>JAGFNQ010002243.1:88624-123166 GCA_024364735.1 Boesenbergia rotunda | reverse complement strand
TTTAAATTCGTGAGATCGTGGCTTGGGTTTGGCCGGCCAAAGAGGGTCCCCACCCTCTTTGTTTGGCCGGCCACAATAAAGGGAAGAACCAAATTGTTTGGTTCAAATTATAAAAATAAACCGGCGTGGTTTGTTTTATAAAATTATGGATAAAGAAATTTATATAAAGAGATTTATTTATCATGGAAATTAAAATAAACCTTGGAATGGTTTATTTTATTTTATAAAATCAATAATGGATTGATTTACCATGATAAAGAAATTTATATAAAGAAATTTCTTTCCATAATAAAAGGGGAGACATGGTTGTTTTTATTATAAATTAAGTTATAATAAAAACTTGGCATAACGGAATAATTCATAGAAAAATTTATAAGATAAATTTCTTATGAAAAATTTATTCCGTTAAGAGGAGACTTGGCGATTAAGGGCTACTATATAAAGGTACCAAGGCAAGGCTTGGAAATTAATCCAAGAGATCAAGGATTCTTGCCTAGCCTCTCTCCCTGTCCTTCTCTCCCTCTCCCTCTTCTAGTGCTGCCGGCCCTAGAGCCCTCCCCCTTTGCCGTGAGCTTCCACCACCAAGAAGAAGCCGAAGAAGAAGAAGAAGCGGGCGCGACTCCTTCCTTCCTCCCGGAATCTTGATTCCGTTCTTCGTTTGGCGGTTAGTTTTTCATCTCCCTCTTGGTATTCTTGTCGTGCCTTTGGAGAATCTAGTAGTTCTTGTCGGCACGAAACTCGTGGCTTTGCGAAGTCATCCCGAAGAAAACCCGGCGTGGACGCGAATAGAGGCGGAGCTTCCAAGGGACGCTACGGTTGGATCTCGTCCCTTTCTACGAGTTACGCGAGGTATTAAGTAAATTAGTTTACTTTCTGCAAAATTTTAAATATATGATCATGTCTCCACAACATAAGGTTGCATGCTAGATACGTGGTTAAAATAATTTGAGAATTTATTTATGCTAAACCTTCCGCTGCACGTAATTAAATTTTAAAATTACGAACCCGTATCCATGTCAACATGCACCCGGTCCCAACAGTGGTATCAGAGCCGGTTAGTGTTCGACATAATCATATAATTCTTTTGTGAAAAACTTTGTCATGATCTCAATTTTAGAAAATTTTTCAATTATGGAAACTTTCCAATTATGATAAATTTTAGATTTCGGAATTTCAAAGTTTGGAAATCCTCATGAAATTTCGCAAACTTTTGAAATATCCTAGTTTCTGAAATTTTTTGATAATTGTGAAAACTTCCCATTTTTGGAAACTTTCCAATTTTCGAAATTTCCTATTTTGGAAATTTTCCAATTTGGGAAATTTTCCAATTTTGGAAATATGTAAGTTTTCTTTGTACCAGAAACTTACAATTATTCTGAAAACTTATTATGAAATCTCGCAATTTTGGGCACTTTCTTTCAAGAAAGTCTAGACAAATTTATGGATTATTAATTGACAATTAAATTCGAATTGGTTTTAAATTATTAACAAAATTCTTTATTTTGGATTGAGCCTCGGGGAGCCGTTCAATTTAAAGCTAGTTGTTGTAATTTAATTTCCTATTTTGAATAAAATTGTCATGTTTATTTTGGTTATGCCTCGGGGAGCGGACCAAATTAGATTTACAACAAATTCTTTTTTTTGGGTATCTGAGCCTCGGGGAGCCACCCAAAGAAAATAATTTGTTGAAATTAATAAATCCATAAATAAAATATGTAATCAAATCTTGGAAATTTTGAGGTGATTCTCAAACGATAATTTCCTTATTTGATTTAAGAGGTGATGCTTTTACATATTATTGTCTCCAAAATTAATTAGGAAAATGGTTTCCTATAGAGTTTTCTTAAATAAGATTTTCATGAAAATAATATATGGTTGAATTAAGGGAATCTGTATCTTAATTTAATAAGATTTGATTTAGAGAAATCAAAGTCTTAAACATATTATTTCCGAAATTGATTATGACAATTTAGGAAATTGTTTCCCAAAACAATTCCTTGAATAAAGTATGAAATTAGAATTAGGAAATCCGGTTCCTAATTCAATTAATGAGACTTGATAAATTAAGTCACATACATACTTTATTAAGGAAATCATTAGTACATGACATAATTATATGTCATGAATGTGCTTAGAAAACATAAGATGAGACCCAAAACCCCTTACAAAATATTAAGGCTAACATCTTCCATTAATATGGTTAGAACCGGAGTTTTGTTTCTCGTTTGGGTTGATGGACACATCCATGCCCGGCTTGAACCGCAACATGTTCAAACCATGGAATTAGTTTATGATTAATATAGTTGGAGTCAGAGGTCAATCCTTAGTTTTGGTTGTTGGACACATCCAAGCCTGACTAAACGGTTGAATGAGCTCCAACCATATTAAAACTATTTCTTGATTAATGGGTCAGCCTTAAGCTTGGAGCATCGATTTGTTGTGCCACAGCCAAGGTCGATGTAAAGAGAGGTGCAGTTGGGTGCTATGTATAATGTTGCATACTTGTTAATGAGTTAACAACCCAATGATTTATGCAAACATTCAATTAGTTCATAGCATAAAGTGATAGTTACATATATGTGATATGTAATCGGTATAATTACCTACCTTCATAGCTAAGAATAACTTGATGGCCACAGCCATGGTTGTTCTTATCTATGGTTGGATATCAACCTATTTGGAGGTGTTCCTATGATCTCCCGAATTGATAAAAAGGGTTATTCAATTTGAAAAATAAATAGGATTTAATTAATGTATGTTGATGCATTCTTTATCATTCTTCTCACATAAGCTCAATTTGTATTTCTAGGATAATCACTTGATCATGTCTTCTATGCATTTGCATTCCATTTTGGACACCAATAAACTGACTGGGCCAAACTTCATGGACTGGCTTCGAAACCTGAGGATAGTCCTCAAGGCAGAGAAGCTTGCTTATGTCCTTGAAGATCACCTTCCCAACCGTCCTCCAGAAAATGCAACTCCAGACCAGTTAGTGGCCTATCAGAAACATGTGACCGATTCTGAACTTGCGAGTTGCATCATGCTAGCCGCTATGGTACCTGAGCTACAAAAGCAGCATGAGCATATGGATGCTTATACCATCATCTTCTATCTTCATGAGTTATTTGACGAGCAGGCGAGATCCGAAAGGTTCGAGGTCTCCAGACTCCTCTTCACCTCTAAAATGCAGGAAGGCACTTCTGTCTCATAGTTTGTGTTGAAGATGATGGGGTACATTGAGCGACTGGGCACACTCGGTTTTGCAATGGATCATGAATTAAGTATTGACTTAATTCTGCATTGTTTGCCCAAAAGTTATTCACAATTTGTGATGAACTATCGGATGAACAAGCTGGAGACTACCATTCCTGAGTTGCTCAACCTGCTGAAACTGTAGAGCCTTCTGTGAAGCAGGATCAAAAGACGGTACTGTTAGTTGGTTCCTCAAAGAAAGGTTCTAAGAGGAAGGTCAAATAACAGAATAAGTGAAAGAAGAAAAAGGCCAAAAAGACTGAAAAAACACCAAAAGACACTTGCCATCACTGTGGCAAGGAGGGTCACTGGCGAAGAAATTGCAAGGTTTATCTTGAGTCCTTGAAGAAGAAGGCATCTGATGCCCCATCCTCTTCAGGTATCTTTGTTATTGAATGTCACTCTATTTCCTCAACCACCTGGGTACTTGATACTGGGTGTAGCTCACATATATGTAATGACATACAGGGGCTAAGGAATAGAAGAAGACTCGTCAAGGGAGAAGCGAATTTGCGAGTTAGAAATGGAGCAAAGATTGCTGCTGTTGCCATCGGAACATATTTGCTAAAGCTCCCCACTGGACGTGTCTTAGAATTGGATAATTGCTATTTTGTTCCTTCGTTAATAAAGAACATTGTATCTATTTCATGTTTGAATGAAAAGGGTTATCATTTAACTTTTAGTAACAATTGTTGTTACATAACTTTAAATGGTGTTCTTTATGGGACTGGAACTTTGTGCAATGGTATCTACACGTTAGATTTATCCGGTGACGTTTTCAATATCAAAGTTAGCAACAAACGTGCTCGAATAGATAATCGAATAGACTCCTATACGTGGCATTGTCGTCTTGGCCATGTAAGTAAGAAACGCATGACCAAATTACACCGATGTGGAATTCTGGAATCATTTGAACCCGGTTCATTTGATACATGCGAATCATGCTTAAAAGGCAAGATGGCCAAATTACCCTTTTCCGGAAAAGGTAATCCAGTGGGAGAATTGCTTGGTCTAATACATACTGATGTATGTGGACCAATGTCAACTCTTGCACAAGGAGGCTATATCTACTTCATTACCTTTATCGATGATCACTCACGATTTGGGTATGTGTTCTTGATGAAACACAAATCTGAAGCTTTTGAGAAATTCAAAGAGTTCAGAAATGAAGTAGAGAAACAGCTTGGCAAAAGTATTAAGATACTTCGATCCAATTGGGGTGGTGAATACTTAAGTCAAGAGTTTCAAGATTATCTTAGGGACAATGGGATATTGTCTCAATGGACTCCGCCATATACACCATAGCATAATGGTGTATCTGAGAGGTGTAACCGAACCTTGATGGACATCGTTAGATCCATGATGAATCATGCAACTCTTCCAAAATCCTTTTGGGGCTATGCACTTAAGACAGTTGTTTACTTGCTAAACAGAGTCCCGACCAAGGTAGTCTCTACTACTCCATATGAGATGTGGAATAGTAAGAAACCTCACTTAACTCACCTTAAGATATGGGGTTGTCCTGCTTATGTGAAGCGGACTGTATCAGACAAATTGGATGCTAAGTCTGATAAATGTCTATTTATTGGATACCCTAAGGAAACGAAGGGTTACCAATTCTATCATCCCTTGGAACAAAAGGTGTTTGTTTCAAGGCATGCTGTATTTCTGGAAAAAGAATTTCTTTTACAAGAAAACAGTGGGAGTGACATTGAACATGATGAAGTTCAAGAAACTCCAATAGACATTACAGAGACACCTAGTCTAGACCCACAACCAATAACTCATAATAATGAGCTATCAGTTGAACCTAAAATAACACCACCTCTTCGTAGGTCTGATAGGATATGCAAAATTTCAGAGAGATACGGATTTCTTATAAGTGAATCGAACGACGTGTTACTCATAATCGAACGACGAACCTATCAGTTATGATGATGTTCTAAAAAGTTCAGAAAGGGACAAATGGCTTGAAGCCATGAAGTCGGAAATGGATTCCATGTACGAAAATCAAGTATGGGACTTGGTTAACCCACCTGAAGGGATTAAGCCCATAGGGTGCAAGTGGGTTTTCAAGAAGAAAACTGACATGCAAGGTAATGTTGTTACCTTTAAGGCTAGATTAGTGGCAAAAGGATATCGTCAGAAACAAGGAATTGATTATGACGAAACCTATTCACCAGTAGCTATGCTTAAAACCATTCGGATGCTCCTGGCCATAGCAGCTCATTATGATTATGAGATATGGCAAATGGATGTGAAAACAGCTTTCCTTAATGAAAACCTGCTTGAGGATGTATACATGATACAACCTGAAGGTTTCACATCGGTTGATAAAACCAAAATATGCAAGCTTCGACGATCCATATATGGACTGAAGCAAGCATCCAGGAGTTGGAACATCCGTTTTGATGAGACAATCAAAGAGTTTGATTTCTCACAAAATCCTGACGAACCTTGTGTGTACAAGAAGGTTAGTGGGAGTGCAGTCGTATTCCTAGTACTATATGTCGATGACATATTGCTTATAGGAAATGATATATCAGTCTTACAGTCGGTTAAAATTTGGTTGTACAAAACTTTCTCCATGAAAGACCTGGGAGAAGCAACCTATATCCTTGGGATTAGAATCTATAGAGATAGATCAAAACGGTTGCTTGGTCTTTCGCAGTCTACATATATAAACCGAGTGTTAAAAAGGTTTAGGATGTCGGAATCCAAGAAAGGTTACCTTCCCATCAGGCATGGGATCAACCTTTCAAAGTCTATGTGTCCGCGCACAGAAGATGAGAGGATTTGTATGAATAAGATTCCTTATGCATCCGCGATAGGATCCATCATGTATGCTATGTTATGTACCAGACCCGATGTATCGTATGCTCTGAGCGTCACAAGCAAATACCAGTCTGATCCAGGAATGGATCATTGGGCGGCTGTCAAGACAATCCTTAAGTACTTAAGAAGAACTAAGGATGTGTTCCTAATATATGGAGAAGGAGATATGATAATACGTTGGTATACAGATGCCAGTTTCCAGACAGATAAGGATGACTCCAAATCTCAGTCCGGATACGTATTTATTTTGAATGGAGGTGCAATAAGTTGGAAGAGTTCCAAGCAAGACACTGTAGCGGATTCTACCACGGAAGCGGAATATATTGTGGCTTCGGAAGCAGCAAAAGAAGCAGTCTGGATCAAGAAGTTTGTCTCGGAACTTGGTGTGGTTCCAACCATTGATGAAGCAATACCGGTTTACTGCGACATCAATGGAGCTATTGCACAAGCAAAGGAACCATGGTCTCATCAGCGATCCAAAAACGTGCTTCGCCGCTATCATCTGATCAGAGAGATTATAAGTAGGAATGATATACAAATTGAGAAAATTCCCACTGAAAGGAATTTAGCGGATCCTTTAACTAAGGTCTTGCCTCAAAGTAAGTTTGAGGGTCATGTTAGAGCCTGTGGTATTGGATACCGTAGCGATTGACATTAGGCCAAGTGGGAGTTTGTTAGTAATATGAGAGAAGTGTCCTAAGGCAATCGCCTTATGATTGTAATCATTTACATTAATAAATGAATATTCACTATTTGAGTATACATGTTCATGTATTTGATTGAGATCTTAAACTCATTTACTGAATGTCCGCAATACAATTCACAGTATGAGAGAATTTGTGATGAATTCACAACTAGTGATTATCTCTACATGTGCAATTGTGAAGTATTAAAATTGTCCCTAGTCGATGAATTGATAAATACGGACACTATCAATTCTGTTGAGACTAGCATGGGTTATTCTCTAATCAGCTGATTCTCACTGGCTGGTGACATTGGGATGTCCGGAGATAAACATGAATGCTAGTTAAGGGAACTAGTTCATTGGAGTGACTAACTGTAAGACTTCATATGGTAATCTACATATAGATATGTCAATGAAGTTCTTACTGCAGCTTAAGTGCGATGTTCCTTTGACATGCGGTGTTCAAGTCATCTTGGTCATGAAGACTTATACTTTAACATCTTAAGCAAGCATCTCCAAGGAGGTGTGGACCCAGGATGGTTGGGTATAAGCCGAAGTACCCGAAGATGTTTGAACAGCCTACAAAGGATTCACCACTCCTTGCGAGGGGATGTATACCCAAGGCCTATCGTCGGATTGTTACTCGAAGCCTCTGGCCAGAGCATGACATGTTCAGAGTATGAATCTCTTAAATACATGAGAGTAATTAGAATCCGTAGGACGAGAGAACGTTACTTGGGCTAGGTGTGACGTAGTCAGCCTAGTGGGGATTGACAAACATAGACCATGTCCCAAGTGGGTATAAGATGGTGAAGGGAATGAGGCACGATTCATTAAAGCTGTTGAAGGGTTTCAGAATAGTTTCTGAGGTCAACTGTTGATCTTTCGATTAATTGGGGATCATGATGTACTACTAGGTGTAACGACCCGGAAAATTCTCTTAATATTTTCTTAAAATATTAAGCATGTTTAAATAATTTTCCAAGGGACCTAGGAATATTAAGGAGAACTTTGGCCTAGAAAATCTACGTTTTCTCATTTAAATTGAGAAAACTAAGTACTAATGGGCTTTATGTGGGCTTTTTAGTACCATGATTATAGGTGGATTTCAGTAATAATTAGTATAAATATAAATAGGATTTAATTAGGCATATTAGCATGATTATGGGTAAGTCTTAGCCTAATTTTTCTATTTTAATGGAGAAATTAGGTACTAATGAGCTTTAAATGAGCTCCAAAAAATGGGGATTAATTAGGTAAAATTAATATAAATATAAAAGAATTTTATTTAGGAATATTAGCATAATTATGGGTGATTTTTGGAGAATTTTCGAAATAAAAGGGAACTTTCGAAAATTAGAGGAAAATATTTAAATAAAATGAAAAATAAAATAAAAATAAAGGTGCATGAGCCAAGGATTAAACCTTGGACCTCTTGTACAACCATGAATGCTTTAACCAACTCACCTAGCAAGGAATACTTATGAGTAAATGAAGTGGAGGTTGGTTAAGAAGTAGAAGGAGATGAAGGGTCATGGAGAGACTCTTCATTTGCCTCTTTAAAGGAGTTATAAAGAGGGGGTTTGGGGGGTTACTTCTCTTCACCATCAAGTGCATTTGCTCCCCTCCTCCCTCCTCATTCTAGCCAAAATTCTAAGGAAGAGTTCCCCTTGGAAAAGTTTCCACCAAGGGTCCATCTCCCAAGATCTAAAGTTCTTACAAGGATCCAAGGACTAGGTGTGTTCAAGAGACATCAAGTCTTCTTCCTTCTCTCCATCCAAGGTCTAAAAATTTAGAAACCCCAAGGTAAGACTCCCTCACCTATGGTATAATAGTTCCCTATGATTTTTATGATTTTAGTATGATATAGTGGTTGGTTTTCGAATTGGATGTTGAAAGGAAAGAAAACCAAGACCCTCATGCTTAAGGGTTTCGGCCACTATGTTTTAAATGTCTAGAAATATGTTAAAAATCATGATAATGTTATTTTATGTTCCCTTATGATGTGTAGAGGTTAAGTAAATATTTTGGGAATTTTTGGAGCACTCTAGGACACCCTAGAGTTTCGGCCAACATGAAAGAAGCAAAACCCAGAACCTTAAGTTCAAGGGTTTCGGACACCATGTTTTAAAGGCCTAGAAATATGTTAAAAATCATGATAATGTCATTTTATGTTCCCTTATTATGTTTAGAAGTTAAGTATAATTTTTGGGAATTTTTGGATTACTCTAGGACACCCTAGAGTTTCGGCCAACATGAAAGAAGCAAAACCCAGAACCTTAAGTTCAAGGGTTTCGGCCACCATGTTTTAAAGGCCTAGAAATATGTTAAAAATCATGATAATGTCATTTGATGTTCCCTTATGATGTTTAGAAGTTAAGTATAATTTTTGGGAATTTTTGGAGTACTCTAGGACACCCTAGAGTTTCGGCCAACATGAAAGAAGCAAAATCCAGAACCTTAAGTGCAAGGGTTTCGGCCACCATGATGTAAAGGTCCAAAAATATGTTAAAAATCATGATAATATTATTTGATGTTCCCTTATGATGTTTATACATTAAGTATAATTTTTGGGAATTTTTTGGGTACCCTAGAGGCCCCATATGGTTCGGCCAACCCCAAGGACCCAAGGGTTAGGGTTGAGTCTTTAACCTCAACTTATGGTTATGTATGATATGTCATGTTTATGGATGATATGCCATGTTTATGAATGATATGCCATGTTATGAATGATATGCCATGTTTACGAATGATATGCCATGTTTATGAATGATATGCCATGGTTATGTATGATATGCCATGTTATGGATGATATGCCATGTTTATGAATGATATGCCATGTTATGAATGATATGCCATGTTTACGAATGATATGCCATGTTTATGAATGATATGCCATGGTTATGCATGATATGCCATGCTTATGAATGATATGCCATGTTTATGAATGATATGCCATGTTAAGAATGAAAATGATGCCATGTCTAAAAAAAAAAATGAAAGTGAAGAATGAAGTTAAGGTTCATGCCTTTAAGGCATAATGATGATGTTAAGTATGATGAATGAATGAATATGCTATGAATGATGATGAATGAAAGATGATGCTTATGTCTTTAAGGCATAAATATGCTAAGACGACACGGTCGATGGTCGACGGTACGACGGTCGTGAGGACCGGTAAATGGGCCGGTAGACGGGCCGAGCCGTAACAAGTTATGCTATGTTAAAGATGTCATGAATGCCATATGAATGATGAAGCATGAAAAGTATTTTACTTTATATATGGGCTTGTACCAGATCGAAGTATGTGTCCAAGGGATGGGCACCTTAAGAACGCCCCGGTGTTGGACTACCGTAGCTGTCCACGGTTCTGGCACTACCGAAGCTGTGCAACAGGGATGGGCTCCTTAAGAAGCGCCTCGGTTCGGGGACTACCGATTATGCTATCCTTACCCTAGTAGGTCGGGGCTAGCTACCTCGGATTTACTAGGGATGCGCGCTATGATGTATGTATGTGGTACAAGCCGGGGACCCCAAATGTTATGATGATGATGTTTAAGCATTTTCAAAGTATGTTTTAAAAGTTAAGCATCCCTTATGTATATGCATTCCACTCATGCATCCATTCATGCTATGCATTATGATATGTTGATAAGATGATATGCTTACGTTTCATGTTAAGAAGTATGCATGAGAATGAATGATCTATGCCATGATTATGTTAGGAAGATGTTCATATGCTATGATAGGTATTATGCCATGCTACCATGTTTATGATTTATGCCATGAAAGATGTCATGCTACTATGTTTATGATTTATGTCATGAAAGATGCCATGCTACTATGTTTATGATTTATGCCATGAAAGATGCCATGCTACTATGTTTATGATTTATGCCATGAATTATGCCATGCTTAGAATGTCTACTATGTTTATGATTTATGCCATGAATTATGCCATGCTTAGAATGTCTACTATGTTTATGATTTATGCCATGAATTATGCCATGCTTAGAATGTCTACTATGTTTATGAGTTATGCCATGAATTATGCCATGCTTAGAATGTCTACTATGTTTATGTTCATGCCATGCTATGTATACGATAAGTGATGTAAGATGTTATGTTCCAAGTAGAGCACCAAGTATGTTAATGTTTTATGTGCTCATTATGAGATGATGAATGATGAATGATTTTGTGAGTAGGAAAGAGTCTTACTAAGCCTGTGTGCTTATAGTCTTATTTCCTTATACCGCAGATCATTCAAGGGGATAATGAAGGAAGCAGCAGGAGGGCAAGAACGCATGTGTGTAGTAGTGACTTGGCCCAGGAAACTTTATGTTTACGGTTTATGCTAGAACTTCACCTTGGTTACTTATATGTCTGAATAATGACCTGTGGAACCTTATGATATGATGTTACGTATGACATGATATGATATGATGCTTAAGTTCAAAGTTAATATGCTAAGGTTCCTATGTCATTAAGTTAAGAATGATAACAGGGCATGTATAAGTTAAAGTTATTCCGCTGCCTTATGATGTCTACATGCCCTAAGCATGTTAACGTAACGCCACTTACGAAAGAAAAAAAAAAGCGGGCGTTACACTAGGTGCCACTCATGATCGTTCTATAATTGGTTAATTATAGACGGCCAACATAAATCGAAAGCCTATTTAGTCACACGCACTACGAGTAGTCCGAGGGATTTAAAACGAGTTGAAAATTAGATTTTTCGATCAAGAGAGATAAGTCGAATCTGAATTTTTCAAAGACGCATCGGAAGCATAAAATGGCTAAGTCTTTTGAAGACTTATTGAACGAATTAAATGAGTTTAATTCGTGAGATCGTGGCTTGGGTTTGGCCGGCCAAAGAGGGTCCCCACCCTCTTTGTTTGGCAGGCCACAATAAGAGGGAAGAACCAAATTGTTTGGTTCAAATTTATAAAATAAACCGCGCGTGGTTTGTCTTATAAAATTTGTATAAAGAAATTTATATAAAGAAATTTATATAAAGAGATTTATTTATCATGGAAATTAAAATAAACCTTGGAATGGTTTATTTTATTTTATAAAATCAATAATGGATTGATTTACCATGATAAAGAAATTTATATAAAGAAATTTATATAAAGAAATTTCTTTCCATAATAAAAGGGGAGACATGGTTGTTTTTATTATAAATTAAGTTATAATAAAAACTTGGCATAATGGAATAATTCATAGAAAAATTTATATGATAAATTTCTTATGAAAAATTTATTCTGTTAAGAGGAGACTTGGCGATTAAGAGGCTACTATATAAAGGTACCAAGGCAAGGCTTGGAAATTAATCCAAGAGATCAAGGATTCTTGCCTAGCCTCTCTCCCTGTCCTTCTCTCCCTCTCCCTCTTCTAGTGCCGCCGGCCCTAGAGCCCTCCCCCTTTGCCGTGAGCTTCCACCACCAAGAAGAAGCCGAAGAAGAAGAAGAAGCGGGCGCGACTCCTTCCTTCCTCCCGGAATCTTGATTCCGTTCTTCATTTGGTGGTTAATTTTTCATCTCTCTCTTGGTATTCTTGTCATGCCTTTGGAGAATCTAGTAGTTCTTGTCGGCACGAAACTCGTGGCTTTGCGAAGTCATCCCGAAGAAAACCTGGCGTGGACGCAAATAGAGGCGGACCTTCCAAGGGACGCTACGGTTGGATCTCGTCCCTTTCTACGAGTTACGCGAGGTATTAAGTAAATTAGTTTACTTTCTGCAAAATTTTAAATGTATGATCATGTCTCCACAACATAAGGTTGTATGCTAGATACGTGGTTAAAATAATTTGAGAAATTATTTATGCTAAACCTTCCGCTGCACGTAATTAAATTTTAAAATTACAAACCCGTATCCATGTCAACATGCACCCGGTCCCAACAAAAAGGTAAATTCTCCCGAGAGGAGTAGGTGAGGACGCGTTCCCCGGAGGAGGGAACATTAGGCGTCGGTTCGACCTAGGGTTCCATTTTTAGGAGATCCAAAGTCAGAACCAAGACAACTTAGGCTGTAAATAATGGCTAACATGTTTGCTTCTTTTTGTTTTGGAACTAACCTTGGTTGCAGGGATCGAAGGAATGAGTTTCTGCAGCTAAGGCGCCTCAATAGAGTGAGGCGCCTTAATGGAGTGAGGCGCCTCAATGGAGTGAGGCGCCTCAATGGAGTGAGGTGCCTCACTGGTGCTAGGCGCCCGGATGGATACAGGCACCCCAGTGGAAGGCTAAACAGAAGCAAACGAAGCAAACTGCCATGAAGCCTCTGGACCAAAGCAGCTAAGGCGCCCGGGACCATACGGGCGCCCCCATCAGCCCAGGTGCCCTTGTAAAGAGGATAAGCGTTGACCGAGCCTGCGGATAAGAGTTCACGCAGGAGAGGCCATGTGTAGGCGCCCCCATCGACACAGGCGCCCCTATGGGTGCTATAAAAGGGGGTTCACCCCCAAGGCTTCAAACAACGTCGCTCACAACGCTCCAAGCACTTTCGTTCAAGCGCTATGCTCCGACAATCTCCGACTTCGAGATTTCTACGCCGACGATGACCCTCTGCTCCGAACTTCGATCCACCTCGGGCATCGGTAAATTTGATTTACGAAAAGTGTTGCAAATTTAATTTTCAGTTCTATATCTGTACTCGATTTGTAAAAGACTTTTGACGACTATAGAATTGCCCAACGTAAATGGTCAAGGACCGTGGGCCTTGGAGTAGGAGCCCACCGCAACTCCAAACCAAGTAAAACTAACTTGTGTTCGCGATTGATTTGTTATTTTCCGCTGTGTAACTGCTTTGTTTTCCGAAAAATTTGATATCGATATTCACCCCCCCCCTTCTATTGATTTTCTCCGATCCAACAAGTGGTATCAGTGCGGATGGGTCAAACTTGGTGCAACCACAAGTTTAAAAGTTTTTTTTTCTTTGGATTTACGACATTTTTAATTTTATTTCTTGTCTTTCTCGTTAATCGAGGTTAGTGCAACACCACTCGATCTTTTTCGCTTTTTAATTTTGAATTCTTATTTTTTCACCATAAGTCAAAATTGATTTAACGATCAACTTTTAAAAATTTGTCATAACCTTTTTTATTATAATTTTAATATTTTCTCGAAATTCGTGCTACCTTAATTCGGGCAAATTTTTTCTCAACATTGAAGTCTTATTTTTTCACCATTAATTAGAATTGATAAAGCCAACATTTTCAAAAAATTTGTCATAAATTTTTTATTATTTTATTATAATTTTACCTCAAAATTCGTGCAACACCTTTTGAGCTTGTTTTTTTTCTCTCTCCCGCACTACTAATCCAAGATCAAGTCTTGGTACATTTCTGTTATTTCTTTTGTGTGCAAGGATTATTTTAAATGGCCAATCAAGAATGGAATAGTGTTCGTCCACCCCTATTCTTTGGCGAGAACTTCAAAACCTGGAAGGGTCTAATGGAATCCCACCTAAAGACTCATCTGGATTTATGGATGATAATCCAAACAGGGTTTACAGTACCTACAGAAGATGGAATGTCGATCGCCTAGGATAAATTGGACAAACCAATTCTGAGGAAGATCGAGGCAGATGCAAAGGCGACTGCAATCCTACAATGTGGCCTAACTAATGAAGAATTGAAGCAGATCGGACCATTCGAATGTGCTAAAGAGATGTGGGAGAAGCTAATCAACCTACACGAAGAGAGCTCCGACATTGAGGTCTTTGAAGGTGTGATGTTCGAATCATCAGATGAATCAGATGAAGAAGAAGAAGATCACCTAAGTTATCTTGCACTCTCGATCCAAGCACAAACAGTTGAGTCAGAGTCTAAACCCGAATCCGAAGCCGAATCCAAACCAGAAGAAGATGAGTCTAGATCCAAGGCGGCAAGAATCAAGGGGGAGATTCCCAATAAGGAATCAAAAGGTAAAAGTGTAAATTGAAATGTTAAAATCAAATAATTTGTTACACATGCAGGGAGAGAGAGCACTACAAAAGTAAGTGTCCTACTCGTAAGATAGAAGTTCCAAAAGCAAGAAAGGACAAAAGTCGCATCCAATGCTTCAAGTGTCAGGAGTTTGGGCATTACAAAGATGAATGCACAGATAGAAGAGCCAAAGATCCATGACAACCTACCAAGATGGGTAACTTTAATTTATATGAAAATCCACTCTTTACCATGAATGTTGATAGATTACTTAATCACTCTTGGTCAAATTTAGTTATGGACACATGCCTAAGTAACTTAATTAAATCATGTATATTAATAAATTCAAATTTCAAAATGTTAAGACAAGAAAATGAGACTTTGAAAATTAAAATTGATATACTAGAAAAACTAATTAATAATCTTGCTAACTTAGAAAATCCAAAAATTTCCCCTCATTATAATTTTACTTAGTTTTTTTTATGCTTGGATTTAGAATTGGATAGTTTAAGGACAAACGGTTTAATTAAAATTTGAACAACATAGTATTGGGTGGAGGTGAGATGATAGTACGTTAGGGAAGCCCTTCTAATAAGGTCAAGTATGTTAGTGATATAAGAAAAGTGTCCTAAGGTAATCACCTTATGATTGTAATCATTTATTTTAATAAATGAATATTCACTATTTGAGTATACATGTTTATGTATTTGATTGAGATGTTAAACACATTTACTGAATGTTCGCAATACAATTCACAGCATGAGAGAATTTGTGATGAATTCACAACTAGTGATTATCTCTACATATGCAATTGTGAAGTATTGAAATTGTCCCTAGTCGATGAATTGATAAATACGGACACTATCAATTCTGTTGAGACTAGCATGAGTTATTCTCTAATCAGCTGATTCTCACTGGCTGGTGACATTGGGATGTCCGGAGATAAACATGAATGCTAGTTAAGGGAACTAGTTCATTGGAGTGACTGGCTGTAAAACTTCATATGGTAGTCTATATATAGATATGTCAATGAAGTTCTTACTGCAGCTTAAGTGCGATGTTCCTTTAACTTGCGGTGTTCAAGTCATCTTGGTCATGGAGACTTATACTTTGACATCTTAAGCAAGCATCTTCAAGGAGGTGTGGACCCAGGATGATTGGGTATAAGCCGAAGTGCCCGAAGATGTTTGAACAACCTACAAATGATTCACCACTCCTTGCGAGGAGATGTATACCCAAGGCCTATCGTCGGATTGTTACTCGAAGCCTCTGGCCAGAGCATGACATGTTCAGAGTATGAATGTCTTAAATACATGAGAGTAATTAGAATCCGTAAGACGAGAAAACGTTACTTGGGCTAGGTGTGACGTAGTCAGCCTAGTGGGGACTGACACACATAGACCATGTCCTGAACCATGTGGGTATAAGATGGTGAAGGGAATGGGGCACGATTCATTATAGCTGTTGAAGGGTTTCAGAATTGTTTCTGAGGTCAACCGTTGATCTTTCGATTAATTGGGGATCATGATGTACTACTAGGTGCCACTCATGATCGTTCTATAATTGATTAATTATAGATGGCCAACATAAATCAAAAGCCTATTTAGTCACACGCACTACGTGTAATCTGAGGGATTTAAAACGAGTTGAAAATTGAATTTTCCAATCAAGAGAGATTAGGTTTGGTTGAGCCAAACGATAAGTCGAATCAGAATTTTTTAGAGACGCATCGGAAGCGTAAAATGACTAAGTCTTTTGAAGACTTAATAGATGAATTAAATAAGTTTAATTCATTGGGGCATGGCTTGGATGGGCCGGCCAAAGAGGGTCTCCATCCTCCTAGCTTGGCTGGCCACAACAAAGGGAGAGAACCAAGTTTTTGGTTCAATTTATAAAATAAACCAAGTGTGGTTTGTTTTATAAAATTATGGATGATATAAATTTTTATATAAACCAAGGTTTGGTTTATTTTCCATGGAAATTAAAATGAACCATGAATTGGTTTATTTTATTTTATAAAATCAATCATGGATTGATTTACCATGATAAGAAAATTTATTCCATAAGAAAAAAGGAGACTTGGTCAGTTTTTATCACGAATTAAAATATGATAAAACTTGGCATGATGGAATAAGTCATAGAAAATTTATTCCATAAGAAAAAAGAGACTTGGTGGTTGAGAGACCACTATATAAAGGACCCAAGGCAAGGCTTGGAAATCAATCGAAGTATTCTTGCCTGGGCTCTCTCCCTCTCCTCCCTTCTTTCTCTTGGCCGGCCACAAGGCTCTTCTCCCTTCTTCTTGCCGTGAGCACAAGGAGAAGCACCGAGGCGACAAAGTTCTTCCGTTGGGATGATCTTCCTCTCCGGCCATTATCACCTTGGGATGGGGTGCAAGTCATCTTCCTCCTTCTCGCCGGAATTGTGATTTCGGCCAACCTTGGTAGTGAGTTTTTCCGATGTGATTACTTCTCACTTGGTTTTCTTGTCGCGTTCTTGAAGAATCTAGTAGTTCTCGACAACACAAAACTCGTGGCTTTGCAAAGTCATCCCGAAGATACTCGGCGTGGACGCGAATAGAGGTGGAGCTTCCGAGGGACGCTTACGGTTCGATCTCGTCCCTTCCTTCGAGTTACGCGAGGTAATACGTAAATTAGTTTATGTTTCTACAAAATTTTAAATATATGATCATGTCTACACAAGATAAAGTTGCATGCTTAGATGTGTGGTTAAATAATTTGAGAAATTATTTATGCTAAACCTTCCGCTGCACGTAATTAATTTTAAAATTACGAACCTGCATCCATGTCAACATGCACCCGGTCCCAATAGTGGTATCAGAGCCGGTTAGTGTTCGACATAATCATATAATTGTTTTGCGGAAAACTTTGTCATGATCTCAATTTTGGAAAATTTTCCAATTATGGAAACTTTCCAATTATGGTAAATTTTCGATTTAGGAATTTCAAAGTTTGGAAATCATCATGAAATTTCGCAAACTTTTGAAATATCCTAGTTTCTGAAATTTTTTGATAATTGTGAAAACATTCCATTTTTGGAAACTTTTCAATTTTGGAAATTTTCTATTTTGGAAATTTCCTATTTTGAAAAAACGTAAGTTTTCTTTGTACCAAAAACTTACAATTATTCTGAAAACCTTTTAATTTTGGAAACTTTCCATTTATGGAAAGCTCGCAATTTTGGGCACTTTCTTTCAAGAAAGTCTAGACAAAATTATGGGAATATTAATTGGTATTTAAATTCATAATTGGAAATTAAATTATTTACAAAATTCTTTATTTTGGATTGAGCCTCGGGGAGCCGTCCAATTTAAAGTTAGTTGTTATAATTAAATTTCCTAAATTGAATTTAAACTGTCAAATGTTTAATTTGGATTGAGCCTCAGGGAGTCGTCTAAATTATATTATCAATAAATTCTTATTTTGGATTGAGCCTCGGGGAGCCGTCCAAATTAAGTTATTGATATTAATTTTTCATAAATAAAATATGTAATCAAATCTTGAAAATTTTGAGGTGATTCTCAAATGATAATTTCCTTATTTGATTTAGAGGTGATGCCCTTACATATTATTGTCTCCAAAATTAATTAGAAAAATTGTTTCCTATAGAGTATATTTCCTTAAATAAGATTTTCATGAAAATAATATGTGGTTGAATTAAGGGAATCTGTCTCTTAATTTAATAAGATTTGATTAGAGAAATCAAAGTCTTAAACATATTATTTCCGAAATTGATTATGATAATTTAGGAAATTGTTTCCCAAAATAATTCCTTGAATAAAGTATGAAATTAGAATTAGGAAATCCGGTTCCTAATTCAATTAATGAGACTTGATAGGAAATGATATATCAGTCTTACAGTCAGTTAAAATTTGGATGTCTAAAACTTTCTCCATGAAAGACCAGGGAGAAGCAACCTATATCCTTGGGATTAGAATCTATAGAGATAGATCAAAACGGTTGCTTGGTCTTTCGCAGTCTACACATATAGACCGAGTGCTAGAAAGGTTTAGCATGTCGGAATCCAAGAAAGGTTACCTTCCCATCAGGCATGGGATCAACCTTTCGAAGTCTATGTGTCCGCGCACAGAAGGCGAGAGGATTTGCATGAATAAGATTCCTTATGCATCCGCGATAGGATCTATCATGTATGCTATGTTATGTACTAGGCCTGATGTATCGTATGCTTTGAGCGTCACAAGCAGATACCAGTCTGATCCAGGAATGGATCATTGGGCGGCTGTCAAGACAATCCTTAAGTACTTGAGAAGAACTAAGGATGTGTTCCTAATATATGGAGAAGGTGATATGATAATACGTGGGTATACAGATGCCAGTTTCCAGACAGATAAGGATGACTCCAAATCTCAGTCCGGATACATATTTATTTTGAATGGAGGCTCAATAAGTTGGAAGAGTTCCAAGCAAGACACCATAGCGGATTCTACCACGGATGCGGAATATATTACAGCTTTGGAAGCAGCAAAGGAAGCAGTCTAGATCAAGAAGTTTGTCTCAGAACTTGGTGTGGTTCCAACCATTGATGAAGCAATACCAGTTTATTACGACAACAATGGAGCTATTGCACAAGCGAAGGAACCAAGGTCTCATCAGCGATCCAAACATGTGTTTCGCCGCTATCATCTGATCAGAGAGATTATAAGTAGGAATGATATACAAATTGAGAAAATTCCCACTGAAAGGAATTTAGCGGATCCTTTAACTAAGGCCTTGCCTCAAAGCAAGTTTGAGGGTCATGTTAGAGCCTGTGGTATTGGATACCGTAGCGATTGGCATTAGGCCAAGTGGGAGTTTCTTAGTGATATGAGAAAAGTGTCCTAAGGCAATCGCCTTATGATTGTAATCATTTATTTTAATAAATGAATATTCAATATTTGAGTATACATGCTTATGTATTTAATTGAGATCTTAAACTCATTTACTGAATGTCCGCAATACAATTCATAGCATGAGAGAATTTGTGATGAATTCACAACTAGTGATTATCTCTACATGTGCAATTGTGAAGTATTGAAATTGTCCATAATCGATGAATTGATAAATACGGACACTATTAATTCTGTTGAGACTAGCATGGGTTATTCTCTAATCAGCTGATTCTCACTGGCTGGTGACATTGGGATGTCCGGAGATAATCATGAATGCTAGTTAAGGGAACTAGTTCATTTGAGTGACTGGCTGTAAAACTTCATATGGTAGTCTATATATAGATATGTCAATGAAGTTCTTACTGCAGCTTAAGTGCGATGTTCCTTTGACTTGCGGTGTTCAAGTCATCTTGGTCATGGAGACTTATACTTTGACATCTTAAGCAAGCATCTCCAAGGAGGTGTGGACCTAGGATGATTGGGTATAAGCCGAAGTGCCCAAAGATGTTTGAACAGCCTACAAAGGATTCGCCACTCCTTGCGAGGAGATGTATACCCAAGGTCTATCGTCGGATTGTTACTCGAAGCCTCTGGCCAGAGCATGACATGTTCAGAGTATGAATCTCTTAAATACATGAGAGTAATTAGAATCCGTAGGACGAGAAAACGTTACTTGGGCTAGGTGTGACGTAGTCAGCCTAGTGGGGACTGACACACATAGACCATGTCCTGAACCAAGTGGGTATAAGATGGTGAAGGGAATGGGGCACGATTCATTAAAGCTGCTGAAGGGTTTCAGAATCGTTTCTGAGGTCAACCGTTGATCTTTCGATTAATTGGGGATCATGATGTACTACTAGGTGCCACTCATGATCGTTCTATAATTGGTTAATTATAGACGGCCAACATAAATCGAAAGCCTATTTAGTCACACGCACTACGAGTAATCTGAGGGATTTAAAACGAGTTGAAAATTGGATTTTACAATCAAGAGAGATTTGGTTTGGTTGAGCCAAACGATAAGTCGAATCTGAATTTATCAGAGATGCATCGGAAGCGTAAAATGGCTAAGTCTTTTGAAGACTTAATAGATGAATTAAATGAGTTTAATTCATTAGGGCGTGACTTGGATGGGCCGGCCAATGAGGGTCTCCATCCTCTTTGCATGGCCGACCACAACAAAGTGAGAGAACCAAGTTTTGGTTCAATTTATAAAATAAACCAATTGTGTGGTTTGTTTTATAAAATTATGGATGATATAAATTTTTATATAATAAACCAAGGTTTGGTTTATTTTTCATGGAAATTAAAATGAACCATGGATTGGTTTATTTTATTTTATAAAATCAATCATGGATTGATTTACCATGATAAGAAAATTTATTCCATAAGAAAAAAGGAGACTTGGTCGGTTTTTATCATCAATTAAAATATGATAAAACTTGGCATGATGGAATAAGTCATAGAAAATTTATTCCATAAGAAAAATGAGACTTGGCGGTTGAGAGGCCACTATATAAAGGACCCAAGGCAAGGCTTGGAAATCAATCGAAGTATTCTTGCCTGGGCTCTCTCCCTCTCCTCCCTTCTTTCTCTTGGCCGGCCACAAGGCTCTTCTCCCTTCTTCTTGCCGTGAGCACAAGGAGAAGCACCGAGGCAACAAAGTTCTTCCGTTGGGACGATCTTCCTCTCCGGCCATTATCACCTTAGGATGGGGCGCAAGTCATCTTCCGCCTTCTCGCCGGAATTGTGATTCCGGCCAACCTTGGTAGTGAGTTTTCCGATCTGATTACTTCTCTCTTGGTTTTCTTGTCGCGTTCTCGGAGAATCTAGTAGTTCTCGAGAACACGAAACTCGTGGCTTTGCGAAGTCATCCCGAAGATACTCGGCGTGGACGCGAATAGAGGCGGAGCTTCCGAGGGACACTTATGGTTGGATCTCGTCCCTTCCTTCGAGTTACGCGAGGTAATACGTAAATTAGTTTACGTTTCTGCAAAATTTTAAATATATGATCATATCTACACAAGATAAAGTTGCATGCTTAGATGTGTGGTTAAATAATTTGAGAAATTATTTATGCTAAACCTTCCACTGCACGTAATTAATTTTAAAATTACGAACCCGCATCCATGTCAACATGCACCCGGTCCCAACAAACTATGCCCTACTTGGTCTGTTTAGTCTGGTGGAACTAGCCGAAACTACCGATCCAAGACCCAAACTAGTTAGACCAAAATCTTTCAAGAAGTAACTTGAAGATGAAGTTTCAGTAAAAGACTTTGTCGAGGAATGGGTTGTTGCTCCAATAAAGCTATGGCCAAAGAAGGCCTTGTGCCTCGCCAATACCTGGAAGCCGATTATTGAAAATCAAATTCAATTTACTATTTGATAAATTTGAATCTAACACAAATTTTAACTAAATCTTAGATACCTTTGTCAAAGTTAATCTTGCTATTTTTTTTGCTATAATATGATTTCTAGTTAACATGCTTTTTTTGTCATTAGTTCATTAATGTTTAAAACCTTACATTTTCTTTCAAAATTCACTTTAATGAACTCATCAAACTATGATCTAGGACTTGATTAACTTAATTACTAATCAATCAAACTTGGTTAACACTGAAGTCCCTCAAGGCACTTAGATAGAGTCGAATGGTGTCAGATATAGTGGGAGTTTTTTTTAAAAAAAAAATAATAAAATTCAGATGCTTCAAAAACCTTGTGCTTTAAAACCATCATCATGTTTTATGAAAATGGGGCTTATGCTTTAAAAATTATCTTAATTCCAAATTGAATTTTCTAAAATTAACTTCATGAAAATTATCATACTGTTATTCAAAACTATTCTTTTGATTTTAATAAACCCTAAAGACACAGAGGAAATCGTCTTTATGACTACCATAACTCCTAGAATCTGTCAGGATGTGTCCAATTTAGGGGGAGTTTAAGTCAAAAGAAAAATATTTTTCGAAAACTTTGCCTGGCAATCAGTTTTTGGAATTGGTAGATAATTCTTATGATTTGTACCAAATCCTAAAGACTCAGAGGAAAAGTACTTGTGGTCAACAAGCTTTCTAGGACAGGGTCATGTTTAGGGGGAGGTCAAAATAAAAGAGTTATTAAACATTTCAAAATAATATGTTTTCATACACTATATTTTCAAAATTTTATTGAAAACATAAGTAATTTATCTTTCAAAATATTATTATTTTAAAATGTTTTTATGGCTTATAAAATCATTTTTGAAATACCTTTTGAAATAATATTTTCTTGAGTTTGGAGAATTTCCAGGACACTTAGGGAAATTCCTTTGTAGTTAACAAGGTTTCCTAGGATTGTATCAGACTAGAAAAGAAACCAAGTCAAGCAAAATATTATGTTTCAAAAGTACTGGTATTTTTTTAAAAAATATATAATATTTCTCAATAGTACTAATATTTTTTCAAAAAATGCATAATATTGTTCAAAAGTACTTGCATTTTTTTCTAAAGTATTTGCATTTTTCAAAATATTCAAAACAAGTATACTTATTAATTAAATATTTTTTGTTGCTTTTTATGCATGGACTCAATAAGAATATACACTTGACTCCAATTCTGTTTTTGAGCATCAATTCTTCATTCTTTCAAAATTTTGTTACTTAGAAATTATCATTATTTTACTTAGGATTATTTTTTCGCTCAAATTTTTATATTTTCAAGATTCATAAGCTCTGATACACAAATTTAAATTTCTTTCAAAATATATTTTTCAAAAGTTCTTTATTGATATATGTCCAAGGGGGAGAGTAGAAAAAAGTGAAAATTAAATTCTTCCTTAAACTTTTTCCCCCTTTTCAAAGAAAGTTTATCTTAGAAGCTCTCAAAAATATTTTCACTTTAACCTAAGGTTTTTCTAACTTAGAATCTCCTTTGTGATACCCAAAAAATTTTGTTTCAAAATATCATTTCAAACTAAACTTATGAGTATGTTTATACTTAGAACTCTTTTCAAGTATTCATTCGAAAAGCTTCAAGGGGAAAATTTCAAATCATGAGGGAGCTTTGTGAAATGTTTCAGTTTTGCAATTGGAAATGGTCTAAAACATAAGGAGAAGAGTTTCACATTAAGGGGGAGAGAAAGGAAATTTTTTTAAGAATATTTAAATTTTTATCTCTTTTTTAAAAAGTAAAGCAAAAATTTCTAAGTACTTCAAATTATTTTTAAGGGCTAAGTGCTGTTAAAATTTTAAAGTACTGTCAAAATACTTCAAGTGCTTTCAAGTATTTCTAGTGCTTCAAAATTTTCTAAGTATGTCTAAGTGTTTCAAATTTTTTTTTGTACATGTTTTTTTCTTAAGTAAAATTTTCCTTAGTAAACAAAATTTGTCTGAGCAAACACTTTTTGAAAATTTTGGTAAATGTTTCTAAGTAAAGTTTTTTGGTGAAAAACTTGTCTAGAAATTTCTTAAAGATTTTGTTTTACAAAATGCCTAAAGTGCTTCCAAGCAAATTCTTCTAAGTGTGCAAAATTTTTTCTAGTAAACAAATTTTTTCACAATTCTCAAAGTGAAAACATTTTTAAGGGAAATTTGGCTTCAAAATCTTGCCTAAGTAAATTTTTGTTAGTAGAATTCTTTTTGCAAAGCCTTGTAAGTAAAAGTTTTTTTAACAAAATTTAGGCTTGCAAAACTTTTCAAAATGGAAAATTGTCTAAGTGTAAAAAGTTTTTCGTTGATGCAAATGCTTTTACTCTATTTTTGAAAAACACTTTGTCAAAAACTTAGAAGTTTTACAAAAACTCAAAACTCCCTATTAGTTATTTTGTTCACCCATGAATATTTTTTTGATATATGTCAAAGGGTGAGGAAAGGTCAAAATTAAGTGTTTTTAAAACAATCATTCAGGATTGCAGGGGAAGGATGAGAAATAAAATTTATTTTTTTTACGGTTCAAAACTACATTGGTTATAAACTTTACTCTGCTCAAAACTGCTAAAATTAATTGGTTTTTACCTTCTTTTCTTAAAGGTTATAATGTTTACTTAACTTTGAATTGTGTTGCCATAAATCAAAAAGGGGGAGATTGTTAGTGCCGGAAGCACCATATCGAATCTTGTTTTGATATTGGCAAAGGGTTCAAAGTTAAGTATTATTGGTGCTCTAACGATGTTACCCATGTGTGCAGGAAAAGTCCTAGGAACACTAGGCACGAAGTCCTGGTTCTAAGAATTGGGCACTAAGTCTTGGCCGTGGGCTGGGCAACTAAGTCCTGACATAAGGTTGGGCAATAAGTCTTAGTCGTGGACTGGGCACTAAGACCTGGCCGAGGGCTGGGCACCGAAGACCTAGTAAGTAAAGTTGGGCACTAAGACCTGGACAAGGGCTGGGCACCGAAGACCTAGTGAGTAAAGCTGGGCACTAAGTCCTGGTCATGGACTGGGCACGAAGACCTGGTGAGTAAAGCTGGGCAAAAGTCCAACCGGTGGAGCCGATTGGCAAAAAGGTAAAATCTCCCGAGAGGAGTAGGTGAGGATGCGTTCCCCGGAGGAGGGAACATTAGGCGTCGGTTCGATCTAGGGTTCCATTTGGGAGACCCAAAGTCAAAACCAAGACAGCTTAGGCTGTAAATAATAGCTAACATGTTTGCTTCTTTTTGTTTTAGAACTAACCTTGGTTGCAGGGATCGAAGGAATGAGTTTCTATAGCTGAGGCGCCTCAATGGAGTGAGGTGCCTCACTGGTGCTAGGCGCCCGGATGGATACGGGTGCCCCAGTGGAAGGCTAAATTGAAGCAAACGAAGCAAACTGCCACGAAGCCTCTGGACCAAAGCAGCTTAGGCGCCCGGGACCATACGGGTGCCCCCATCAGGCAAGGCGCCCCTATGAAGTGGATAAGCGCTGACCGAGCCTGCGGATAAGAGTTCGCGCAGGAGAGGCCACGTGTAGGTGCCCCCATCGACACAGGTGCCCCTATGGGTGATGTAAAAGGGGGTTCACCCCCATTGCTTCAAACAACTTCTCTCAGAATGCTCCAAGCACTTTCGTTCAAGCGCTACGCTCCAACAAGCTCTGACTTCGAGATTCCAGCGCGACGATGACCCTCTGCTCCGAACTTTGATCCACCTCGGGCGTCGGTAAATTTAATTTATGAAAAGTGTTGCAAATTTAATTTTCAGTTCTATATTTATACTCGATTTGTAAAAGACTTTTGACGACTATAGAATTGCCCAACATAAACGGTCAAGGACCGTGGGCCTTGGTGTAGGAGCCAACCGCAAGTCTGAACCAAGTAAAACCAACTTGTGTTCGCGATTGATTTGTTATTTTCCGTTGTGTAACTGCTCTATTTTCTGAAAAATTTGATATCGATATTCAGCCCCCCCCTCTATCGATTTTCTCCGATCCAACAGGTATGGAGCACCTCCTTATCCCTATGATCACCTACAAAGAACAAGGGAAGGAGACGATGCAAGAAGGAGGAGGAAAACTCCCCTTCCACCAGTGACCTAGGAGAGAAGGGAGAGAGAGAGGTTTTAGGGTTTTTGGCTTGATGATTAATTGAATTAATTCTCAATTAATTAGCCTTGGTTTCATGACTCCTATAGGGTATATATAGGGCTATGGTAAGGACCATGAGGAGGAGTTAGGTCTTGCCCCGCTAATGGATCTAAATCCAATCCATTAATGGAGATCCATTCAACTAAAGGATCCCCATTGAACTTCCTCACCAACCCCCATCTTTTCATATGGGCTCCACCTATTATGAGTCATCCATCTCCCCATGTTTAAGATATCGACTGCCTGACGATTAATTTAAATTATTGACAATTTTAATTATTAATCCTCTTGATCCTTGACTAGTATCACTCAACCTTTGCATCATGTTGGACCATAGTCCACTTGCAAGATTTAACATGATGAACCTTATGAGCTCATTAAGGGGCATTATCATCCCGACTCACCAGGACACGGATTCAGTCAATAATCAATGACACACCATATAAATAATATTGTTTCTCAACTTACCGAGCCTATTGATTTAACAGAATAAATCTCGCCCATTGGTAAATCAAAGAAACAATAATTAATTACATGTGCCCGTTATTATTTCTGGATTTAGAGATTGTACTCCATAATATAAAATCGAGGTCTAATCCAATTTATGAAGTCAGTAAAAAATTGGATGACCACTCTTTTGGTCCTACTCAATGCACACAAAGTGTACTAGTGTAATTCTATGGTTAAGATAAACCACACCTAATTACACTACAACAATCCCGATGGTTTGTCCAACTCCATCTCGGTTGTGAGCCACTTACTTATACTTCTGCAAGGAACTGATAACATGATCTTCTGTGCGTCACCACGCACTATGTTATCTACAATGCAATGTATGAGACATTTTGTGCACATACTAATATAAATATGCACCTTGTGATTTTTTGATTCTCTTTCAAAATGAAGATGTTCTTAACCAAAAGCAAGGCTTTTAGTATACATCCTAACAATCTCCCACTTATACTAAAAGACTTAACTGTCCTCAAAATGTCATACATCTGACCACTCTATCCTTCACATGCCTAAAAGCTCTCACTACCAAGGCCTCAGTGAAAATGATCCTCCTAGGTCATCTTCTGATGTAATCTAGGCAACAACAGCTTTTCCTCTCCTGGGTGGTACTTGCGTTCTATGTGTTTACTTGCCTTATAGACTCGTGATTCCTTCGGGTTTGCAATTGCACCATTTTAATCACAACAAAATGTGATTGTTTTGAGCAAAACCAAGAATCACATCAAAGTCCATCTTGAGGTTCCTGAACCATGTAGCTCTCTTGGCTGCCATACAGGCTGCCAAATATCCAGCTTCCATGGTAGAGTCCATCACGCAACCACTGCGCGACACTCTCCCATACAATGGTTCCACCTCCTAAAAGTAAACACAAAACCCCGAGGAATATTCATATTTGCCTCTATCTGATTGGAATTCTGTATCCATATAACCCACAGGAGATTGGTTTGCCCAGTAAACCAACATACAATCCTTAGTCCTTCTCAGGCACTAATTTATGCTTTTACCGTAGTCCAATTTCCTTGACCTGGATTACTCCAATATCTGCTAACCATACCCATGACACAACAGATATTTGGTCTCATTTTTAGCATACATGATTCTTCCTATGGCCAATCCTAAGTGAACCACCATTACCTGCTCTATCTCCTTTGATAATTTAAACATATCTCCTTAGATAGAGTAGCTCCATTGCTGAAAAATACTAAACATTTCTTGGAGGTTTTAATGCTAAAACGAGCTAGGACAGTGTTTTTGTTGGTTATGGCTTGGCGGTTTCCAAGACAACCACGTGGTCGTATCTGAGAGACCTCTCTATGGCCATGGATTAAACATTTAATCTGAATAGAGACTCGTCCCTATAACGACCGATTCGTCGTCGTGTTAGTTAGTCCAAGTCACAACTTAGCCACAAAGGCCTTGTAACTTTCCGGATTAACTAACCGCGGAAAAGACGACGATTTGGATCGCCAGTTTTTGTGTTTATGTTCAGGGTCCAGTTAATTATTATTATCTAAGATTTCAAATCAAAATAATAATTTAACACACATGAAATGACAAGGCAAAGCATAATGGCACAATAAAACATAACATAACGAAAACTGAGCCCGGGAGAAATATACCTCGCCGTTTACCTCGCAGTCTTCTATCTTAAGTCCCTGCCCTCTTGGACGTCATGTGGGCAATGGTCTCCCAAGACGTGGAGTCACCAAGCCACGCGAATCAATCCTTCTTTTTCTTCTTCCTTTTCTTGCGCCAACATTAACCCTAGAATGCTAGGGTTTCCTTGCGCCAATGGTCCTTCTTCTTCTCCACCTCAGCCCGTCGGCCACCATGGGTTCCAAGGTCCTGCCAACTTCAAGAGGACACCGAGAAGAAGACTTGGAAGAAGAAGCACAGGAAGAAGAAGCCGAGAGAACTCCCTCTTCTTCCTTTAAACCATCACAAACCTCCTTCTCCTTCTCTTCCTTTCTCGCCGACCAATCAAGACGAAGAAGAGTCTTCCTCTACTTCGCGGGTGTTCCTCGGACCCTAGAATCTGGCTGCTCTCATCTAGATGGAGTCCCGAGGATGAGAAGCTAAAGAAACGAATTCCTTAAGCTTCCATCTCCTCTATCCTTCGACGCCGCAACCTCCAACATCCACACTCACCACCGCCGGCCACCTCCTTTCTTGATTGATCCGTGTGCCACAAAGGAGGAGGTATCTCATCCTTGTCTAGGGCCGACCACCAACAAGAGAAGAAGATGAAGAAGAAAGCTCCAAATTTTCTCTTCCTTTAGTTGCCGTGACCTAGGGTGAGGGAGAGGAGAAGAGAGATTAATTTTTGAGAGGGAGAGAGTTGGAGGTTTATATAGGGGTTTAGTTAGTTTAATTGAAAAAAAAATTCCAATTAAATATGGATTGATTATATAAAAATTTATATAGAATAATTCCTTAATTAATCCAATGATTAATTCTTTTAATTATTCCATCCAAATTTTTTATATAGAATAATTCCATAATTATTATATGATTAATTCCTTAATTAATTTGAGATTAATTAATCCCAAATTAATTCCTTAATTAATCTTTGATTAATTCTTTAATTAATTTCGAAATTAATAATTAAATTAATCCCAAATTAATTTCTTAAATAATCCAGCCTTTTATCATGACTCTAATGGGGCTTTATTGGGTTAAGATAGGGACCATGAGGAGGAGTTGGTTCTTGACCCTCTAATGGATCCAAATCCGATCCATTAAATGGAGATCCATTCCATTAAAGGATCCCATTGTACTTCCTCACCAACCCCCATATTTTCATACGGGCTCCACCTATTACGAGTCGTCCATCTCCCCGTGTTTAAGATATCGTATGCCCGATAATTAATTCAATTTACTGATAATTAAATTAATTATCTTCTTGATCCTTGATTAGTACCACTCAACCTTTTCGGCATGCCGGACCATGGTCCACTTGCAAGATTTGACATGACGATCCTTTTGAGCTCACCAAGGGGGCATCATCACCCTGACTCACCAGGATACGGATTCCGTCAATAATCAACGATACATCATATTATTAATATTATTTCCCAACTTACCGGGTCTATCGATCTAACAGAATAGATCTCGCCCATGGGTAAATCAAAGAAACAATAGTTAATAATATATGCCCGCCATTATTTTGGGATTCAGAGATCATACTCCATAACAACATCCGAGGTCTAATCCAACTTACTAGGTCAGTACAAAAATTGGATGACCTCTCTTTTGGTCCTACTCAATGTATACAAAGTACACTAGTATAATCCTATGGTTAAGATAAACCACACCTGATTACACTACAACCATTACGATTGGTTTGTCCAACTCCATCTCGATTATGAGCCTCTTTCTTATGCTTGGGTAAAGAACCTGATAACATGATCTTCTGTGTGATACCACACACCATGTTATCTACAATGCCATGCATTAGACGTTTAGTGCATAAACATAAACATGCACTGTGTGATTTCTGATTCTCTTTAAAATGTAGATGTATCCTTAACAAAAAAGCAAAGCTTTTAGTATACATCCTAACAATCTCCCACTTATACTCAAAGACTTTGTTGTTCTCAAAATGCCATACATCTGACCTTTTGATCCGTCATAAGCCTGAAGCTCTCGCTTCCAAGGCTTTAGTGAGATGATCCACCAAGATCATTCTCCGATGCAAACCAGGCAACAACAGTTATTCCTGTTTTGGGTGGTACTTACGCTCTATGTGTTTACTTGCCTTATGGACTCGTGATTCCTTCGAGTTTGCAACTGCACCATTTTAATCACATCACACGTGATACTACTGAGCAAACTAGAAATCACATCGAAGTCCATCTTGAGGTTTATGAACCATGTAGCTCTACTGGCTGCCACGCAGGCGTCCAGAGTATCCAGCCTACACTGTAGGGTCCATTACGTAGACGCTGCGCAACACTTTTACAATGGTTCTTCCTCCTAAAAATAAAACACAAAACCCAAGGAATATTCCTATATGCCCTTATCTAGATTGGAATTCTGTATCCATATAACCTACAGGAAATTGGTCTGCCCGATATACATGCTTTTACCATATTCTAATTTCCTTAACCTAGGTTACTTCGATATCTGTTACCCATGCCCATGGCACAACAGATATCTGGGCTCATTTCTAGCATACAAGAGACTTTCTCTAGCTGATGCTAGAGGAACCGCCATTACCTACTCTATCACCTTTGATAATCCAAACATATCTCTTAGATAGAGTAGCTCTAAAACTGAAAAGTACCACACTTTTTTTAGAGGTATCCATGCTAGAATGAGCTAGGACAATGTCTTATATAAAGCTTGAGATAAGCACATCATCCATGTCTGGAGGTCCCTTAGATCTTTGATCCCCAAGGATGTGTCTCCCTTTTCTCAAGTCCTTCATAATTGTGCGGACAACCATACCCTTACGTCTGATAATATTTCGTTATTGTTGCCAACTAACAAAATATTATCTACATATAGTACAATAATACCACTACGTTTCTGTCACACGACATCATCTATCCTTTGAACAAATCCATATTGCCGGATTTATCTCTTCAAAGCGGATAATCCTTGTCATAGGTCTTAGGGATCCAGCTCATGTTCACTTAGGACCCAGTCCATAGACTTTCCAAGAACATGAAACTTCTAGGTTGAGCAACAACCCTCCCACTGTGACAAGGTACCCTATGTATATCTTTAGTGACACGAGGTGCAATGTCCTGTGGTATAACCTCTTGTACAGTTGGTACTAAGATTGGAATGTCCCTCTATTAATTTACTCAGAGTTACTCTACACCTGGGTTTGTGGTTTATTACATAGTCCTTTTCTTAAGAATCAGTCATTCGTCCCAACGAATGTCCTCTGATCCTTAGGACTATTAAACCACCTTATTGTTCCCTTAGGATATCCTACGAATATATGCACTAGATTCCAACTTGTCAGTGTCTCTTTACTACTCATAATCTGAACATGGCTTAGACCAAGCCTTTGCTTAGTCCACATTTCTATGGTCTTAAGAGACTGCTGATATAGACAGAATCAAGCACACACACCATCGTATCCAGGATATACCCCTTTGAGCAATTGGTTAATCTCGGAGAGGCTTATCACCTTCTTAACCAAATAGCTTAAGACACCTTCTTCCTTCCATGCATTGCACTATACTGTTGGGGCACACAGTGCAGTGAATTGAGATCAAATCTCAATTCTCTGATAAGTAATTCCTATAGCTATCCCAAGAGGTATTAATCCCTTGTTTATAAAATAAACAAGGTACTTAAATGTACCTCTATTTTGAATAGACTAAGGGCCTATACTTATCATGGTAAACCAATTCGTACATGTTTTAGACTCTATGACCCTAGGCTTAGAACAAGCCCTATTGGTTCTGTTACTTCCCTAGTAGGAGTCAAAAAATCCTAAGGAAGATAAGTCTTCCATTAACCAATTAACCCTAAGGCCTTTTGGTTAATTACTTTTGAATCCTACTAGAGTTTTACAAAGCCAACTCTAGAGACAAAACATGTGTTTGGTTTCACTTGGAAGGAACCTTTCTCTTACATTAGTTAAGATGATAAACTATTAATTGCATCATGGGATCCTTTTGGTTTCATATACTAATTGTCTATCTATGTACTTCAATAGACATTCCTTCTATTCCACTTTTAACAAATAAAAGCAATAGAAAATATCTTTATTCTAGAAACTGAACAAAGTTCTTTCCAAAAATTAAGTACATAAAGACAATCTATAAAACCAAAACTATATCAACCTATGTTAAAGACATAAATGAAATAGTGAAAACTCCCACTGCAAAAGTCATCTCCATAGCCATCCATGTAGTCAGCAATATCCTCCTCAGCTAGCCGTCGGGTTTCCTGGAACCCCTGCACAAAAATGCAGACATGATTAGTGGCATCCGTATCTACCCACCAGGTACCGGTAGATATCACCGCTAAACATGTTACAACGACACAAGAAGAAAATATACCTCCGGTACTACTCTGACGGCGAGGACAATCTGTCTTCCAATGTCCTGACTGCTTGCATACAAAGCACTTGCCTTTCGGCTTCTTTATGCATCCCTGAGGTCCTTGTAATCCTGCTACTTTCTTTGCCTCAATATGGTTCTCCTTCTTCATTCCTTTCGGTTTAGAAGTAGGAATTACTTCAGCAATGAAAGTCTGTGAACTCTAAAGAGAAACCGCCTTTGCTGCCTCGAGTTCTATCAGAAGTTCTGCCAACGAATATGAACGCTTTTCCATATTGTAGCTTAGGCGAAACTTCTCAAAACTCCCTAGTAGAGATTGGAGGATAAGATCGACTTGGGTTTCCCCATCAATCTGAGCTCCAAGAATTTCTATCTCCTTCAACCAAGCCATCATCTTGAGGGCATGTTCCCTCACGGGCATCCCCTCAACCAAGATGGTAGTAGTCAAGTTCTTCATTACCATCTGCCTAGCGGCTCGATTATTTTGACCAAAGAGTTCATCGAGTTCTAATATTTTATTACTGGTAACGGAAGAAGCCTGATTTTGAGGACCTTCGGTCATCTCGTCTGCTTCTAGCCATTTCCTAAAATATTCGAACTCTTCTTCGGTATTAATCTCATTAGGCTTTTCAGTACAGAACTCGGCAAGATCACACTTGGGTTTCTCGGCACTAGTGACAAAATTCATATTCAATTCCCAATCCATTTTATCACTAGGGGCATTTAATTGGATTTCTCTTTGAATTAGGTCTTGTGGGTCTAGGTCCATTTTAAAACACACCTGAGAATCATAACAATCACACACTTTAGATTTTTGAAATAAATTGACACCTCAAAACAATTTATTATAAAAAATCTACCAACACCTCAAACACCGAGAATTTCGTATGCCATGATGGTGTGGACGTATATGAACTCTACATTTGTGAGAGGAGGTTTTACCCATTAATTTTACTATCTTGTCATCCTATCCTTTTGAGAAGTATAATTAATAGTTTGTCCTCTTTGGCCCTACAAATAATAGCAGTGACTCCGATGGGGAGGATACTTATTATTTGTATTTAAGTGTTTACCACCACACGACACTAAGAAAAATTATTTCTGATTATGTGTCTTCCGATGGGGAAGTACACACACACGTCAATAATTTCCTACAGTCTTTTCTGACCTAGTGATCCGCAGAACAAGCCCATCCGATGGGGAGGAAGGCACTCAGAGCCGACGCGCAGACTTGTTCGCATCACTTGTCAGATTGTAGTGGAGGCCATGGGACCCTTAGGGTCCCTCTCCCACTTAGTTATTTGCGTTGAGATTTTTACATGCAACCACACAACAAGCACACACAAACCAAAATAATAGAATAATGAGAAATCCTAGATTTTTCCAACTATTATGGCCTTGGTCTCCAATGCGCCTCCAGTCGTGTCATCACCTCGTCCACTCCATCCTTTCCATGCGCACGCCACCATGAAGGAGTCCCCGAGCCGAGATGACTAGCTAACTAATTTACATTCATTGATCCTAAACTCCACGAAGGAGTGTACATGTCATCTAGATCAAAAGTAAATAGAAAGCTTGGCTAAACACGTGTCATATTTAATTACAAAAATTAAATAGTTTATCTAGCCTCGTCAACCCCGAGGATTCAAATAATTACGTCACACAATCAATCACATACACACAACATAATTTGCCATAATAGTTGGAATCTAGTGCCTGCAACACAAAGTTAGCCTATGCACATCCAAAATATAATCCAGCAAAATAATGTACATGATAATGTGCAGGAAAAATAACCGAATCCTTAAACACACAAAGCCGGAAACTTGGCTCTGATACCAATTGCTGGTTATGGCTTGGCA
>JAGFNQ010002243.1:32521-87595 GCA_024364735.1 Boesenbergia rotunda | reverse complement strand
GAATTTAATAATTAATTCGAAATTAATTCCTTAATTAATCCGGCCTTTTATCATGACTCTAATGGGGCTTTATTGGGCTACAATAGGGACCATGATGAGGAGTTGGTTCTTGGCCCTCTAATGGATCCAAACCCGATCCATTAAATGGAGATCCATTCCACTAAAGGATCCCATTGTACTTCCTCACCAACCCCCATATTTGCATATGGACTCCACCTATTACAAGTCGTTCATCTCCCTGTGTTTAAGATATCGCATGCCCGATAATTAATTCAATTTACTGATAATCAAATTAATTATCTTCTTGATCCTTGGTTAGTACCACTCAACCTTTTCGGCATGCCGGACCATAGTCCACTTGCAAGATTTGGCATGGCGATCCTCTTGAGCTCACCAAGGGGGCATCATCACCCTGACACTCCACGATATGGATTCCGTCAATAATTCAATGACACATCATATTATCAATATTATTTCCCAACTTACCGAGTCTATCGATCTAGCAGAATAGATCTTGTCCATTGGTAAATCAAAGAAACAGTAGTTAATAATATATGTCCGTCATTATTTCGAGATTCAGAGATCGTACTCCATAATAGCATCCGAGGTCTAATCCAATTTACTAGGTCAGTACAAAAATTGGATGACCTCTCTTTCGGTCCTACTCAATGTACACAAAGTACACTAGTGTAATCCCATGGTTAAGATAAACCACACCCGATCACACTACAATCATTCCGATTGGTTTGTCTAATTCCATCTTGGGTGTGAGCCTCCTTCTTATGCTTCGACAAGGTACCTGATAACATGATCTTCTGTGCGACACTGATAAGTGTCATTTTATTGATCATTTTATATGCTTAAATCCGTGTTTGACCCATATTTTACTTGTGTAATTGTGGATTTACCCTAGGTTTTAGGATTTATACTCTTTTTGGACCTAATTGTAAATTTTGATTTATTTGAGTTGTTTTGTCACTAAATTTTTGATCTACTTTTGTAGGCTTCAAATGATCAGGGACCTAGGTCATGATGGGTCAAGGTTGAGTCAAAAGTGGACAAGATCAAAGGAATTAAGCGTCAACTAATTTGGACCGTCCGATGCAAAGATGGTTAGATCTAAACCATTTGAGAACTTCTGATCAATCCGAGTTGGGTTTAAGGCTAATCTAGCGATCAGATCAAGATCTGAAGGTTTCAGCTCAATCGGAGATCATCTGGCCGTTGGATCACGATCAGAGAGATCTAGACCATCCATTCAAAGATCAAGGTGATCTGAACCATTCATTGGAGATCTGGCAGATCCGAGCTACCCCGAGGATGATCCTGACCTCTGATCAAGATCTGAAAAATTTGAGTCAAATTAGACAAGGATCCACCGTTGGATGAAGCGGGATTAATCTCAGTCGTTCACTGTTCAACTACTGAAACCAACTCCCCTGTTCAGATCTGAGGTCGCGTCTTCGCCATTTCCAGCTGAGTTTCTTCTTGTTTTCTCGTTTGTTCTTCATTTTTGTTAGCGATTTCTTCCATCTGAAGGCGTGTCCAACTCGATCACGATCTTGGAGCAAGATCTGGATCTTTGGAAGAAGGCTTCAGTAGAGATTCAAGCTCAGAATTGCCTTGGAGCAGAGTTGCGTGAGGGTTTCAGCAATTTCTGCAATCTGATCGATTCAATCACGATCGCGTGCCATTTTCTTCAATTGGAGCTTACTGGAGGGTCCTCTGGTATTCTTCGATCATCATCAAATCATCATCAATCTTCGGAATCGCGAGATCGAGGAGATCGGATTGGGTTTATCCAGCCGAGTGTAGATTTGGAGCAGATTCGACATTGAAGCCAATTTCCCATTGATTTGCGAGTTGAAGGGGTTCTTGGCTTGCCCTTGCGTGACGAACAAGAAGATCTTGAAACATGGGAAGGATCGAGGCTTAGTTTTATGGCATTTCTTGTTTTCTCATGTTGTAATTTCTATTCCTGCAACATTTCTGTTTCTGCACTCGATTTAGCTGCTGTAATTTCCTTTTCTGAATAGTTGCTGCTTAATTAGGTTTCATTCTGCAAGTAGATCAGTTAGTGAGCTCGATCAGTGAACAATCGGTTTAAATTTTAGTTTATTTCTTGATTTCCTGTTGTGTATCAGGTTATCCAGCTGCGTATCAATTTCTGTTCCTGCAACTTCACTTTAGTTCTGAATTCTTTAGTTCATTTCATATTTAGTGTGTTAATGTAGTTGAACTAAGTCTTGCTTTACCTTAGCTTCATTTCTGAATCTTTGTCAGTAGTAATTCTGCATTACAGTCCAATTCTTGTTTCAATCCATGTGAATCAGTTTCTACCCTGCTGAGTATCAATTCTTTTTCCTGTAGAATTCCTGAAGTTAGTATCAAGTTTACTTTAGTTTTCTTGTCTGAGTTCCATTGTAGCTGGTTGTTTCTTAAAATGTTTTAATTTCGTATTCTGCAGTAGTTCATTGCATAGATCTCAGTTTGCTGGATTGTTTGTTTTGCATATTAAATGGCTGTGGCAACTCTGCATTAGTTTCTGAATTCAACAGTTTTTTACATTCGGCAGTTTAGGTTTATTGCTGTAGTTCTTCAGTTTTTCATTCCTGAAAATGTATCAATGGAACATTAGCTTATTCGAGTTCTATCTGGAAATTATTTGGAGCAATTGATCTCAGTTCATTTTGTTTGTTCTTGCAGTTGTTTTGCTGCTGAATTTCTGAATTCTATGTTCTGAATTCCTGTTTTCAGATTTGGCATTTAATCCATTCCCAAATTTATCCCTACTTGGTCTGAATTGTATCCATTCATTTCTTCAAAGTTCTTCCCTAATAGTTGTCTTCAAAGCTTAGTTGATTGGTTTCATTTCAGAAGTATTAGTATTAACCTTGATACTCCATATCAGATTTGGCACATGAGTTTTCTTTCTTTTGTGTATCAAGGTTGTTCCAATTTTTTTCACTTTGTATCAAGATAAGCTTTCGCATTAGTATCAACCAAAGATTTCAGCCTCGTTTTAATTCTTTTGCTTAATATTTGGTTTGCAATTAAAATCAGCATTGTTTTCCCAAAAGATAGTTAAGTCCCTTGGTTGCTTAGGTTTCAAATTACTTGATGTCATTAGTTGTCTTATACTTTGTTTAGCTCACTTAGTCAAGTTTCTTACATTTTCTTGCGCTTTCATTTCCTTTTCATTGCATTGTTATTTTTATTTGCAAACAAATCCCAGATTTTATTTGAAATCCAAAAACATCGACGACACATAACTTGAGTACGAATCGAACAACACTGAACTAGCCTTTGGAAAAATACGACTTGTGGCCCGTTTACTACGCTTTTATTCTTTAATTGCAAAAAAGGGTTTCCAGCTTTATAAATATCTAAATTTGAGACCCACATTCGTGACACCTATTTTGGGTCCATCAGACACCACGCATCATGTTATCTTCAATGTCAAGCATTAGACGTTTAGTCCACATACCAATATAAACATAAACCTGAACATGCACTGTGTGATTTTTGATTCTCTTTAAAATGGAGATGTATCCTTAACCAACAGGCAAGGTTTTCAGTATACATCCCAACATTGCCACCTCCCCCACACTTAAACTTTTGTCCATCTCGGGCAAAGTAACATCAAGAAACATTATGGCACCCAAGTCCATGGAAAATATTATGATGAACATGAAAAATTGGGAAAGGAAATATAGAATAAGTGTGTATCAACAAGGAAATTACAAAAATGATATGAGAAAGGAAACAAAGTGATTTACCTCTATAAATGTGGTCCAATCATAGAATTATAGCTTTGAAAGAACCTAAGCAAGTTCTAGAGTACAATCACATGTGTGTATCACAAAAATTTGGCCAATTACTCACTATGTAAAAAGAATTCATCTCAAGTCATCAATTTAGAATCCATAACTAAGTAGTACTCAAGCATCCAAGAATTTTCATCCATTGGCTCAAACCCTAAGTTTTAACAACCAAATTTAATTTGCTTTCAAGGGACTCTAAAATGATATAAGAAAATCTAGATGGATACATTTATTCCTAGTCATGCAGGAAATAAAATGCCAAAAGGGATAAAATGGTATCTACAATGACTTTTATTCAATCTACACTACCTAAGTATTTATTATCAACAACTCACTTTAAAAAGAATAATTTACTTCTAGAAAACATGAAAATGATATATACAAAGAAATTAAAGTGCAAGAAAAATAAACTCCCCTTAAGTTGGGTAGATAGCATCTTTGATGTCCAATCCATCCACCTCTAACTCCTTTAATTCTTCAAAGTACTTCTTGAGCCGGTGGCCATTGACTTTCCAAACAAAATTATTAGCTTTATCCTTGATTTCAACAACACCATAAGGGAAAATGTTAGTCACAACAAATGGCTATTCCCATCTCGACCTCAACTTACCCTTAATCAATTTGAGCCTTGACTTGTACAATAAAACCTTGTCGCCAATTTGGAATTCTTTCTTCAATATGTGCTTGTCATGAAAAATCTTAGTCTTTTCCTTGTAGATCCTTGAGTTCTCAAATGCTTCTAGTCTTATTTCCTCAAGTTCTTGGAGTTGAAGCTTCCTTTCTTCTCCCACAATAGTAGCATCAAAGTTGCAAGTCTTCACCGCCCAATATGCTTTATGCTCTATTTCCACATGTAGATGGCACGCTTTTCCATATACTAGTCTGTAGGGAGACATTCCTATGGGGGTCTTGTATGTCGTCCGATAGTCCCATAGTGCATCATCAAGCCTCTTGCTCCAATCTTTCCTATTAGGCCCAACGGTCTTCTCCAAAATTGATTTGATCTCTCTATTAGAAATTTCGGCCTGTCCATTTGTTTGGGGATGGTAGGATGTAGAAACTTTGTGCACAACCTCATACTTGCTAAGTAGAGCCTTCATGTGTTTATTGCAAAAATGAGATCCTTGGTCACTTATTATAGCCCTTGGAATTCCAAACCTGCAGAAAATATGTGACCTGACAAAACTAACAACAACACAAGAATCATCAGTCCTGGAGGGAATGACCTCCACCCATTTAGAAATATAATCTACAGCAAGCAAAATATACAAGTATCTACAGGATGCAGGAAAAGTTCCCATAAAATCTATTCCCCAAACATCAAAAATCTCACAGAAAAGCATAGTGTTTTGGGACATCTCATTTCTAGCTCCTATGTTCTCAGTTCTCTAACATCTATCACAATTCTTATAAAACAAATATGTATCACGAAATAGGGTAGGCCAATACAATTCACACTCTAAAACTTTCCTAGCTGTTCTTTGGGGTCCAAAATGCCCCCCACAGGCTGATGAATGGCAAAAGGTAAGGACAGATTAAAACTCATGGTCGGGTATGCATCTCCTAATTATTTGATTATTACAAAACTTTCATAAATAAGGATCATCCCACACGTAGAATTTAGCATTACTTTTGAATTTATCTTTTTAAGCTTTAGAAAATTATGTAGGAAAGACATGAGCTACTAAAAAGTTAACAAGGTCTGCATACCAAGACGACTCTCCATGTATCGCAATAAGGTGCTCGTCTCTAAAATCATCGGCAATGGTGGTAGGGGGTCCATCTCTCTTAATTCTGCTCAAGTGATCTGCAACTAGGTTCTCTTTGCCACTCCTATCACGGATTTCCAAGTCAAATTCTTGGAGTAGAAGCATCCATCTGATTAGTCTAGGCTTAGCATCTGGCTTTTACAAAAGGTATTTCAGAGCTGCATGATCAGAAAAAATAATAACATGTGAGCACAACAAATAAGATCTGAATCGGTCTAAAGCAAAAATAATGGCAAGAAGCTCTTTTTCAGTGGTGGTGTAGTTTACTTGTGCCGCATCTAGGGTCTTGGAAGCATAGCAGATAACATGAGATGCTCCATCCACCCTCTGAGCAAGAACAGCTCCTACTGCAAAATTAGATGCATCACACATTAGTTCAAAAGGTAAATTCCAGTCAGGGGGTCAAATGATAGGAGCTGAGGTAAGAGCCTCCCTTAATTTCTGAAAAGCTGCTTTGCATCTGACATCAAAACAAAATTCCACATCTGTAACGACCCGGAAAATTCTCTTAATATTTTCTGAAAATATTGAGCATGTCTAGATAATTTTCCGAAGGACCTAGAGGTATTAATACGAACTTTGGCCTAGAAAATCCGTGTTTTCTCATTTAAATTGAGAAAACTAAGTACTAATGGGCCTTATGTGGGTTTTTAGTACCATAATTATAGGTGGATTTTAGGTAATAATTAGTATAAATATAAATAGGATTTAATTAGGCATATTAGCATGATTATGGGTAAGTCTTAGCCTAATTTTTCCTATTTTAATGGAGAAATTAGGTACTAATGAGCTTTAAATGGGCTCCAAAAATGGGTATTAATTAGGTAAAATTAATATAAATATAAAAGAATTTTATTTAGGAATATTAGCATAATTATGGGTGATTTTAGGGAGATTTTCAGAATTTAGGAAAAATAAAAATAATAAAATAAATGAAATAAAAATAAAATAAAAATAAAGGTGCATGAGCCAAGGATTGAACCTTGGACCTCTTGTACAACCATGTATGCTTTAACCAACTCATCTAGCAAGGGAATGTTATAAGGGAATGAAATGGAGATTGGTTGAGGCTTAGAAGAAGATGAAGGGTCATGGAGAGACTCTTCATTTACCACTTTAATGGGTGATAAATAGGGGGGTTTGGGAGTTTCTTTCTTTCTTCCTTCAATTGCATTTCCTCCTCTCCTCCTTCCTCATTCTATCCGAACACCTCCAAGGGAGTTCTCCCTTGGAAAAGCTTCCACCAAGGCTTCATCTCCTAGATCTAAGGTCTTCACAAGAGTACAAGGGCAAGGAGGGATCAAGGGTCAAGAGCTCTACAAGTTCTTTCTCTTTTAAGGTCTAAAAATCAAGAAATCCCAATGTAAGACTCCCTCACCTGTGGTATAATAGTTCCTTAAGATTTCCATGATTTTTAGCATGATATATTGGTTAGTTTTTGGATTTGATGTTGAAAGGAAGAAAAACCAAGAACCTTAAGTTTAAGGGTTTCGGCCACCATGATTTAAAGGTCTATAATTATGCTAAAAATCATGATAATGTTGTTTAACATTCCCTTATGATGTTTAGAGGTTAAGTATAATTTTTGGGAATTTATGGAGTACCCTAGGACACCCTAGGGTTTCGGCCAACATGAAAGGAACAAAATCAACACCTAGAGACCCTATGGGTTTCGGCCACAATGTTTTAGGGTCCATAATGATGCTAAAAATATTTATAATATTATTTAATGTTCCCTGATGATGTTTAGAGATTAAGAATAATTTTTGGGAATTTTTGGAGTACCCTAGGAAACCCTAGGGTTTCGGCCAATAACAAGAACCCTTGTGTAGGGTTGGGTTTAAAACCTCAAGTGTTTGTTCATGTATTGTCATGATATAAGGGAGATGAAGTGTAAAATACCGCGATTCGAAAATCCGGACCAGAAAATTTTTCGAGATTTTTTTCGGATTGAGTCTAGGGTTTTCGACCCTACGGGTGGAGCCCAAAGGGCTTTAGTGTAAAAATCTAAAAATTTATCAAAGGTTTAGGGTAAACTCTTAAATTACGAGAGGGTAGTTAATTTAACCTTAAAATTTTATGGACATGTAGTATATTAAATAGGAGGACAAATGGCTAAAACTCTTACCCTAAGGGTAGGGTTTATATTTTTGAAAGGTAGAGGACCTTTCTGTAAAAAAAAAACCCCTCCCTTTATTATAACCTCGTGCCCTAGCCGCAGCCGCCAAAGCTGTTGCGTTTCTTCTTCCTCCCCTCACGAAGCCCGCAGCCAGCGCCGACTCGATTCTCTCCTTCCTCCACTTCGCGCGTGCCCTAGCTGCAGCGGCGATCGAACCTGCAGCGCCGACTCGATTCTCTCCTTCCTCCACTTCGCGCGTGCCCTATGTAAAATACGGCGATTTCAAAACCGGTAAAATAAATTTTTACTGAAAATTTATTTAGAAGATTTAGGATTATCGGACTATGGTAAAAGGGTTTAATGTGAAATTGAGGAATATAAGGGGTCTTTTTGCAAAAGACTCCCTTTTTTTTATTATTATTAAAAGCACTCGGCCGCAGCCAAGACTCGCTGCCCTAGCCGCAACAGCGCCGACCCCTCGTTCCTTCTTCTTCATCTCCTCCACTCGCGAGCCCTAAACCGCGCCGCCTGCTCTTCCTCTCCTCCGCTCGTGTGGAGCTTGATCCCTCTACCTTAGCGAGACCTAGCCGCAGGTGAAGGCGACGCCGACCTCTTCTCCGTCTCGTTTGCGTGCCCTAAACCCAATCACGCGAGAAGAGCCCTCCTGATCTTGACTAAGCCGACCATGCTCTAGCCTTCCTCTTGCTCCCTTCCGACTTTGGGTCCGACCTCTCCTTCTGTTCGTTCCAGCGCCGAGGATCTGACTTCAACCAAGACCACCAGATCTGAGCAGGCAAGAGAGAGAGAGAAATCGTGGGCGTGGGCTGCTGAATCAGGTAAAAATCTAACTTTGATTGGCACAGAAGTTTGAAGCATGATCTTGGAATAATATAGTTTGGTTTGCTGCTCTAGGATGGGTGGAATGCTTTGTTTTCTGATAGATCTATAGGAAGTATACTTGTTCTGTGTTGGGATGGGTTCAATTTTAGGAATGCTCTGGTTTCTGCTCTATCTTTCTGTTCGGGACTGGGTTCCCTCATGTGATGAGCTGTTTAGTTGGGGTTTAAGATGGGAGTATTGTTTCTGTTCTAGAATTCTCATTTGGATCATCGAGCCGATCTGATTTTGGTTCTCTACTGTCGTTTGGTGATAGAATTTGATGGCTATGTTGTGGAGGTGTTTTAATAGCCTAGCTCTTGATCCAAGGTTGAGCTCTTTGCAGTAATTGGCTTTATTTTGTTTGAAATTATGCTCAGGTTTGGTGAATTGATTTGATGTGGGTTACTGGGTTGACATGGTTAAGTTTGGTTTTGGGCTTGGTTAGACTTTTGGAGTTTCAAACGGTGATTGCTGTGAACTGCCTTTGTCCTTGGGGTTGAGTTTTGGCGTGGAGTTTGGTATGTAGATTGGTGTCTTGTTTTAAATTTGGGATGAGTTTTAGTGGGTTCACATGTGTGTTGTGCTTGGAATCGTGCTTGGACAATTCTATCTGGATTGGAATTCTTTAGAATTATAATGCCATTGTGATGAGCTACAGCTGATCTTAGTATCGAGGTTTTGGATTTGGGTGAAATGAATCCTATTCGGAATAAGCAGTAGGTTATAATTATGGTTTGATTTTAATTATACTTGGCGTAAAATTTAGCTAATATGGTAAATGTATAATTAGCTAAGTTGTTCCATGTACAGGACGTTGATTGATCGCAGAGATACATATTGGGCGGGGAGTTCTGTACGCGCATGGATTTCTTTCTATTGAGGCGGGTACCCTTTGACTTATCTTTTAGATATTGTCATTTTGCTATGCATGGTTGGTTATAGATAGCAGTAAGATTATACGCTAGCCTTGTTTATTAGGCCTGTTCTGGATACATGTTAGTTATCCCTGAGATATTATGTATGTGTATCTATCATACACCATCCTTGCACTGTTGCATGCCGGCGATCAGCGACTCCCTTGTGGTTGAGCCTAATCGTTTTCCGGTACATGATATGCACGCACGGCCACTCATGGGTTAGTGGATACCGTAGATGTGTGCATTTGCTCTGTATTGCTCCGTTCGGCCACTATGAGGAGAGTGAGCGCGGGCGTGGTAGCAGCCAGGGGTCCCTTCTCGTACTGAGCCACGAGGAGATGAGAGCGGAGCTCCCTCATATATACATGGGGTAGAGGGGTGGTCCCTCGCCAGCATCCTGTCCACCCGGTCACTCAGGAGCAGTGATGACAGAGTGCGTACAGTTGTCAGAGCCCTACCCGTTCAGACGTCCCTATGACAGGTGTACGATGATCTGTCTGGTGTTAGGGGTGACACATGTCATTGCACCATGTGCATACTTTGCATCGTGCATTGTTTGTTGCACTTATTTGCTGCACTTGTTTGACATCGCATATACTGGAGACTTGTTATTTGAGATTATATGTCTAATGATATTCCCTTGGTACTGATTATCCTCTTTTCAGGTTAGCTGGATTCTGGTATGTATCTACCTCAGTATTTCCAGTATTAGTTTTTCCATATTGTTGATATGAGACTGTATTAACGTAGATGCTTATTGTTATTATAACATACTATGCATATCTGCTGGGTATTCGCTGAGTTATGGACTCACCCCGTTGCCATATATTTTTTTTTATTTCAGGTTGAGATACTTGGAGTCGCCAGAAGAGCCCAGCAGCCAGTCCCTACCCATCGCGACATGTTTTGTGTTGTACTTGTAGTGTATTTGTTTTATTTCTTTTAGCGATATGTATATGTCGTATGTGTCGTGAGCCCTAAGGGGTTGTTGTAATTGTTGTTTCGTCATAAGTCGGACCGGTCCGCAGTCAGGTATGATTTACTTAGTTGTCTTGTATTTTTATATTGTGTCTATCTATATTTTGAGGCCTGAGGCCAAATATATATAATTAAACTGCGTGGTGATGTCTAGTATGTTCTGTGTATGTGTAAATTGTCCGCCGGACAGGGGAGGTGCTGTCCGATTTTCTATTGGATCAGCGGCTCCTGGGTCTCGGGGCGTGACACCCTAGCTGCAGCGGCGATTGAACCTGCAGCGCCGACTCTTCAATCGCCGTAGCCAAGCAACCGAGCGTTGGATCGCTGGATTTGAGCCAGGAAGGAGCAGTGATTTCCGATCTCAGGTAAGGATCATATGATGTTGGTCTTGATGCTTTTTCGAGAACCCATTTCTGGTTGGATCTGTTCTTCGTGAGTTTGACCCAAGAGAGTTCTTGTGCTAGCGGTTTGTTTCCATGGATTTTTTTTTCCAGATGCGAACAGGGATCAAGGGTTTGCAACGGTATGAGATCTTGTGTAGTTTGTTCTTGATTAATCTCAGTTTGGGGTTGATAATTCTGTTCTTGTTTGGATTGGGATGATGCAATTAGGTTTTTGTTTTGGGAATTTCGGTTATGTTTTAAGAGTTGATTTCTAGTTTAGATGAGTTCTTGGAATTACCCTGTCCTGAATTCGAGTGATGCCTTGTTGTGTATCACAGATGGATTATAGCTTCTGATGAGAGTGTTTTGGTTTGAAGATCTTGTGGTTTGGCTATTCTCTGCTACCTAGCCGTGAACAACAGGTTAAATTGGTTTTGAATTGGATGGTAATTGGAATTATGTGTTCAGCTTTAATTCGTGGATCTTGCCAATGCTTTGTTTGGGAAATCTGATGTTGCTTGTGGATTGAGATTGATATCAGTTGTAGTTTAGGATGTAAATGAGTATTGGTAACCTTTGTTCTTGCCTTGGGTTTATTGGAGTTGTTCGGTGGTTTTGATGTTGCTACCGTGAGCTATCGGGAGCTCGTTGCATATGCTCCTGGTTAGGTTGGAAGAAGCTCCATTTGGAGTGCTTAATCTATATGTGTTTCCTTTGGGGATAGTTAGGTTCTGTATGTTTGAATTTTTGGGTTGAGCTTGATATTATGTTGCCTTGGATGTGAGATATTTTAAACATGTATCGATTCTAGGTTATCCTTGGGTTTGTGTTGGGAGATTTAGATATGTGCTTTCCTCCTTGCCTTGAGATAGGATTACCATGAGGTTGCTCTTGGAGAATTTAAGGGATTAGTTTAACCTAGGTTAGCTTGATGCCTAATCTAGCATAATTATGATTGTTAAGATTGCTACCTATATAGATTAGTAGTTGATTAGTTAGTTATTCTTATGTAAATAGCTATATAATATGTCCTTTGGTACAGGACATTGATTTGGACATTTGGTTGCGGACCATTGGACGGGAGGTTCTCATTTGATACAGACTCCACGTTGAAGGCGGGTACCCTTTGACTTATCTTTTATGATATTGTCATCTTGTTATGCATAGACTGTTATAGATAGCAGTAAGATCATACGCTATCCCTGTTTATTATGCCTGTTCTGGATACTTGTTATTTATCCCTGGTTATTATGCCTGTTCTGGATACTCATTAGTTATCCCTGGGTTATTATGCCTGTCTTGGATACTTGTTAGTTATCCCTGGTTATTATGCCTGTCTTGGATACTTGTTAGTTATCCCTGGTTATTATGCCTGTCTTGGATACTTGTTAGTTATCCCTGGTTATTATGCCTGTTCTGGATACTTGTTGACTATCCTTGTTTATTATGTCTGTCCTAGATACCTGTGGTTTATCCCTGAGTTATTATGCTGTTAGTTCCATACAGTATCAGGTAGTGTCATATCTATATGTATGCTTAGAGATCGTGATGTATCTCCTGCCTTTGACCTTGAGGGATCTGTAGTTTTCGGCCAGTATACCTTGTAGGTTAACTGTATTTCCTGTTATAGGATTTCAGACTGAGACCTAGTATACTGAGGACTTGGGAGGGAGGTATGTGTATCTATCATACACCATCCTTGCATTGTTGCATGCCAGCGATCAGCGACTCTCTTGTGGTTGAGCCTATCGTCTTCCGGTACATGTTATGCGCACACGGTCACTCATGGGTTAGTGGATACCGTAGGATGTGTGCATTTGCTCTGTACTGCTCCGCTCGACCGCTCAGGGGTAGTGGCTTCGGAGCGTGGTAGCAGGCGGAGATCCCTTCTCTTCCCATAGACCAGAGGAGATGAGAGCGACGCTCCCTCATATATACATGGGGTAGGGGGGCGGTCCCCCGACAGCATCCTGTCCACTCGGTCACTCAGGAGCAGTGATGGCAGAGTGCGTACAGTGTCACAGCTCTACCCACTCGGCCGACACAGTATCGCCTGTCTCGGTGGCTTGACTGGAGTTAGGGGGTGACCATGGCATTGCACCATGTGCATATTTTGCATCGTGCATTGTTTGCTGCACTTATTTGCTGCACTTGTTTGACATTGCATATTCTGGAGACTTGTTACCTGTGCTTATATGTCTATTGGTATTCCACTGGTATTTCTTACCCTCTGTACAGGTTAGATGGATTCAGGTATGTACCTACCCAGTATTTTCAGTTCCAGTCTTTCCCTATTGTTGATATGAGACTGTATTAGCTGACCCCTTATTGTTGGTATAACTTTCTATGCATATCTGTTGGGTATTCGCTGAGCTATGGACTCACCCCGTTGCCATACATTTTATTTCAGGTTGATGCCTGCCAGGAGATCCCTAGTAGCCAGTCCCCAGCTCGAGAGGAGCTTTGGCTTTGTTTTAGTTTATGTTGTTTTTCGGTTATGGACCCTGTAGTATATACTTTGCTTCCGTTGCATGTTTTGAACATGTATTCATGTTATTATTCGATGGTGTTGTACTTTTGAGTCCTATGTTGGACTTCGCTTGGTTTTGGTTTTTATTCCTGCCCCCGGCAGCTCAGGTGAGTTCGTATTTTGGTTTTACGACGGTTATAGTTATATACCTGTTATTTTTGCATGGATGTGAGGCCTGAGGCCATTTAACTGCGTGGTTGTGATATATTTATCTGTGTGTTTGTGTAAATTGTCCGCCGGACAGAGGAGGTGCTGTCCGATTTTCTATTGGATCAGCGGCTCCTGGGTCTCGGGGCGTGACATTAATAGACCAGAATTGCATCAGGATGAAACATCTAATAGATATCCAAAGGCTTGTTATACATTGGACAAACATGGAAAGCAAGCATTATGTAGTTGGTTGAAAGAAATAAAATTTCCTGATGGGTATGCTTCTAATATGAGTTGATGCATCGATATGAATAGATTAAAGATGTTTGGAATGAAAAGTCATGACTGTCATGTGTTTATGCAAAGACTTATTCTAGTAGCTTTTCATGACTTACTTCTTCAGAAACGTTTGGGAAGCGCTCATAGAATTGAGTTTATTTTTTAAAGATCTGACATCAAGGTGTATTATGGTGGATGATATGGTTCGTCTAAAAATAGACATTCCTCTCATACTATGTAAGCTAGAACGAATTTTTCCTCCTAGTTTTTTTGATTCAATGGAACATTTGCCAGTGCATTTACCATACGAGGCTGAAATAGCTGGACCTATTCAGTACAGATGGATGTATCCATTCGAACGATTTTTGAGGAAATTGAAGAATAATGTTCGTAACAAAGCAAGAGTTGAGGGGTCAATAAGTAATGCTTATCTGGTTGAAGAAGCATCCTCTTTTTGCTCATATTATTTTGTTGATCATGTAAAAATCAGACATCACAAATGTCCAAGAAATTTTGATGATGCTCGGTCGATCGACCCTTCGATGCTTTCTATTTTCAAGTATCCTGGCAAGGCAATTGGTGCAGCTTCATCTAGATGGTTAACTGAACAGGAATACCATGCTGTCAGGACATACATACTTCTAAACTGTAATGAGGTCAAACCATATATAAAGTAAGTTACCTTCTCTAATAAAATTGACATTCATTTTAAAATGTTACAATGAGCATTTTAAATGTTTTAATTATCTAATAAATTCTTTGTCAGCTTATACGAACAACAACTATATATGCAAAATCCATCTTTTGGTGCTAGTGAGATAGTTGCAAAGTTAGAGACAGAATTTGCATTATGGTTCCAAATATATGTAAGTTACAGCAATTTTAATTGAATAATTTTGATTTTTAAGAAATATTATTTAATCTTCTAATTTATGTTAAATTTATTTTCATAGGTGAAAGATCGTAGAATTTCAAATGTCGAAGATGATAGGATATTGAATCTTGCATCAGGTCCTCTCCGTAAAATAATGGTTTACTCTGGTTACTATGTTAATGGCCTAAAATTCCATGTCAGACACCGAGAATCAAACAGGTTAACCTACAATTCTGGTATATGCGTCAAAGGATCTATGGAGAATAGTAACATTGAGTTCGATTATTATGGAATACTCGACGAAATCATAGAAGTTGAATACCCTGCATTACCTTTAAAAAGATGTGTGTTGTTCAAATGTGCATGGTACGATTCGACTCCAAGAACATGTACTCGAATACATCCAAATTACAATTTAGTTGAGGTGAATGCGAACAAAAGGTTCAATAAGTTTGAACCTTTTATCTTTGGAGTACAAGCGGGTCAAGTTTTCTATCTTGAATACCTTATGAGGAGACAAAGATCTAGTCAATAGATGTCTGTTTGTCGAAGGAAGGCTCGGTCAACTATAGAAATGTCGAACACCATCACTCCTCTAAATCAGGATGCAATGCAAATTAAAATGATTATGTAGAGAGATATTCAGTTAATTCACAACTCCAGTCTACATCCCAATTACTTGTAGATATTAATGTCACATACGAGGATATAGATGATGGAGATATGTCAAGCAATGACGAAAATGTTGAACTAATAGAGTCTAGCGATGAGTATTTAGAAGATGCTACTATTGATTAATGTGATCTTAATGATAAAACTGGATACAATTTTTTTTGGTTTATCATGTAAGTTATGTATTCATTTTATTTCTTATTTATATGATCATGTCTCCAAACTTTATAATGATCTATAGTAATTTTTTTGTGCAGATACTATTATGACACAGCAGTAGGACGAGTAGCAGCCAGTAGTACTCCGTTGCTACAAGACTCTGAAAATTGTTGGAGAATCGTAAGTAATTATGATTATTATTAATTTAAGTTTAGTTATTATAAATTTTCAAAATTTAATATAATTTTTATGTAGATTTACTCCTGAAGGCCATCGAGTATCCAGTTATATTACTGGAAAATTTAAAGAAAGAGCCGCGCTGCTGGCATTACATGGAGAAATATAGACGAGGAGACAAAAACTTTTTATTACAATGAATTTGTGGTAAGTATATTTAATATATTTACTATTCTAATATATACTATTCTAATATTGAATAAACTCATTTTAATAAATTGTATTGCAGAAAAAATATACATGGGAGGACGATCACGAGGCAGAATTTAAAAATACTTGGAATACTTATTGTGTCAAGTTGTACCATGACCACACGTATTATTTGAGGAAAAAGGGGATGCGACCGCCATATGTTGATGCCGAGACTTGGGGTGTATGGACGACCACCTGGGCTGAAGAAAGATGGAAGGAAAATGATGAAAAGGCTCGAGCCAACAGAAATACAGAGCCAGGTGGCCCGAGCACCGGAACAGCCCGGCATTCATCTGGATCTAAGTCTATTGTTGAGCATACCATGAACTTGGTGAGTAAATTCAAAGTTATGCAAGTAAATTTTACATTTATCAATTACTAGACTCGTATAATTTGGTTCTAATAAATTTTTATAAATAGGAACGAGATCTTGCTCGCCAGCCCACTTGTATGGAGATATTTCTGAAGACCCATAAGAAGAAAGATGGGTCTTTTATCGATTCTCGATCACAAACGATACACGTACAATTATTATTTTTATTATATATTTAATCGTTTCTATCTTTATTAATCTGATAATTTAATTTCAATATTAATCCGATATTTCTGTTTCTTACAGGATCAAATTACAAATAGAGTGGTCGAGGCATCTCAGCCCTCGATAGAGGGGGGGGGGGAGCCACAGACATTGTCCACCGACCAGCTGAATGAGATATACTATGATGTTGTCGGTGGACGGACAAAAAACTCCACCCTCTACGGGCTTGGCTCACAGGCCAAAGTTGCCTTCAATCGTCTGAGGATGCCCAGGGGTCGTGCCTCTTCGTCCGCTTCTTCAGAGATGCAGTCCTTACGACAAGAAAATCAAGAACTGCGCTTCCAAGTTGCCTCCATGGATCAGAAGATGGATAATTGGATAGCCAATCAGGAGCGGAAGAGAGCGGCGGACGAACGGAGGCATAAAGCTTTGATGGACCATATAAACGCGGTCATAGCTAATTTTCCTCCAACACAACCATCGCAACACAGTTTTGAGTCACAGGAGACTCAAGACCCAACAAACGGTGGCGAGTAGATTTTTTTGAGGTATATGTTAAACTATAGCAAGGTTTTATTTCAATTATATTAAATTTATTTATTCAGTATTTACAGTCTAATAAATTATATTTTTGTTTTTCAGGACTCTTTATTTTACAGCTAGACATCCTTACATAGGAAACGACCTTCGAATGTTGCAGTTGAGTTATTTTGTTTTAACCTATCTATTTTTTACTTTTTATTTTATTACTTGATATCTAGTGTAATAATATTTGTATCATGCAGTTTAACTTATCTTTTTTTTTTTTGCAGGACTCTATTATGGTATGTTGAATGTTTAAATTCTGATGGTTCATATTTGTACTTTTCATATTGATATGACATGTTGGATTATGATATTGTGATATTGTTGTATGTTGTTTGATAGACTTTTCATATTATGATATTATTGTATGTTTATGATGGTATCTTGGATTATAGTTTATGGATGTTGCTATCATGGAATATTGATATTGTATTGTTATGTTGTATTATATTCTTAATATTTGTTTGAGAAAGATTATATTTTTGTTGTCAAATGTGAAAATGTGTGAATGTATTGTGTTTTAGTATGTGAATATTGTATTGTGTTGTTAGTATGTGAAAAGAAGTATGTAAATATTTGTAATGTTAGTATCAGCTGAGGACAAAATGAAATTTGTTTATTTAAATTTTTTTTAAATTCCCGACGGAATACCGACGGAACTATGGATTCCGTCGGTAATGTATCGACAAAATTTACAATATTTATCGACGATATTTCGAAAATACCGACGGAAATAGTAGTTCCGTCGGAAATTTTCCCGTCGGAAATTTTCCGATAGAAAACTTGTTTCAGCCGGAACATGCTGATGGAAACGCTATTTCCGTCGGCATGTTCCGCCGTCAAAAATTTCTGACGGAAACAAAGTTTCCGTCGGAGGATTGTTTCACCTCGGCCTTGATATTTTTCGACGGGGATGTATTTCCGTCGGTATTTACCGACGGAATATTCCGTTGGTATTCACCGACGGAATATTCCGTCGGTACATTTCTTTTGCCGACGGACCCATATTTCTGTCGGAAATATTGCCCCCGACAAATAATTTTCCGTCATTATTTTATCCGTCGGAATTCCGTCGGGAATGGTTTGTACCGACGGAATTCCGTCGGTAAATTCAGTCGGTACAACTGGTATTTTTTGTAGTGCATCCCCCGATCACTAGCCCGACCATCCATGATTTCAGGTGCCACGATGCTCTCGCGGCAGCGGCTGGCGCCTCGGCCGACGATGGAGATGAACAGAGAGACGGCGGTGCCGTAGGTGGAGTCGGTGGAGACGCGATCAACAAGGATCTTATCGGCGAGATCTCTAATACAACACACAGACAAAGGGCGAGGAGGAGACGAGAATCCATAGGAGAAGAGAGGAGAGAGGAGAACAGGAGATGAACAGAGAGGATGGACGAGGAGAAGAATAGAGAGGCTATTATAGAGTGTCATACCTCTGCTTTGGCAGTACGGAAAGATTCGATGATCTTCTCCTTCTCAGCGTTCTTGATCATCTCCTTCTCAGCTTCGATGAGATTCTTCTTCTCACGTTTAAGCATCTCGATTTTAGCATTTTTATCTCGAACTATTTCTTCCTGGTTCCTCATGTATGCTGGAAGATATTCACTCGCCTTGGTAGAAAGGTATCTTAACTTTTGCACGGTTTCATCAAAAGGGAAAGAAGACGGCGGGCTGGTCTTCAACTTCTCTAATGTCAATGTGATTTCTTTGAGGAAAAGGGCAAGCTGCGAAGCGTCCATCGGTGGCAGACGGTAAAGTAGCTGTGCCCTTTTCCACAAAGAAATCACAGAGACATTGGAAAAGCTAAAGACCAGCCCGCCGCCTTCTTTCCCTTTTGATGAAACCGTGCAAAAGTTAAGATACCTTTCTACCAAGGCGAGTGAATATCTTCAAGCATATATAAGGAACCAAGAAGAAATAGTTAGAGATAAAAAAGCTAAAATCGAGATGCTTGAAAGTGAGAAGAAGAATCTCATCGATGCTGAGAAGGATAGGATCAAGAACGCTGAGAAGGAGAAGATCATCGAAGCTGAAGAAGCGGTTAGTAGAACCACTCCTGTTGGAGCCTTACCAGCAAGAAAGATGACCGTCAACAACCTACCGTAATGTAGTTACTTTTAAATCACTTCTCTTTCTCGAATTTCAGCTTGCGTTCAGCTTCATGTAGCTGCTTCATAAACCCCCGTTCAGCAACGATTATTTTCTTTTCCGCTTGGAGTTTCAATTTTTGTTTAGTTTTGACTAACCGCTTCTTCAGCTTCTCAGCTTCGATGATCTTCTCCTTCTCAGCGTTCTTGATCCTCTCCTTCTCAGCTTCGATAAGATTCTTCTGCTCACATTTAAACATCTCGATTTTAGAATTTTTATCTCGAACTATTTCTTCCTTATTCCTCATGTATGCATGAAAATATTCACTCGCCTTGGTAGAAAGGTATCTTAACATTTGCACGGTTTCATCAAAAGGGAAAGAAGGCGACGACCTGGTCTTCAACTTCTCCAATGTCTATATGATTTATTTGAGGAAAAGGGCAAGCTGCGAAGCGTCCATCGGTGGCGGACGGTAGAGTAGCGGTGCCCTTTTCTTCAAAGAAATCACAGAGACATTGGAGAAGCTGAAGACCAGCCCGCCGCCTGCTTTTCCTTTTGACGAAACCGTGCAAAAGTTAAGATACCTTTCTACCAAGGCGAGTGAATATCTTCAAGCATACATAAGGAACCAAGAAGAAATAGTTAGAGATAAAAAAGCTAAAATCGAGATGCTTGAAAGTGAGAAGAAGAATCTCATCGATGCTGAGAAGGATAGGATCAAGAACGCTGAGAAGGAGAAGATCATCGAAGCTGAAGAAGCGGTTAGTAGAACCGCTCCTGTTGGAGCCTTACCTGCAAGAAAGATGACCGTCAACAACCTACCGTAATGTAGTTACTTTTAAATCACTTCTCTTTCTCGAATTTCAGCTTGCGTTCAGCTTCATGTAGCTGCTTCATAAACCCCCGTTCAGCAACGATTATTTTCTTTTCCGCTTGGAGTTTCAATTTTTGTTTAGTTTTGACTAACCGCTTCTTCAGCTTCTCAGCTTCGATGATCTTCTCCTTCTCAGCGTTCTTGATCCTCTCCTTCTCAGCTTCGATAAGATTCTTCTGCTCACGTTTAAACATCTCGATTTTAGAATTTTTATCTCGAACTATTTCTTCCTTATTCCTCATGTATGCATGAAAATATTCACTCGCCTTGGTAGAAAGATATCTTAACATTTGCACGGTTTCATCAAAAGGGAAAGAAGGCGACGGCCTGGTCTTCAACTTCTCCAATGTCTATATGATTTATTTGAGGAAAGGGCAAGCTGCGAAGCGTCCATCGGTGGCGGACGGTAGAGTAGCGGTGCCCTTTTCCTCAAAGAAATCACAGAGACATTGGAGAAGCTGAAGACCAGCCCGCCGCCTTCTTTCCCTTTTGATGAAACCGTGCAAAAGTTAAGATACCTTTCTACCAAGGCGAGTGAATATCTCCTTGCATACATGAGAAACGAAGAAGAAATAGTTAATTATAAAAAAGCTAAAATCGAGATGCTTGAACGTGAGAAGAAGAATCTCATCGAAGCAGAGAAGGATAGGATCAAAAATGCTGAGAAGGAGAAGATCATCGAAGCTGAGAAGTTGAAGAAGCGGTTAGTAGAACTGCTCCTGTTGGAGCCCTACCTGCAAGAACGATGACCGTCAGCAACCTACCGTAATGTAGTTACTTTTAAAGCACTTCTCTTTTTCGAATTTCAGCTTGCGTTCAGCTTCGTGTAGCTGCTCATAAACCCCCGTTCAGCAACGATTATTTTCTTTTCTGCTTGAAGTTTCAATTTTTGTTTAGTTTTGACTAACTGCTTCTTCAGCTTCTCAGGTTCGATGGTCTTCTCCTTCTCAGCGTTCATGATCCTATCCTTCTCAGCGTCGATGAGATTCTTCTTCTCACGTTCAAGCATCTCGATTTTAGCTTTTTTTTTATCTCTAACTCTTTCTTCTTGGTTTCTCATGTATGCTAGGAGATATTCACTCGCCTTGGTAGAAAGGTATCTTAACTTTTGCACGGTTTCATCAACAGAGAAAGAAGGTGGCGGGTTGGTCTTCAGCTTCTCCAATGTCTCTGTGATTTCTTTGAGGAAAACGGCACCGTTACTCTACCGTCCGCCACCGATGGACACTTAGTAGCTTGCCCTTTTCCTCAAATAAATCATATAGACATTGGAGAAGTTGAAGACCAGCCCGCCGTCTTCTTTCCCTTTTGATGAAATCGTGCAAAAGTTAAGATACCTTTCTACCAAGGTGAGTGAATATTTTCAGGCATACATGAAGAATAATGAAGAAATACTTCGAGATAAAAATGCTAAAATCGAGATGCTTAAACTTGAGAAGAAGAATCTTTTTGAAGCTGAGAAGGAGAGGATCAAGAACGCTGAGAAGGAGAAGATCATCGAAGTTGAGAAGCTGAAGAAGCGGTTCGTGAAAACTAAACAAAAATTGAAACTCCAAGCGGAAAAGAAAATAATTGTTGCTGAATGGGGGTTTATGAAGTAGCTACACGAAGCTGAACGTAAGATGAAATTCGAAAAAGAGAAGTGTTTTAAAAGTAACTACATTACGGTAGGTTGCTGACGGTCATCGTTCTTGTAGGTAGGGCTCCAACAAGAGCAGTTCTACTAATCGCTTCTTCAGCTTCTCAGCTTCGATGATCTTCTCCTTCTCAGCGTTCTTGATCCTATCCTTCTCTGCTTCAATGAGATTCTTCTTCTAACGTTCAAGCATCTCGATTTTAGCATTTTTATCATTAACTATTTCTTCTTGGTTTCTTATGTATGCTAGGAGATATTCACTCGCCTTGGTAGAAAGGTATCTTAACTTTTGCACGGTTTCATCAAAAGGGAAAGAAGGCGGTGGGCTGGTCTTCAGCTTCTCCAATGTCTCTGTGATTTCTTTGAGGAAAAGAGCACCGCTACTCTACCGTCCGCCACCGATGGACGCTTCGCAGCTTGCCCTTTTCCTCAAATAAATCATATAGACATTGGAGAAGTTGAAGACCAGGCCGTCGCCTTCTTTCCCTTTTGATGAAACCGTGCAAAAGCTAAGATACCTTTCTACAAAGTCGAGTGAATATTTTCAGGCATACATGAGGAATAAGGAAGAAATAATTTGAGATAAAAATGATAAATCGAGATGCTTAAACGTGAGAAGAAGAATCTCATCGAAGCTGAGAAGGAGAGGATCAAGAACGCTGAGAAGGAAAAGATCATCGAAGCTGTGAAGCTGAAGAAGCGGTTAGTCAAAACTAAACAAAAATTGAAACTCCAAGCGGAAAAGAAAATAATCGATGTTGAACGGGGGTTTATGAAGCATCTACACGAAGCTGAACACAAGCAGAGTTTCGAAAAAGAGAAGTGTTTTAAAAGTAACTACATTATGGTAGGTTGTTGACGGTCATCTTTCTTGCAGTTAAGGCTCCAACAGGAGCGGTTCTACTAACCATTTCTTCAGCTTCGATGATTTTCTCCTTCTCAGCGTTCTTGATCCTATCCTTCTCAACTTCGATGAGATTCTTCTTCTCACGTTCAAGCATCTCGATTTTAGCTTTTTTATCTCTAACGATTTCTTCTTGGTTCCTCATGTATGCTTGAAGATATTCACTCGCCTTGGTAGAAAGGTATCTTAACTTTTGCACGGTTTCATCAAAAGGGAATGAAGGCGGCGGACTGGTCTTCAGCTTTTCCAATGTCTCTGTGATTTCTTTGTGGAAAAGGGCACCGCTACTCTACCGTCCGCCACCGATGGATGCTTCGCAGCTTGCCCTTTTCCTCAAAGAAATCACATTGACATTGGAGAAGTTGAAGACCAGCCCGCCACCTTCTTTCCCTTTTGATGAAACCGTGCAAAACTTATGATACCTTTCTACCAAGGCGAGTGAATATCTTCCAGCATACATGAGGAACTAGGAAGAAATAGTTCGAGATAAAAAAGCTAAAATCGAGATGCTTAAACGTGAGAAGAAGAATCTCATCGAAGCTGAGAAGGAGATGATCAAGAACTCTGAGAAGGAGAAGATCATCGAATATTATAGTAGAACTGCTCCTGTTGGAGCCTTATCTGCAAGAAAGATAACCGTCAGCAACCTACCGTAATGTAGTTACTTTTAAAACACTTCCCTTTTTCGAATTTCAGCTTGCGTTCAGCTTCGTGTAGCTGCTTCATAAACCCCCGTTCAGGATCGATTATATTCTTTTCCGCTTGGAATTTCAATTTTTGTTTAGTTTTGACTAACCGCTTCTTCATCTTCTCAGCATCGATGATTTTCTCCTTCTCAGCGTTCTTGATCCTCTCCTTCTCAGCTTCGATGAGATTCTTCTTCTCACGTTTAAGCATCTCGATTTATCATTTTTATCTCCAATTATTTCTTTCTTATTCCTCATGTATGCCTGAAAATATTCACTCGACTTGGTAGAAAGGTATCTTAGCTTTTGCACAGTTTCATCAAAAGGGAAAGAAGGCTGCGGGCTGGTCTTCAACATCGCCAATGTTTATCTGATTTCATTTAGGAAATGTGCAAGCTGCGAAGCGTCCATCGGAGGCGGACGGTAGAGTAGCGGTGCCCTTTTCCTCAAAAAAATCACAGAGACATTGGAGAAGCTGAAGACCAGCCCGCCGCCTTCTTTCCCTTTTGATGAAACTGTGCAAATGTTAAGATACCTTTTTACAATGGCGAGTGAATATCTTCCCAACCGAGTGATGGTGTCAATCACGCCAGAAGATCCCAACCGATTGACGGTGCCAATCACACCATAAGAATATGAGTTCCTGATGGCGGCCCGAGCTTAGAACCCCCCCCCCCCCCCCCCCCCCCCCCCCCCCCCCCCCAAAATTGAATCTACTTGCAAGTAGCCCGACTACCCGGGTTCCTGAGCCCTCAACCATGGGCCACTCGGCAGGTCGAGGAAACGCCGTTCGACTAGAAGGCACATCAATCCCGTTTCCCCCTTCATTCTATCGAGCCAGAGGTGATGAGACTCATTCTAACCTTGCTTAGGCATCCGCATCCAGTCAGACGCACCGGCAACGTCCAGATAAGGGAAAGGGTCTGGCCGACCCCCCGCCATCTCTCCCAGCACGCTGTCCCTTCACCTCACAGATCCTCGAGGATCCGGTCCCCAAGCATCTCCAGTTCTTCACCATACAGGAGTACTCGGGAGCAAGTGATCCCGAGGAGCATCTCATGAAATTCGAGAGCGCTGCCCTGCTTCATCAATATCCTGAGGGTGTGAAATGTCGAGCCTTCTTAACGACCTTGTCGGGACTGGCTCAACAATGGTTCGATCAGCTCCCGAGTGGGACCGTCACCCCTGAGATGTTGATCAACGCGTTCTCTCAAGGGCTACAGGAGGGAGATTTCTTCCATTCGCTGATCCGGAAGCCTCTAAAGGATTTTGACAGCCTATTGGGGAATGATGTCAAGTACATTAACGTGGAGGAAGCTCAAGCCACCTGGAAAAAAGAAGTTAGCAACACCCCAGCACCTAGTCCTCCCCAGCACAACCGCTCCCTAAGCGGACCCATCCGTAGCCTTAGAGGGGCAATCGACCGGGTGGGAATGGAGTGACGCCATGTGCAGTAGGTAGCATAAGGATGTCTACTGACCCGGTGGAGGCCTTATTGCGCTTTCCACCAGAGCAACACCCATAGCACCGAGGAGTGCCGACAGGCCTAAAGAGGTCGGGCGCCACTCGCTCGAGGACGATGGCGCCAGGCCTCTGCAGGACACGGCTCAGGTCGAGGCAGTCCCTCGGCCGCACCAGCGGCAAGAGAGACTAGACAAAACGCCCCGGTCACTCGCAACCTATTCCCTCTAGAGGAGCAGGCTGAGCCCGAAGAGATGGATGAAGAACAAGCTAACCAGTAGAACGCCGTCCTAGGAGGGGGTCATGTCATCTCGGGTGGACCGACCGGAGGAGATTTGAACCGGGCTAGAAAAGCCCAGGTATGCCGATTGGAAATCCACCAGGTGGGGACGAGCGTCGCTCGGGCGCAAGACCCCCAGATCAGGTTCGGGCCACAATACTTGCAGGAATTGGAGGTCCCCCATGACGATGCCTTGGTTATCACAACCGTGATTGCCAAGTATCAAGTCCACCGCACCATAGTGGACACAAGCAACTCGGTCAACATATTATACAAGAAGGCTTTTGACCAATTATAGATCGAGCCATCCCAGCAGGAGTTGGTGGCTACACCATTGTTCGGATTCACTGGAAATCAGGTGCAGCCGATCGGGCAGATACGTCTGGTCGTGTCCTTAGGCGAGGAGCCCCTGAAGAGAACCAGATGGTCCACTTTCTTAGTAGTGGACGCCCCCTCGGCCTATAACATTATCTTAACACGACCGACCCTCAATAAGTTCCGAGCGGTCGTCTCGACCTTCTACCTCAAGATCAAGTTTCCGGTCGGTGATAAGGTCGGGGAAGTTAAGGAGATCAACGAGTCGCCAGCCGATGCTATGTGGATGATGTTCGGACGGAAGGTCAAAAAGCAAGGCAAAACGCCCACTAGCTGCAATATGGTGCAGGCCTCCCCTTGGGCAGAGCTGCACGAAGACAAAGAGGAGGTCCAGTTAATTCCCAACCAGGAGGAGACCAAAGTCAAGATAGCAGCCGACCTAGTGGATGAGCTGAAATAGCCGCTGTTGGAGTGCCTGGCATGGAACCAGGATGTATTCTCCCGGTTAGCAAAGGATCTTCACGGGGTCCGACCGGAGGTTGCTGAGCACCATTTGCATGTGTATCCGAATGCTCAACCGGACAAGCAGCGTAAGAGAGACATCAGCACAGAGCAGAACAAGGTCATCAAAGCAGAAGCCGAGAAGCTGTTAGAAGCCGGACACATCAGAAAGGTCCAATTCCTGGCCTAGTTAGCCAATGTGGTCCTTGCGGCCAAACCCGACAATAAGTGGCAAGTTTGCATCGATTTTCAGGACCTCAACCAAGCCTGCCCTAAGGATTGTTATCCCCTGCCTAGAATCGACCAGATGGTCGACTCGACTGCCGGTAGCGAACTCATCTCCATGTTGGACGCCTATCAAGGCTACCACCAAGTCCCTCTAGCGGCCAAGGATAAGGAGAAGGCCAACTTCATCACGACAGACGGTACGTATTGCTATACTGTAATGCCGTTCAGACTCAAGAATGCAGGTGTCACCTATCAGCGTATGATGAACAAAGTATTTCGAGCGCAAATCGGGCGAAACATTGAAGTACACGTTGATGACATTTTAATCAAGACGAGCCGAGCGACTTACCTGGTATAAGACGTGGAAGAGACCTGCCACACCCTGCGTAGGTATGGACTGAAATTGAACCCTGCCAAGTGCCTCTTTGGAGCTCGGTGCGGGAAATTCCTCGGGTATATTATCACCGAGAGAGGCATTAAGGTCAACCCAAGTAAGGTCCAGGCACTGCTCGATATGCCACCACCAAGAAATCTCAGGGAAACGCAAAGGCTCACCGGAAGAATCACAGCCTTGTCCCGGTTCATCTCCCGATCCGTCGAGCGAGGGCTACCGTTCTTCAAGACGCTCCGTCGAGCCACCAAGTTCCACTGGGATGCCGACTATGACAAGACCTTCGAAGAGCTGAAATCTTATCTGTCGGAGTTATCTGTCTTAGCCAAACCCAAGCTAGGGGAGCCCCTATATGTATACCTGGCGGCTTCGACCGAGTCAGTTAGTATGGTGTTGGTCAAGAAGGGAGAGGCCAAGCAACAACCGATGTACTTTTGTGCACATTTATTGAAAGGAGTCGAGTGTCGATACACGATAGTTGAGAAGTTGGATTATGTCTTATTGTTAGCTGCCAGGCGACTCCGAGTATATTTCTTAGCACACCCGATCGTGGTACTGACCAACAATAGTTTGGGTCGGATAGTGTCGAATCCAGAGATTTCAGGTCGGTTAATCAAATGGACGACCTAGCTGAACGAATATGATATACAATACCAAGCCCGCCCAGCCATAAAAGCTCATACCTTAGCGGATTTCCTCAGTGAATTGCGTTCAGAAGAGACCGAGGGTGCTTGACAGATTTATGTGGATGGGTCGTCAGCTCGACAGGGGAGTGGTATCGACATCTTGATGGTCTCTTCCAGGGAATAACAGTTGCATCTGTCTGTACGGCTGGAACACCGAGCCACAAACAATGCGGCGGAGTATGAGGCCCTCATTGCAGGTTTGTAGGCCGTTAAGCATGTAGGCGCCGCTCGGGTGGTGTTGTCCTCAGATTCACAGCTGGCCACCCAACAACTCGCAGGATGTTTCAAAGTTAACAGTGACCGACTACAATAATTTGTCGATACCTATGAGAAGGTAAAGGTCGGGTTCGAGGAGGTCCAGTTGCAGTAGATTCCCTGAGAGAGTAACCTTTGGGTTGACGAACTAGACAAGTTGGCTAGTGCGGTAGGCTCCTGGGTGCTTCCCCAGCCGATCAGTCAGGCAATGATGGTAATGCACATAGAGCAGCAAGCAGAGTTTGAGCTCAGGACCGACTGGAGAGTGCCTCTGGTCGCCTACTTGATGAATGAGACACTCCCGACCAACCGAGAGGAAGCTCGGCTCTTAAGAAAGCGGACGGTTCAATATTCCTTGGTCGGGGACGCGTTATATAAGAGGGTCTTTGCCCGACCGCTACTTAAATGTCTAGGCGACGAAGATGCTGACTACGTACTCAGGGAGATACATATGGGATCTGCGATAGTCATGCAGGCGGACGGGCTATAGGTCGGAAAGCCTTGCTCTCGGGGTATTATTGGCCAACCCTACAGAAGGATGCTGATCGGTTGGTCTCTACATGCCTGTCATACCAGAAGCACCACAACCTTCCCCATCGACCAGTCGAGACGATGAAAGCAACGATTGTCTCTTGCCCGTTCGACCAGTGGGGAATGAACATAGTAAGACCTTTTCCTACTGCTCCGACTCAAAAGAGATTTTTATTAGTGATAGTGGGCTGCTTTTCTAAATGGATAGAAGCAGAAGCACTGGCGCGAATCATCGAGCAGGCGGTGATTAAGTTTATGTGGCAAAACATTTTATGTCGATACAGAATCCCTCACAAATTGATCTCAGACAATGGGAGATAGTTCCAGGGCAGAAAAATCAAGGAGTGGTGCTCGGCTTATGGCAGCAGTCCTTCACTTCTTTGGCATACCCACAGAGTAATGGTTAAGCAGATGTTGCCAACCGGGAGATCTTAAGAGGGTTAAAGACAAAGTTGGATCACGCGAGGGCAAGTGGGTCGATGAGTTACCCAGTGTTTTGTGGGCACAACGAACCACGCCAAGGGAAACAATAGGTCACACGCCTTTTCAGCTAGTCTACGGAAGTGAAGCAGTGGTACCAATGGAAGTCGGTTGTGAATCCGATCGGCAGAAAGTGTATGATGAAGAAAATGCGGAGAGAAGATGCTTGGAGCTAAACCTTGTCGAAGAAATCCGAGAGAAGGCTGCCGCTCGGATGTTCGCCTATCGCTAAAGAATGAAGCAGAGATATGACCGAAAAGTGCTGGCTCCGACATTCCAGGTCGAGGATCTCGTATGGAAGACGGTAAAGTCGGTCGGCGATGCCACGCAATCGGATGCGGTATCCCCAATCGGACGCGTGGCGGCCCACGCTTCTTAGAATCGGACCGACCGAGTGTCCAAACTCTCATATCGCCAGCGAGTTATAAGTGAGCATGCCCCCACGTCCCCACTTAGCTCGATGCTTCAGACCGAACGCGTGGTGACCCATGCTCCTCAAGATCGACTAAGTGTCAAGATCGACTAAGTTTAACAATTATATTTATATTATAATTGTTATAATATAAATATTATTAAATAAAATAATTTGAATTGCAAATCGTTATAGTTTTGTAATTGTTACACGGTTACACCATATTAATATTAGATGAAGATATCGAATTTACATTATAATAACTATTTAAATATTTTTAAACTAGTTAAATATTAGATGAACAGATCATTGTATGAGATACGAAATCATAACTATTATAAACATGAATATTTTTAAACATATTATATATGTATTGTCTCAACTATATCATAACTATTATAATGTGAACATTAATTGAATCAATTAAATTTTATATTATATTAATTATGAAATGGTATGATTTCGTAATTATTATAATAAACAACCCAACTGATTCGAATTTAATACATATGATATGAGAAAATAATAATGTTATTTGATATAGGTAGATGGGACGAGAAGTCTTTTTATAAAAAAAATTAAAATTATTTTTTTTTCTTATTGATAATTTATATATTCAATTCTTTGAATCATAATCCGATAGCGCGATCCCACGACCATTTTCATCTAGGGCTATAATCGAATCAAGCCGAGCGGAATACCTGAGAGTTTGAGTTTGATTCGTTTATTATCGAGCCGAACTCGAGCTTAATTTATCGAATATAATGATGGCTCACGAATATATTCGAGCCTAATCGAGTCCTAAACGAACTTATCAAATATAAATTATTAATTAAATTATTCATCAATTTATTGAAAAAATAAATTATATATTCTAAAAAATATAAAATATTTATTAAAATCTATGATTTTATTCATACAAATGAACTTGTTTTATTAGATATTTTATATTTATTAAATGTAAAAGTGACAAAATTATATATTTAATATTAAATATTAATTTTATATTTTACCAACTAGCTAACGAACTTATTAATGAACCTGTTCACGAGTTAACGAGACGAATACTATTGAATTTAAATTTAATTCATTAATATTAACAAGTTTTATTAAACGAACTCGAACAAACTTCTATCGAATCGAGCTCTAAATAATTCACGAACGACTTGATTCATTTACAACCATATTTTCATCCACCAAAAAATAAATTAAGAAATATTATCGAAAACTCATTCAAACACATTCTTAAATTTATCAATCCATTAAAAAAATTCTATGATATACCACAATTAAATTTCAAATTTTAATAAAACTTAAATTTTAAATATCTGATTCCTACCTGTTGCACATATTTCCGAGAGCAATTCCAATAATAAAAAAAGGCCCTTCTTCATTATTGCCCTTATCAAATTACCCCTCCAGCGACTTTCGCTTTCGGCATGCCAAAACCATAATAGAAGCTACTCTTCACAACGGCCTAGGAGCAAAGAGAGAGTTTTAGCTTGAAGGAAGGAGATTCTCAGTTGGTTTCTCTATTGGCAATTAGAGTTTCTTCCTGGTCCTCCATAGTAGAGGTACTGCCCCCAGTCACCATTGTTTCCGTTCTGCACGTCGTAGCAGTTTGACTGCTCCGTGAACGATCCAACCCCCGTCGGAGCCCTTAGATTGTTAGAGCCATCGACTATCTGAATGTTCCTGAAGTAGCTCGCTTTGCCGTACCCTTCTTCAGCGAAATGGCCACTGCCCATCTCAGTAGAAGTGTGCTCCCCATCCGGATCCGAGTTCACGACCTCCCCTCCCCATTCGATCATGGACGCACTGTCGGTGAGGTACGAGAAGAGGACAGACGGCCAGTAGCCCAACACATGATCCCTCCCAAATTGCATCCACCAGTTCCCTTCCTTGGGATCCTGCTCAGTTTCATACAATCATGTTATTACCGCTATTTCAATAGATAATTTTGGTGGCAGTGCATGTGAACTGGGAATCTACCTTCCAAACCAGTATGCTAATGTCGTACTGCGAACCGTTGTAGCTGGAGATCGGGTAGATGCTGGCACCCATCGCGATCGCATTGTTTGTTTGAATGAATCCAGAGCACAGCAGGTTGTAGCAGCCAGTTGCTTGGTATGCGTCGCTCTGGAATTCCATGGTAAAAACAAAAACTACTATAAGACCGAATTGATTACAAACAAAGCAGCAAATGATCATAACTTCATCTTATTTGTATGTGGCACTTCAATAAAATAAATAAAGGACGTTGAACTTACAGTCCAATAAGTAAACAGCCTAGTGTTATTGTCCCCGTACAGATCAGGGCTGACCTGAAATCAAAACAACAGTAGAAATGAAACTGTAAGCCCTTCTCTTATATGAAAGTAGAATGGAAGCATACCTGCCAACCAGCTTCGATGCTATTAAGATCCTGCCCAAAAGAACCCCCTAATATCCAGAGCTGAGAGAGACTGAACTCGTTGGTTTGATGAATCTTTGGCTGCCAGACGTTAATTGTTGCTTTTGCTCCATAGTATTTGTCTCCCTCTACATAGGCAATTGCATGCTAAACTCGAAGAATCATAAAGACAGCCAATGAGAAAAGGGAAGAAATTAAAAGGGGTGGTACTTTTGGATCAGGATACCTGGTGTCCATTATCATTGAGAAAGTCAGGCTCCACAGATAGGGGATTGGGAAAGCTTTTATGCTTCTTCCTCCCGTATCTTTTAATGGAGCTAGCCCGTAACACATCATCCCTAGTGGTTCTCCTGATAGGTATGGTATCCTCAGGGCATCTCCCATTCTGATGCCATAGCTGAGCCATGGAAGAAGGTTTCTTGTCTGATGTTGCCTTGCTATCATCAAACAACCCTTCTGGGTGGAAATTTGGCCTCATCTATAAGAATTTAGCATTAAAGAAATTGGTCTAGTAAAGAAACCAGCAAAGGTGATTAGAGTTTGTATGCAATGAGATAAACCTGGATAGTATGGTTCTTGAGGAAAGGATGGTCAAAGGCTGGTTGGTGAGACACATGAACACAGTCTATAGTATCTCCATCTGGACTCTGCTTATTTATGTAATTTATCAAAGAATCATCATTAAACAACAGAGAATAGCATATCGAAATTTTGTAAAAAAAAAAGAAAAAAGAAACAGGCACACATAAAGATCTAAAATTTTTGATGGATAGATAAGTCTAAATTTGAGAGATTTTGTTAAAGCAATCACCATGTTGAGCAACACTCCCAATCGGCAAAAGATGACAGAAAGCTGCATTCTTGAGTAGAAAAAACTGGCATATTAAATTATTTGAACTTTTAAACCATGTGTACCTGACATAAACACATCGTCGAAGTTCGAAAATCCCAAATATCAAATAGCACAAGTTCGATAAACTGAAGTGAAGAACATCCAACGAACTAACACCATTTTTTTGACTGAACAACGAACAAAATTAAAGAAAATTATGTTTTTTTTTACACATCACGTCCAGATAGAAGTAACAAAAGAGGAGAAAAAAAGTGCGGAAAAATCGATGAATAGAAAACCTAGAAAAGGGCACAGCCAAGCACCTTGATGCTCTTGATGGGGGTTTTATTGAGCCGCTTGAGGTGCCGCCGCACCTCCAACCGCTGCATCTCTCCCGGCCCGCCGACGCGCCCTGCGACGGCGCACGATAAGCAGGCCGCCAGCGCCAGAGCCAGCGCCGCCACCATCCGGCGGCCTACATTAACGTGCGCCGCCATGCGATCTTCCACTCTCTTCTCCCTCACCCACAACCTTCTCCTGCGCTTCTCCCGCTACGCTCGCAGCCCTCTCTATCGCACGGATCTCTTGTCCTCTTCCACCAAAGAGAGTCCAAAATCTCACTTGCAGTCACCTCCCGCCAAACTTATCCTTAACACGTGTGCGCACGCAGAGAGAAAGAGAAGCAGACGAGGCTGTGGAGGTAACCACACCCACTTCGGTGACAGGATCGCGAATCACGGGGTGGATTCGACGGATCCGATAGATGGCCACGATTGCTCACTCACGGGCTCAAATGTTTCAAAAATTTGACCGTAGCTTGCATAGAGATCTGTGCAGGCAGGGAGCATCTGACTACAATTTATGACGTGGCGACGGCGATGGAGAGGAATAATTTGTTTGTTCTTTAAAAAAATCAAACGTTAATTTTCTTATTTATTTTGACAGTCAGAGAAATTTTTATATAATCGAATCCATATCTTCTGGAATAATCGATTCTAAAAATTAAGAGAAGCTATTTTTTTTTTTTCAAATAATAACATGGTGGGAAACAGTTTTGGCGATCGTGATTTCCGCCTAAACATGCGAGTCAACGCATGCATAATTCTATTCGTATAATCAGTCAAACATTTGGCTGGGTGGGTTCGTTAATTATACACTATAATAGTCAAAATTTGCCGAACCAGCTAAGTAATTTAATGATTAAGTAGCCTTTGACTTTAAATGGAAGTGTTAATGGGGTTAACCCGAGTTGAGCTGGTACAACCTGGTCCGATTTAGCCTAGGCCAGGGCCCACGGGCCATGACCTCTGGATCGGGTCAGGTAAAGTACGGCTCAGCCCAATTAGACTACTTCGCTCTCGCGTGCCGTGACCAATTGTCAATTTTGAATTAAAGGCCAAAAAATTCTGAAATTACTAATTAGGGTCGATAAGCCTAGACCGGCCTTCACCCATACGGTGACGGCGGCTTCCTCGCCGTTCTCATCGCCCGTCTCCGACCTCCTCCTCGACTCCTGTCGTTTGCTTGAATTCGTGTGTATACGCCGACGATTGGGTGAGATCGAAGCGGCGATGGCGGCCGGGGAGGAACAGGGTGGCTGCGGGAGTCGCTGGACGGCGTCTACTAACTGGATCCTCGCCGGAGGATCTCTCCAGAACACCATCTCGTTCGAGACCTCCGAGGAGGACGCCCCCTCGCCTGAGATTTCGGATCCTCTTCTCCTCGTACGGCCTCCGGACGTGGCGGAGGAGGACTTTCTCCCTTGCGAAGTCACAAGTGAGTTTGCCGATCTCGACGCACCGTATCTATAGATTTGTATTTTTGAGCTGGATCTCGGTATGGAATAAAATTTTAGCTTTTTTTTGCCCCTTCAAGGATTTTCCGAAGCCCTTGAACCAACCCAAGGTTTATTCAGGCATTGGTACTTTGTTTGCACTTTTTTCCTGATCCTTCTGCTTGAGTATGTCATGTGTGTGCGCGAGTGTGCATCGGCAGTTGCCCATTAGATGCTTCGAGGGTTTGGTGATACAAAATCACCAGGATGAATCGAAGTGTGAATACTACTAGGACACTGATTTTGATCAACAAACCGATGTGAAAAAAAACACACTGTAAAAACGAAGATGCATCCCGATTTTGTTGAACTTGAGGGTAATACCCTCACAATTTTTGGCTTTCCCAAAAGATGCTTCACTGGATGAGGATCTCTTTGACCTTAAAAAATGTGAGATTTCCTCGTTTCTTAACAATGTGAGATTGAAATCCCCTTTAGATTCTTGTTATTCCCATGCGAGGTGGAACTTACTGAGAGCATTTTTTGCATGTTAAGTGTTAGTCTATTCCCGGAGCAATTTAATCCATTTATCTTGATAGGTGTTATACCAAGAGGCGATCTCCTCTAATATTAAGAGTTTGATTTTTTCTTCATCTTCAATCTTTCATTCATCTTATCAAATTATATGTTTGATGTAAGATGAAAATAGGTATTGGTCTCTTCCAACGTCTCGCCTTTCTCTTAGTAATTGTTTGTATTAAGTCTTATCATCTTTTGCCTCTCGTAAATGATTGGAAATTCTAACCTCCTTACAAAATTGCTCCTTTCGTGAAGAAAATATATGAAAAGATATTGGAACTCTGATCTCACTTATGTCCGCCTTACTTTTATTAGTCTCTTTGCCAATTGCAATTTCGAAATATTGGTTACTCTTTTTCTCTATTTCAGTATCCTCATTTTGTGGAGTCGTTGTTAGTATTTTACTTGCCGTTGTTGGTATTTTACTCGATCTATGTAACATTTTCTCCTTATCATAGAGCATATCGGATTTTTGTTAGTTTCTTTCATATTATTAACTACATCAAGAGTAGGTACCATAATTAATGGTTTTTTGTGCCCTTTACAAGTTGTCACTTCTTTGTAAACTTCAAAATTCCATGATACCTTCAGTTTGAGGGGACTAAGGAATTCTTTTTCACATTTGATGATCAAATCAGTTCATGTTTTCATGGTCCTGCTGTCAACTCTTTTGAAGCTTTATTCAGAGCCCCGAGCTATCAATGCTCGAAATTTGCTAGACTACTTTCCTGTCATCATCATCATTGTCTTTTTTATTTCTATTTGAAAAATAAAATTATATAGCACACATGTTTGAGGGGAAGTACTAGGAGTTGTTAGAATTGTTACATGCATTGTAGATTTTGTTCCACATGGCTATTTAGTGATTGGATGAGACGTTTGGAACTATGTATATGTGTAATAGTGTATTTTATTCTTCAACATCACTTCCTTTGCCCCTATTACTTTGGGGTTGGCTACATGGATCTTATCTTAATATTTCTCTCCATGCAGAGATATAACTTGTAAGTTCTCTATTTTTATTTTGAAATAATAATTTCCTTCTCCACTTTCCATAAAAGATGATTTTGTGTTGGTAGAATATCAAGTTCTTTATTGAGTTTGTGAGGTGATTTGATTGTGCTACCTGTGTAACTATAGACTTGTTCATTTGCCTGATATTTCGTTTGTTGCAGTTCTTTTCAGTGGACAGTACGAAATACGTAGGATATATGTGCGAAGTACTGCTCGAGTATATGAAATATACTATGCTGCAGATGAGAGGAGCAATTCTATGGAATATCTATGCACGGTACGCTGTGATGTTGCTGCTAAAGAAATGACACCACCCATTTCTTCCATGGTTTCTGTTGAAAGTGAGTGTGTAAGTCATACAATTTTAGAAAAGCAAGATAAGATGTCTGTTGCTTGTAGTAACTCTAGCAATGAAGATGGTTGGATAGAAGTGGTCACTGATTCTGCTTTGCATGATGTCAAAACAAATTCCATCTCCAGGCAAGTTGATGAGAATTCAGACGCTGGCTTTCAGGTAATTGTTGTATTCTATGACTAGTAAAATTTTTTCCGTACTTTGTTCATTATGTTGCTTCTTTATTTGGTCCTTGCAGACATATTATGAGGCAACAGCTGATATTTCGGATTTCAGTCCTTGTATGGCTGTTACACTTCGTTTTCTTTCACTTCAAACCAAGACTCGTGTACATATATCAGAGATTTATGTATATGCTGATCCTGTTGAAACCCCCAGTCCAGGCACGTCTGTCACCACGGAGGAAAAATTTGGAGGAACTTCACTGCTGACCATGTTTATTCCAACTCTTTTGCAATTATCAAAATCAGCAACCAGCAAACAAAATCACTTCTCTGATGCTTTTGGGGTTCATAGGAACCAGGATGGAAGGCAGAATGCAGCTGAGGTTGCAAGCTCAGGAATCACATTGCCACTAGAAACAAATTCTAGCAAGGCAGATCTTTTACTTGGGGTTCATGAAAGCAGTCAGTTCAAACCAGAATTTTTTTCATCTGCATCGAACATGGAGGTCACTGATAAAGAGTCGGATTTATCCTTTGGAAATAAAAAAATGGATCCAGTTCATGAGAAGGGTGATATAAAACCAGAAAACAGGCATTTGAGATTCGATCCAAAAATAACAGAGGATATAACATCCTCAAGTAAGATTCTGCATGAAACCAAGAAAATACATGAAAATATGCATTTTTCAGATGGCAAGATACAAATTAATCCTGATCAAATTTCCATATCATCTAAAGAGAGAGATATAGTTGGTAATCGTATTGAAAATGTTCTTGATGAGCTTGTTTCAAGGGTAACGAGAATAGAAGAAGTTTGTTCAAGATTTGAGGAACATTTGGTAAAACCACTTAGTTCTATCGAGGGAAGACTTCAGAAACTGGAGACTATGCTTGAAAAATTCACTCAAGGAGAGCAGTTTCATCGACCAGGTGGTTCTTCACGGATATTTTTACCAGAATATTTTTCTGATGGATCTGACTCTGAAAACGAGGACACTAATGAATCTTCATGCACATCAAGGGATGGTAGTATTCGTCATGATTCATCATTAGCAGCTGATGTCTTAGAGAATCCATCACCCATAGTTGATGTCAGAGAAATTGCAACTGAATCTAAGATTTCCCAGGTTTTGAAATCAAGGCTCCTGAATTTGCCATTGAAGACGACGAGTGCTTACAATGTGATTCTAGCTTAGCAACTGATGTGAATTTTGGCGAAGCTAAGAAGCTTTCGTCTATAGACAATGATGATGATGAGTGTGGTAAAGATGATGTAGTTAATGAGCTCTGTAGAGATGATGCTAGTTTACCTTGTAACGTGAGCTCTGGTGAAGGTAAGAAGTTTTTATCAATAGATCATGCATTGGCTTCATCTTTGGAAGCATTTATGTGTTCAGAACTCAGACCTACAGTGTCAGAACATCATAATCTGTCTGCCAGTGATAAGAACAGTTCGAGTTCTCCTGCTAGAGAATTTTCAATTGGAGCTGGCAATTCCGACAGGAGCTTAAATGAAATGGAGGATGAAATCGCTACTCGTGACTCATTGTCCTTTCCAGCAGCTTCTAAGATGATTGCCAATGATTCAGACAAGGATCGTGACCTTAGTTCATTCAGCATATTAGAGGCATCTGATGCTTTCCATGACTTATTTATTCCTTGCGACACTTTGATATCTTCTTCACCTTTCTTGGATGATGGTCTAGAACTCATGACACCTGACTGGGGAAATTTTGTTGCTGGCAAGGAGTGTCAGGGATTTTCGCTTAATGCTCGGGATGATGTCCGAGCAAATCACGATGGCGATCAAGCTGTTAATGGAACAACACACTTAGCTGCCAATACCACTGCCAGCGAAGTTGGTATCATTTTCGATACTAAAGATTGCAACCAAGCTCAAGAGACACCAGAGTTACCTTCATCTTTGGATCCTGTTATGGAAATGAACTTCATTACAGAAAAAGACTGGACTAGTGGAATTCCACTGGAAATCTTACTGGGTGTGGCATTGGATAGTAAGGCTGAAGATTCTTCTGTTGCAGATACTACTAAGGAAATGGTAGCCGATCAACTTCTGGACGGCATCGAGAACTTATCATTTCCGGCCGACAGTTCTTGCTCATACAATGATGGCATTGCGGCGGAGTCAAGTCCTGTGCTAGATCTTGATGACTTCTGCAAGAAGAACTTCTCTAGTTTAATATAGACCAACAAAAATAAATTGTACAGCAAGTAACTGGAACTGGTTATAGAATTTCTATAGCATAGCATATAGTGATTGGCATCTCTCCATATTTCGTTTGCTGTTTATTATGCTTTTTATCTGTTTTTTTTAATCAATGAATTGATCTCTTAAAACATTTTCAAAAGAGAATGATTTTTTCCTAAACATATACACGAACATGGGAGAATGAAATTTATATATTTTTAAATGTTTTTATAATTACAATATCTATATATTATGGGAAATTTTTTTATATTATTGTATGTATTTATTTATTAAAAAAAGAAATATATTCGACTTCGACAAGTTAATAAATTCGACGACAAAAAATAAAGAGGCCTCCCTACCCTCGACTGCGACGCCAGCTTCCTCGCCATTCCTCACCTCCCATCTCTCCTTCCGCTCGCCTCTAGATCGCTTCCTCCTCCGCCCGTCGCACCTCCGGCTTTTCAGGTACTCTAAGATGAGTAACTTTTCTGGATCTGATGCCCTTTGACGGATCGATTGCCCATTTGATCCATTGCATTTTCTTTCTGAACTGTTCAGATTTGAGGTTCTCAGTTTTTTTCCTTGTGGCGTGGAGATGATTTATGTGATCGTTTGGTAGGGCAATTTTTTGTGGACGCTGTCATTTTGCTGGGTTTTTTTTTTGCACTGCAGCTATTGATCATTGATGTGTGCACCTGGTATGCTTCATCTTTGTCCTTGTGACTTTCAATTCGTTTAGCTTATATGTTTCTATTATTTAGAATCAATTTGCATTAGCATTCTTAATTTTTTATTACCTAACCGTTTTCCCAGTATCTTTTCCAGTTCATAACATTTGCGCCATAAGTGTCCACTTTTTTCTCAGTCTCACGGCACACGAGCATTTCTAGTGATCATTGTTTTTTCTTTCATTGTTAGGATTATAATGCTCATATTTGATTCATTTTATCATTTGTCAACATGATCATGGATTTAGACATTTGATACTGACATGCATCAGTTGCAATTTATTGGTCCAACCAAACATCAAATTGGAACATACTTCTGCTGCTCCTTGGTTGCAGTTCAGTTTATTTTTTAATCATTTACTCAATGTTATTGATTTGTACAAGTTAATGAAGTGTTCAGTACACTTAACTAGCCAAGAATTTGTCAGAGTAGTTGATGCCTAACCAAAATGCTTTCATTCATTCAAAATGTGGATATCTTTATTGATAATGATTTTTAAGAAATCTAACTTTTATAAATCACCGCTTTTATCAGTAGTAATTTAGTTGGTTTACTTACCATGTTCCTGAATTAATTTTTCATTGGTGCAACTTTAACAAAAGGCATCCTAGTTTCTTTTTCTTGTAGCATTTAATTGGAGTATGGCTCTGTTTTAGGTAGATTATTATGAAGACCTTGTGGAAGCAGAAGTCAGAGAAGTTAATGAAGAAGTTGCACCTAGAGGAGTGAAATTTATGAACTGGTAAATTATCAAGTGAACATTATTGTTTTTATAGAATAATAATTAGCCGGCAATTTCATTTTTTACCTTTGTTTATTTGAAACTGTCATTCAAACCTCTAATGCCCTTTGTGCAATAGTGATGACTTGTACCAAATACACACACAGCTTTTGCTCCAGTAACTTAAGAATACTCTATATCAATCGACAAACAACTGAACGAAACTGAAATGAAACTAAAATGATTAGCAGAATTTACCAATAGACTATGTCTGCTACCTAGATGCCTTAGTTGTTAGCTTGGGTATGTTCTCATATTTGATACTATATTTAATTTCTTTTGATCCAAAAGCATTTTGCTTTCTGCCCCGACAACTAGCAAGCGGTATGAGCATGATGGAAAACAGAAAGTATTGTTCATTTTGTTGGGTGAAGTAGTTTTTTAAGATTGAACTAATCGTCCACGATGTCGAAATAATTTTTTTCTCTCCCAGGGCTAGTTCTTTACAAGCTTCCTTATATATATATATATATTCATTGTAGGGATGCCTAGAGGAACACTGGGTCATTTTCGCAAACTGCAGCAAGGTTTTCCAACCAATAAATGGTACCTTGTTATGATGCCAATAGACTGATTGTCTTCTAGTTATTGTTAGTAGCATAATACCATTATCTAAGATATGATTTGAAGATGCCAAAATGCTGAAGAATTAGAATCTCTTAATCTCTACACTGGATAACCGAAGAGATCAGCATCTCACGAACACAATATTACATTAAAACTTTCTGCTAAGTTCGCAGCGTATTTGTTGGCTCCATGACTCTATTTTCACTTGCACAGCAAATTCAACACTCATCCTCTTTCATTCAGTTCTTGTCTTGACACCATCATGCTTGCTGATTTGTTTCCAAAGAAAAATACTCACCTATTTTCATTTCCTGTCCTACAACTTCGCTTACTTCAATTTTCCTGGCACGACATCGCACGCCCTTGACCCGCGTGCGATCTGGCTGATGAGATACATTCAGTGAAACATGCCTAAATCAGGTTCCTCTTCATGCTCAGCTAAATTTAGATGGTCAAACTTAGTTTATGATATGCCCATTAGATCATTGGCTTTACACAAACTTACCGTTTGCAAGTTTTAGAGAAAAGTTAGCTTTGACCTGGCTAGTTTCTGTATGATTTATTTACTCATAGGCCAGCATTATGAGAGAAAAATCCTAGGTTGATTATTGTATCATTACCCTGGAGCCGGCCATTCTCTGTCTTTTTTTTTATTAATTAAATTTGATTAATGTGTTTATTGTATAAACTATAAAGTCAATCACTTGAGCTATATCATCAGTTAAGTAATTGATTTTGTAGGATAAAAAATAATAAATAAATAAATAAAAAAGAGCGGGAACGCTCAGGCCACCGGCCTACCGTTCGTTGTGCCGCGGTCCAAACCCACTCATTGCTCGCCTGGAATCTCACTGAGTGGTCGGCGGGGCCTCTTCTTTTCCCTAGTGGCATGTGGGCCCCGCGGATAATTTTTTTTTTAAATATTTCACGAATTCATAATTTTCCGATAGTGCATATTTACCATTGCAATATTTATTATTATATTTGCAGTCCTTCAAAATTGCTTGCGTAAACTTTAGCTCATATTAATGATGTTTTTTTAGTTTTTTTGATAATTCATGTATTTTTGATCCATTGATTTTAACTATTTTTATATTTTAATTTAATGCTTCATCACTAGAGTACAATTTACTAAAATTATTATATAATTTTATTTAACATTATATTACCGTACTGTAGTAATTTTGATTAGCATTAGAATACTTTTAATCACCACAGAATTTTGATGAATGAAATACTTTTATTTAATATTAGAGTAATTTTAACTAATATTAGAATACTTTAATTAACCTTTGAGCAGCGTTTTGAAAATATGACCGGACTGGTTGGTTGGACTGATTGAACCAAGAACTGATCAAATTTTCAATCCGATTTGATTCTGAAAATCGGCTGCTCAAGAAGCGGGTACGAACCGTTTTGAACCGGTCGGGAATCGATGAACCAGATAAATTGGAAAAATCAGGTAAACTGGTTTGTTTTTTTTAAAATTTTTTTCTCCTTTTGTAGTTTTGTTTACTTACTGAAAAATAAAAATTAAAAAATAAAATGTCAAAATCTTAATTTGCTTTCACCTAAAATCCCAAACGAATAAATTTGCTGTTTACTTGAATCCAATAGTTTTAAACTTAATTTTTTCTTTAAAACTAACCTTTTTTTTTAGAATACCGTGCTGAGTTTCTGATAAAAATATATCACATGCTCGACCTAGTTGATCTAATCTTGAAGAAAATAGTTAGTCAAGTTATTAATTTCATATATTTATATAAATATATATTTTATTATATATCAATTATATTCTGATTAGATCCTCGATTAAATCGATTGAACTTTTAAATCTTTGTCTCAACCAATTTGATATTCGATCCGAATTTCATAATCTTGCCATTGAGTATTGCATTGTACCTTTAATAAATGAAACCTTCCGGGACGTTACGCAAGAATAATGAGCGACTTGGACAATATTGAATAAAATGAGGACTTCATGCAAAAATGTATGTTCCGTTCCGTTGTGATATAGTTTAGCGTTCTTCTCTCTCTCTCTCCATTCGCCTTTCCTCTCTTTGTTCTCCTCGACAGAATCCTCAAATTGGAATCGACTCCTCTTGCAAGCCACGATCTTTACGCGATTTTAAGCTCTTTTCTTTGATCTTCGACAACAAGTTGATCGCGATCGACTTCTTTTAAATGGGTATCACATGGAGCAGGGAAAACGGCGGCGGAAGAGCCGGTTTTCGCTTTGTCCGGCGAAGGAGCACGGGCCGTCACCAGCACCCACTTCCTTCTTCCGGCTCGGAACCTGCCGCTCCACAGCCAACTCCGCAGCAACAGTCTCCGCCGGAGTTGTCTGCCAACCGCTACGTGTTCGCGGCGGCAAGCCCTTACCCGTCGCAGTATCCCACCGCGAACCCCCCGCAGCACTACCAATTCGATTACTACTCTCCTCCGCAGCCGGTTATGCCGGTTCCTCTCCCGGCGCCCTTCGACCACCACCACCACCGAGGCGGCGGGGTACATGGAGAGTACCCGGCCCAGCACCATGGATGGGTGGGAAGCGGGAGGTATCCACCGTATGCTCCCTCGCCTCCTCCGCTCCCTTACGTTCAGCACCAAACGGCAGTCACCATCAGGAACGACGTTAACATCAAGAAGGAGAGCCTCCGGCTGGAGCCCGACGAGGAGAATCCTGGCTTTTTCCTCGTCGCTTTCAATTTCGATGCCACCGTCGCAGGAAGGTAAGCTTGTTTCTTCCATTCTTCTGTTTTTTTCCCTTCCCACAATAAAATAATTGTCCAGGTGCATGATGCCGTTCTTTTATAATGATCAAAATCTATGATTTTTTTTATTATAACATCGTAATCTTGGCTCTGCTAGGTCGTCTATGTTTACAGCCGCTCGCATCACATGCTCACCAATGTTTCACGATCAAATTTTCTATGCTTATGAAGATGACAACCATTTTTTTTATTAATTGAAAAAACCAACCTTTTTTTTCGTTGTCCACTTGTTAGGATTCCTCTTAGACTGGATGGCCCATTTCCTCAAACCTCCAAAGTCTATTCCTTAGGTTAATTCTAGCTTCCAAGTCTCTAAGAAAATGGACTTCTCAGAAGTCACAGCATTCATCTGTCTCGTTGGTTTCCCTCAATATTCCTTGCCCTTTGAACATGTCACAAATTATTTCTTTGTTAACCTTTTCAGGGTACTATAGCTTCTCTAATTATGAATCCTTAGTCCAACTTACCAATCCTATAATCTAGTAGATGTATGCATGTAGTTTCACAGTACTAGCTTGCTAAGAGATGTGTAGCATAACATGCAAATTCAACTTATTGTAGTTTCACATGGGAGTGTGATTGGAATACTTCCAAGTATCAATTCTGTTCCTCTAATTTATCATCTGGTTATGTCTTGAGTGCAGGCACTAATTTTGATCTTTTTATTAAAGATCATGAAAGAGGATAGTATTCATTTGTTAACATATTGATTGCTAAAGCAACTTTGTCTCTAAAGATCATGTGGGTAACTCCATGATCAACTGTTCCATAAAATAAAATGTTTTTGAGTTGGAAATTTCACAAAATAAACTAAATATAAAACTTATCATCGATGTCTCTACCTGAACTAGATCAAGATTGGAATATAAAGCTTATGAACGAGCTAGCAACAGCCAAGTAACTGGAGCATAAATTATGGAGGGCCAAGATTGTGATTCGCTGTGGATTGTGAAGCTCTTTCACAAGATATGTAATGTCAAACTAATAAGAAAATTAAGAATTGCCTCTCCCCAATTCACTCACTCATCTGGTGAGGATTAAAGTAGTGTCTTTTCCCTTGCCTCCAATCTCTGTCAAGACTCATCTACCTTGGAACAACTAGGAGACACAATGTCCTCCTTTAGATCTATGGAAGAACTGGTACTCATTATCTGTGTAAATAACTCCTGCAAGCTTGGAACAAGAAAGAGAATTGACCCCATGCAAAGGGTTGTTGTGCTAGGGCAAAATACCCTCCATGATTTACCTGCCTATATCTAGTTGGGGGGCCAGTGATATTAGACTGCTTAGGGTGAGCGTTATCACCTTATTGCTCCAAGAAAGAGGATTGATCATGTGACTTTTTTGAGCTCTACTACGAAATGGTTTGTTATGAACTAGATATAGGGTCATTTTCTACATGAAGTGAACTTCCCATAATTCTAATGTTTTTTTCAAGAATATATTTTCTCTTTTTTCTGTTTTTTTAGGGAATTATTAGGTGTCTTTATATATATATATATAGTTTACTTGGCATCTTAGCTGATAAATATAAAATGAACTGGGTAAGTGTTGTTTATACGTTAGGAACTACTTTGAGAATTACAAAGGACATCTTCTGATCGGAATTTATATTTTCAGTTGAGTATCAAATAGTTATCTAGCGAATCCAAGTTCATCTTTCATTGTTTTTCGCAGCTGGCGCACATAGGATATTGCTCGATTAAAGTAGAATGAAGATTTATGAATCCCACAGTTCATTGCTTCATTTTTCTTCCTTGATCCATGCATTTGATATGGATTGGGTCTTTAGAATAGTTTGCCTGATCCTTGCTTCTTTGCTTTATGCAAACAGTATCACTGTGTTCTTCTTTGCGAAAGAAGGTACAGACTGTGAGTTGACTGCAACAAAGGATGATTTTCTTAAACCAGTTACAGTACAGTTCAAGCAAGGTTTAGGTCAGCAGTTCAGGCAACCTTCTGGAGCAGGAATTGACTTATCTAGTTTTGAAGAGGTTGACTTGATGAAAGTGATGGACCTAGATACATACCCTCTTGCTGTCAAAGCTGAAGCTTGTCCCTCCATGGATCGAGCGGCTACTGGTACTGGTGAAAACCAAAAGTTGATAATTCCAAACTCACAGATTACAAAGGCTCTATTTGAGAAGAAAGAGAATGGAGAGTATCACATTCATGTAGTAAAGCAGATTTTGTGGGTGAATAAGACAAAGTATGAGCTGCAAGAGATCTATGGCATTGGGAACTCAACTGATAATGGCACTGATGAAAATGACCCAGGAAAAGAATGTGTGATTTGTCTATCTGAACCACGTGATACCACTGTCCTCCCTTGCAGACACATGGTTAGCCCTTTTATTCAATCTGTAAATATGTGTGTTTATAGTTTGTTTGTTTATTTTTTTTTTAAATAACTATCCTTGCAATAGTCTGAAAGGAAAATTGTCTGTTAGTTAGAAACATTAGTATTTGCCAGTGACTTGCTGGTGACTTTATCTCGGTGTAATGTTAATCATCTCATCTTCTTTGCTTGTTTTCCTATGGTTTCTTTCTGAGGTAGACTAGCTGTACACCATTGTCCAAGACCCATTTCAGTCAAATGATACTAATCAGCTCATTAGATTGGAAAAAATTTGCTTTAAACATTTTTTTTTTCTAGTGAAATCTTTTAATCCCCTGATTAGTTTAAACCCCACTGCAAGTGATTTCCCCTCATGTAGTAATGCATTATTTTTTTTGTTTCCTTTATTATTGTCATCATTTTAAGAGCATTGCTGGTTATCATTACCAATGTTTTTATATTCTGATTTCATGGGACATGTTCTCTTGCTAGAGTCCTTGTGCTGTGGGTATCTTAATGGATATTTTTTCTATGTACAATAGAAAGTGAAACTGTCTAATTAACCATAGCTTGAGACATCATACCAATTTTATAATACATTTACGAGTTAGTTTGTAACCTTTGGCTCCCATCATGATTTGTTTATTGGTTTTCCCCAAAACACAGGACCACAATTTTCATTTGTAGTTTATATTTTTAACTTGTAGAAGTTGTACTATCTCATCATAAAATATTTTACGCGTGGTTTGAAGCTTTGAACTTTTATCCTACAAATCTTTTTATTTGCTAATTCAAACTGTCCTAAGATGATATATTAGTTATCTGTTGGAAATGTTGGGTTTTGATTGTCTGTCACTAATCATGCACTAGAAATGGCAATTTAACAATATTTTCATATCCGATAAATGCATGATTTTATGCTGTCACTTTAACCTCCATATCTTATAGCCTTAAAAGGTTGTAAAAATACGATCTAAACAAGGTAATCAAAATTTGATTCTGGCTTTGTTGCAGTGTATGTGCAACGGTTGCGCAAAGGTTCTAAGGTACCAGACCAATCGATGTCCCATATGCAGGCAGCCAGTGGAGAGGCTACTGGAGATCAGGGTCAACGACAATTCTGAAGAGCAAGAAGAGGCACAATGCTGTTGATGATTCATTCGATGTACGATGCAATGCCTCCAAAAGTAAAATTTGCCGATGCTGAAGGCCTTAATCGTTCGGTGTGTGGTTTTGCGAGTATGAACGAATTGGAATAATGGCTTCTTTGGAGCAGTGTAGCATGTTGAAAAGATTAAACCAGGTGTGTATATTATTGACATCTGCGAATCACTTGTAGCATGGTTGCATTCAACTGCCAAAATTGTGTTTGATATTTGCAAAAATACAAAAAGAAAATAAATGCACCAGATGTTTAGGCTTGCAATATATAGCTTGTTTTTAGAATATTTAGTGTTGTCTTCACAAACTACTGGTCTTCGTCTTTTTCACCCTCTTGAATCAATATTTCATAAAAAGACTACCAGGAACACAACAGTGTGTATCGAGAACACTACTTTGAATCAGCAAAACACAAAGATGAACTTGGTGAACCATATCGAGTTGTAAGTTTAGTCGGCAAAGTGGCCTGTGTTTTGAGTGAACAAGGTTTTGCTGAAACTTTCATATTGCTAAAGGAATTTACAAGTAACAAAGAAGTGTTTTGGGGACAAATGCCTAAATGACTCGACCCGATGTTTCCAGACCAGTATGACAAACTAGTTGGGCTTATTTTATAATTATCAATAATCTTTAAATCATACCCTGCTGCCCCCATGGTCTGAGCAAAAGGAGTTAAGGCGTGAAATTAAAAGAAACCAGATGGCAAAAATTGATCAGATTCGTGATTATCGTCAAAATCAACGACATTTTTCTGTAGAATTTACTCGAAAGTTCTCCAAATCTGGCAGCTGATTTACTTGGGCTCTATATTTGTTTTCAAAGATCCAGCAAGTATTGGGTGCTCCAAAATTTGTCACTGCTTCCCCTTTGAAAATCATAATCCTGGTTAGGCATCTTAAATTATGCCAGCGCCAAAATCAACGATGAATCTACAATCTACAACGAAGATTAATGCCTAGTTAAAGAAGGTTCAGAAGAACTATTGAGGCACAGTTAAGGCCTTTCTATAGTCAATATTTTCTCGCCTGAAAAATGCACCCGTAATATTCCAACAGATTTAACAGTACGAAACTTATCCATTAGGAAGGATAATTTGTTTGAGAATTGGCGAATCACTTATTCTAATAGCTCGACTTGTCGGGACTGACGTGACGCCCGTGACATGGAGACTAGTTAAGAACTACAATCCTGTTAGTAGTTTCAGTCCCGACTTGCCTCAATGGCACGGGCGCCACGTCTAGCCCATAGAATTCCACCGTGGCCATGAGGAACCCTCCCACGGACGCGAGCAATCCTGCGATGAACGTTGCCAAGACGAGCCCTCCTCCCTGACACCCGTTGCTCTCTCGCTCGCTGCCAAGCCTGAGTCCGCGATGGTGCGGGGGTCATTGCTATCGCGCCTGAGTTCGGATCGTTGGGCGCTGGTGCGGGGTCCTTGCATTGGGTGGGATCGGGTCTAGGATGGTGCCTTGGGCGGTAGAGACAAGGGGTTTTCAGTGGCAGATCTTGCTTCCTCAAAGATCATGTCGGTCGTCGGTGGCCCGATCCACTCTTCCTCATTGACTCAGCTCGCTTCTCCACCGCAAAAAACACATTTGTCTCGATCGTCAGATGCACCATCTTAGACCCCGATCCCACCCACTGAAAGTAGAAGTAGGACAATGATGGGAGTAAAGACGCGTGGACGCAATGCAATGGTGGAGGAATAGAGAAGCATCAATTGAGATCCTCGGTCCCAAACTCCTCCCTATCCTCGTGTCCCACTTAGTCGGCGATGGCAGAGGATTCGTCTGATCGCCAATCGAACATCTTCGACGGCCTCCGATCGTCGTCCCGAATCAAACGATACCCTAGGGGAACGGTGAAATGGTCGAGATTGCTGCAATTGCGATCTCGCCGGATTCGACAGTGAATCTGGCGAGATCGCGATTGTGTAATCCCTGATGGGTTCACCGTACCTCCAGGGTATAGTTTTGTTCAGGGTGGCGGCCGAAGGCCGCTGGTGGTATTCGATCGGCGATTGGATGAATCGCCGGTCATCGTTGATGAGGTGGGGCACAGGGATAGGGAGGAGTTTGGGACAGAGGATTCACCCCTGAGAAGCAATTGAGATTCTCTGTCCCAAACTCCTCCCTGTCCCCGTATCCCACCTCGCCGGTGATGGCTGGTGATTCATCTGATAGTCGATCGAACACTATCGACGACCTCCGATCGCCGTCCCAAATCAAATATATCATGGGGGAATGGTGAACCGGTCGGGATCATCGCACTTACGATTTTGCCAGATTCGATTGTGAATCTAGCGAGATCGTGATTGCAGCGATCTCCGATGGATTCACCGTACCCCCCTCAGGGTATAGTTTTGTTCAGGATGGTGGCCGAAGGCCACCGATGGTGTCCGATCGACGATCGAACAAATCGCCGGCCATAACTAGCGAGGTGGGGCACGGGGACAGAGAGGAGTTTGGGACAGACGATTCGTCCCCGTTGAGATCCTCTGTCCCAAACTCCTCTTTGTCCTCATGTCCCACATCGTTGGTGATAGCCGGCGATTCGTTTTATCATTTATCGGACACCACCAACGACCTCTGATCACCATCTCAAATGAAACGATAACCTGGGGGAATGATGAATCCATCGGAGATCACTACAATCACGATCTTGCCAGATTCATAGTCGAATCCGACGAGATCGCAATAGCGGTGATCCCGACCGGTTCATCATTCCCCAAGGTATTTGCCGGTGACTTGCTGGTGACTTTATCTCCGGGTAACATTAATCATCTCATCTTCTTTGCTTGTTTTCCGATGGTTTCTTTCTGAGGTAGACTAGCAGTACACCATTGTCCAAGACCCATTTCAGTCAAATGATACTAATTGGCTCATTAGATTAAAAAAAATTGCTTAAAACATTTTTTCAGTGAAATCTTTTAATCCCCTGATTAGTTTAAACCCCAGTGCGTTCTGATTTCGTCGCATTGAGTACTGACTTTGATAGATAATGCCCATTAAATCGTTTTGTTACCCTTACTATTGTCATCATTTTAAGAGCATAGCTTGTTATTATTACCAGAATGTTTATATATATATATATATATATATATATATATTGGATTTACAAAGGGTATTCAGGCTTGCGCCCGACTAATCCGCTTGGCTGACTGGCCCTGTCCCACAGCCTTCAACGAGAGTCCCCAACGGTCAACGAGGGTAAATCGCGGGACGGAGACATGTGGCGACTTCACCACTGATGATATCAGTACCCGATGGCCCGACCACGCAGCAGCCTGTGACGATTTCTTCCGTCAGCATAATGCGCGCTCTACCAGAGAGGAATCGAACCCAGAAAGTGAGGGATCGCCCAAGTATACCATTACCAATCGTGTCAATGGAGTCAGGCGGCCGAGCACACAAGAGCATGTATGGATACATGCGCCCTAGTTGAAGGGATAAGCGCTGGCTAAGTTTGCGGATGAGGATTCGCGCAGAAGGGCACACGTGTCAAGCGCCCCATTCAACACAAGCACCCCAGATGACAGTATATAAAGGGGGTTCACCCCCTGCTTCCAGACAACACTTTTTTCAACGCAATACTCAAACGCTCTGCTCTAACATCTCTGTGCTCAAGCTTCAAGCGCCAACGACGACCCGCTGCTCCGATCTTCGAGTCATTTTTTGGTCGTCGGTATTTGTTTAATTTAATTTAATTTCTTATATATTCAATTCTGTATTCGTGCGTTAAAGTTTGTAACATTTTTCCGAAATATAGAATTGCCCAATGTAAACGGTCAAGGACCGTGGACCTTGGAGTAAGAGCCGATCTAGACTCCGAACAAAGTAAAACCAAGTGTGTCTGCATTGTGTTATATTTCCGCTGCGTAAAATTCATTTTATATACGAAAAAGTTTTATCGATATTCACCCCCCTATCGATTCTAAACGATCCCACACATAAGTCGTATGCATTTTTGTATTCACCTACACCACTCATAACATCATTAGGTAAAATATTAAGTAAAATTGAAATTACCTTTTCATTTGCTTTTATTTGGGTTTGTTGCTCCTTAGTCTAATTGTTGGATCGTGAAAGCCGATAGAGGGGGGTGAATATCGGAAATCGTTCGGATTTTCGTAAAGAGCACGTACGCAGCGGAAATAAAATAAAACAATCACAGCACAAAGACACAGTCGATTTACTTGGTTCGGAGCCTGTGTCGACTCCTACTCCAAGGCCCACGGTTGTTGACCGTTTACTTTGGGGAATTCTATATTAGGCGCAAAACAGTTTACAAAGTATTACAGAATTAAGTACAGTTAACTTTTAAATAGCTCTTTTACCGACGTCCGGGGTAGATCAACTTTTTCAGAGCAGCGGGACGTCGTCGGCTCGAGCTGGAAGTGTAGGGTTTTTCGGGCCGCGAAAATCGCTTTTTCGCGTCGCGGAAACCCCGAAAGCCCCAATAGAAAGGATCCAAGCGAAGAAAACCATTTCGAAAAATTTACGAGTGCTCGTTTACATGCTTCAAAACCGATCTACGACCTAGATCTATTAGAGAAGAGAAAAACTACCTTCGATGCGTGCCCCGCAATTCCCGCTCGCTCCTCGGTTGGTGTCGGATCTCAAGGATGCAAAGTAGCAACCCTCTAGAAGTAACCACACAAGCAAGAGAGTGGAGAGGAGAGCCCAAAAGTGTGCTAGCACTTGATTGGGTCTCGGCAAGATGATAGGAGAGGAAGAGCCAAAACCAAAAAACACATTAGGAGAAGAATCAATCACACACAAGAAAAACTCATTTTGTGTGTATAAGTGGCAGGCCACTTAATGGCCATTATTGGCCATTAAGTGGCCGGCCACCACCTTCCATAACCCCCTTATTTGAATTCAAAATTCAAATGGGGAGGTTACTTAGCCTTGATGATGATGCCAAGTCATCACTTGGTCAAGTCAAGGTGATGTGGCTTGAGTCAAGTCAAACTTGCCTCTTATGGACTTTCCATATTTAGCCAAAGTCAAACTTTGACTTCATTATTCTCCCATGATTAGATTCATCCAACACTTGGATCAAACTCGAGTCCAACTCAAGTTGTCTAATTTGAGTCAAGTCAAACTTGCCTTTTATGGACTTTCCATATTTAGCCAAAGTCAAACTTTGACTTCATTATTCTCCCATGATTAGATTCATCCAACACTTGGATCAAACTCGAGTCCAACTCAAGTTGTCTAATTTGAGTCAAGTCAAACTTGCCTTTTATGGACTTTCCATATTTAGCCAAAGTCAAACTTTGACTTCATTACTCTCGGTCCATCATATGGACTTATTCTCCATCTATTGCTCTATGTGTGTGACCCTATAGGTTCTTGTAACGTTGGCAATGCCCTTAAACCTATTTAAGGACATAAGCAATGAGAGGTATCTAGCAACACATCATTGCTACCCAAGTTACAAGAATGTCGAGATCCAACATCACCATTGTGACTAATAATTGTGACCATCACAATATGTGACAACGTCCTTCTATCCTCGATATCTAGATTGATCTTTCATGAGGCATAGACCGTGTCATCCTCCAATCAATCTATGTGTCTTGAACTCCAAGTAGACTCACTATAATCAAATAAGCTCAATATCTCATATTGCCTTATTTGGGCATGGCCATGCACTTAGTGATCTCACTCTATCAAGACTATGATATCTCTCCCGTCATATAGGAGGGATAGATCCCATCTACATCACTCACATCCCTCCGCATAATTTGTTACATACCCAGTAATCGCCTTTATAGTCCACCCAGTTACGGGTGACGTTTGACGAAACCAAAGTACATAACTCCTTATGTAGGGAACTATGGTGACTTCAGGTCTAAGGACTAATAGTCATACTAATAGTCACATGAGAAAGTATATGACACTCATATAACGATCCATGATACTTTCTCATGGCGGGCCATTCAGTATACATTCTCTAATGTATACCCATGTGTCAACTTGATATCTCATATCCATGACTTGTGAGATCAAGTCATCATGTTGACCTACATGCTAGTCTCTATGCATTAACATTGTCCTTGAATGTTAATACTTGACTAGGAATAATTAAAAGTAGTGTTCTCTATATCATCTCACTATCGATTCAACTAATCGATTGATATAGATAAGAACCTTCTACTCAAGGACGTTATTATACTAAGTTATTTGGCACCAATACACATAAGTACAATAACCATAAGAAATGCTTTATATATAAGAAATATATATACAAGAATATGATACAATGAGTCCAAAAAGTAATCATCATATGATTGGCTCTAGGGCTCTCACTAACAATCTCCCACTAGCACTAGTGCCAATCGCTGTAGTATCTAATACCCAATGACCTAGTGTGACCATCATGCTTCATCTGTGCCAAAGCCTTGGTCAAGGGATCTGCGACGTTAGCCTCTGTGGGTACTCTGCAAATCTTCACATCTCCTCGATCGATGATCTCTCGAATGAGATGGAATCGCCGTAGTATGTGTTTGGTCCGCTGGTGTGAGCGAGGTTCCTTAGCCTGCGCAATAGCTCCATTGTTGTCACAATAGAGCTCTACGGGATCAGATATGCTAGGAACCACCCCAAGCTCAGTGATGAACTTGCGGATCCAAACTGCCTCCTTTGCTGCCTCTGATGCAGCAATATACTCAGCTTCTGTTGTAGAATCTGCAACTGTGTCCTGCTTCGAACTCTTCCAGCTCACAGCTCCGCCATTCAAGCAAAACACGAACCCTGACTGCGATCTGTAATCATCCTGGTCGGTTTGGAAGCTGGCATCAGTGTAACCCTTTACAACTAGATGCTCATCGCCTCCAAATATCAAAAAATATTCCTTAGTCCTTCTCAAGTACTTAAGGATATTCTTGACCGCTATCCAGTGACGTTCACCTGGATCTGACTGGTATCTGCTCGTCATGCTCAAAGCATACGAGACATCAGGACGAGTACATAACATGGCGTACATGATAGATCCTATGGCTGAGGCATAAGGGATCTTGCTCATGCAGTCTCTCTCCTCTCTAGAAGAGGGACCTTGAGTCTTCGAAAGACTCACGCCATGTGACACTGGCAGATTTCCCTTCTTGGAATTCTGCATGGCAAACCATTGCAAAACCGTATCAATGTATGTACTCTGACTTAGGCCAAGCAATCTCTTAGATCTATCTCTATAGATCTTTATGCCTAGAATATAGGCTGCTTCACCTAAGTCTTTCATTGAGAAGGAATTCCCCAACCAAGTCTTCACAGACTGTAGTGAAGGAATGTCATTCCCAATGAGTAGTATGTCATCTACATACAAAACAAGGAAGACAACTGTGCTCCCACTAACCCTTTTGTAGACACAAGGTTCATCTTCATTCTTGATGAAACCAAACTGTTTGATTGCATCATCGAATCGAAGATTCCAGCTTCGAGAAGCTTGCTTTAGTCCATAAAGGGACTTATGCAGCTTGCATACTCTACCAGTATGCTTTGGATCTACAAAACCCTCAGGTTGTGTCATGTACACTTCCTCGAGGAGGTTTCCATTCAGAAACGCAGTTTTGACGTCCATCTGCCAGATCTCATAATCGTGGTATGCTGCAATAGCAAGCAAGATCCTAATGGACTTGAACATCGCGACTGGAGAAAAAGTTTCATCATAGTCAATACCATGAATTTGCTTGAAACCTTTAGCTACTAGTCTACCCTTATAGGTATGTACAAGTCCATCCATGTCAGTCTTTCTCTTAAAGACCCACTTACACCCAATGGGTTTGACCCCTTCAGGTGGATCAACCAATGTCCATACTTGGTTGGTGTACATGGAATCCATCTCGGATCTCATGGCCTCTAGCCATTTTTCAGAATCTGGGCTCATCACAGCTTCCTGATAGGAGGTAGGCTCGTTCTCAACGAGCATAACGTCATCATGGTCAGACAAGAGAAATGAGTATCTCTCAGGCTGACGACGTACCCCTATCAGACTTGCGAAGAGGTAGGTCTACATGAACAGGTTGTTGTTCCACAGCTTCTTGTGCAACAACCTCATCAACCACCACACTTTGTGGTTCCTGTTCAACTTCCATCAAGGCTTCAGTGCTATTGTCCATGTCTTGAACTTCTTCAAGACTGAACGTACTCCCACTAGTCTTTCTAGAAACAAAGTCCCTTTCTAGAAATACTCCAGTCTTAGCAACAAACACTTTGTGCTGACTAGGAATGTAGAAGTAATATCCTTAGTTTCCTTGGGATATCCCACGAATAGCACTTATCGGACTTGGGTCCCAGTTTGTCTGAGACTGACGTCTAACGTAAGCCTCACAACCCCAAACTCTCATGAAAGACATCTTGGGACTCCTCCCAGTCCATATCGTATATGGTGTCTTCATGACCGCCTTTGATGGAACACGGTTAAGTGTGAACGCTGCCGTGTCTAGAGCATATCCCCAAAAGGATATAGGAAGATCTGCGTGACTCATCATAGATCGTACCATATCTAATAAGGTACGATTCCTCCTTTCGGATACACCATTCCACTGTGGTGTCCCGGA
>JAGFNQ010002243.1:0-22311 GCA_024364735.1 Boesenbergia rotunda | reverse complement strand
TTTGGTTTTAAGAGAAAGTTGATTTTTTTAAAAAAAAATCCGAAACCTATTCCACTCTGCAAAACGCTGCTGCCAAGGGAGGATCGAACCACAGACCTCCCATTGAAGGCAAAGAGCCTTAACCAGAAGCTCTATTCAGTAATTTGTTTAGATTTGGTTCAACTTATTTAAATTAGATTCTAGTTTGGTTGAAAAAAATTAAGTTGGTCAAATCGGTTTTGGTACAAACCATTAGTTGGTTTAACCAAACCATTTTGATCAAATAATCTGAACTAAACAGACTGATTTGATCGTTATGTTGAATCTCAAATTTAAATAGGCTTAATTGTAGCTACAAACAAAAAGGAAACTTATATGCCTTTATCTATTCGTGTTGTGAATTGAATTGAACCAGTTTTGTTACTGGTTTGTCAGTTTTGTACTGACATTGTGTATTTCATTCCAGATGCCGAGATTTATTACCACAATGACTCGTCGAGATGTGCGACGGAATCATTTGAGGGAACAGATAGAGGAGATTGACTACTCCCACATCTAGGCATCCAAGGGCATATGGGAAGGCTTGATCGTCTATTTTGGAAACTCGAATAGAAAGAGTTCCCAGTCCTAGATAACTACCGGATCGAGGCATTGATTAGTTCATTGCCGAGGCGTGCTAAGTAGCTGCAAGATGTATCTGGGGATGCTACGAAGGACGTATCTCATATACCGAGTTGTGTAGAGAACTACTTCGCCGGAATTTTTCAGAAGAGGATCTGGAAGATTCTGAGGACGATCTGGAAGAGGATCTGGAAGTTTCTGAGGATGATTTGGAAGAGGATCCTGAGAATCTGAAGAGGATCCAGAAATAGATCTGATTGTAGAATTCGAGGGGGATCCTGAGGAAATCGAGTGGGATCCAATTGAAGATTCTGAGGAAGACCCAGAGGAAGATCCCGAAATGTTCGAGGACGATCCTGAAATGTTCGAAGAAGATCCCGAAATGTTCGAGGACGATCCCGAAATGCCTGGGGAAAACCCTGAAATATTTGAGGAAGATCCTGATATTGAAATGATCGAGGAAGATCCTGAAATATTTGAGGAAGATCCGATAGAATCTGTGGAAGATCCCGAGCCTGATCAGACAGGCCAATTAGAGATGAACGAGAGAGTGATAGCCACTGCCATAATATTTTTTATTATGGGAATGATGTGAACTTATCTAGTTCATTGAATTCTGTTTGTTGTACCAAATTATTAAGCCTATTAAATAAAGTTATGTTATGTGTTAACTGACTTGTCAATGATTAGTTCATTTATATGATTAGTTCATATTCAAGACAAATGATTAGTTCATTTAATGGGATGTATGTAATATAATTGATCGATGTTAATTAGATTGGATGATGCGAATGATGAGTGAAAACGTAGTTATCACTTGATTTCATAATCCAAGCCAAGTTTACATTGAGTCAATCAAAAATTATGTACAGATGATATACACTGAATTAATGAATAATATGTTTATTTATGATAGATCATGGCAACTAAGAACATCATAGCTGAACTGAACAAGGGAGAGAAATTGTATGGAGACAACTATAAAATATGGCATCTCAAGATACAATATGTTCTTGAGGAACAAGAAGTTCTGGAGGCTGTAAATCATTTTATGGTAGAACCTGCTATTGGTTCAACTACACAGTACAGACTTGATCTTGATGCCTATAGGGCATGGAAGAAAAAGGACTCCACTGCAAAGGGAATATTGATTAGTTCAATGGTAGATGACCTGGTATTTGAGTATGAGCCACTACCATCAGCTCATGCTGTCTGGGTTGCCCTGAAAGAGAAATACAGCGGAGTTAGTATTAGCAAGCTTCGTCAACTGAAAATCAAGTTTGACAGTTGTAAAAAGCGCCCGAATGTGACAATGACCCAACATCTGAGAGAAATGGGTAATATGATTCGGGAGCTTAAGACTGCTGGTCATGAGTTGACTGACGAACAACAGGTTCAAGCAGTTATTCGTTCCCTTCCTGATTCTGGGGAAACAATGAAGCAAAACCTTACTCACAGTGAGAGTATCAAGACTTTCATTGATGTCTCACGCTATATTGAACTGGAGGCGGAGAGAATAGAATCTGCAAGGATTTCTGAGCAAGCTTTTGTAGCTGAAGGTTTTGGATCCAAGAATAAGAAAAAATGGTTTAAGAAAGGAAAGGGAAAGGGAAAAGAAGCTGGTGCTACTACTGTGCAAGACCTAATCAAGAAGAAAGGAAAGAAGAATGGAAAGAAACCTAAAGGCAAGCTAACTTGCTATAACTGTGGCAAGAAAGGCCATTTTACTCGAGAGTGTACTGAGCCGAAAAAGGTAAATCCATGTTTGTCTTCTTTTCATGAACTTTATGTTGCTAGTTCGGTATTGTTAGCTGACTCTTATCCTTTGTGGATTATAGATTCAGGAGCAACGAACCATGTAGCTCGTGATCGAGCTACGTACGTGGAGTACCGTCGCGTACCAGCTGGCAATAAGTGGATATATGTGGGAAACAATGCATGAATTGAAGTCAAAGGAATTGGCACTTGCAAACTCAACCTTGGTGGTGGGCGTACATTGTTTTTGCATGATGTCCTGTATGCTCCTGAGATTCGACAGAATTTGGTTTCTGTGAATTATCTTCTTGAATTGGGTTATTGTATGAATTTTTACAGTCGTCGTGTAGAACTTAAAATTGACTCTGTGTTAATTGGATATGGTTTTATATCAAACGGTTTCATGGTTCTTGATGTAGAACCAGATGTTAATTGTGGAAATGATGGTTGTTTTTCAAACATTGCTCTTACTAGTGATGCTGATGTTAATGATAAAGTTTGGCATGCTAGATTGGGACATATAGGACAAGAAAGAATGAATAGATTAGCAAGAGAGGGTCTGCTCGGCACTCGTGCTAAAATTGACTTGTCTATATGTGAGCATTGTCTTGCTGGAAAAGCAACTAGGAAATCGTTTGGTAAGGCTATTAGGGCTGATTCACCATTGCAATTGATTCATTCGGATATTTGTGGTCCGATGAACATGAAGGCTAGAAATGGTAGTTCATATTTCATTACATTTATTGATGATTTCACGCGTTTTGGTCACGTGTATTTGATTTCTCATAAATCTGAAGCATTAGATTGCTTTAATCGTTATTTGAACGAAGTTGAGAATCAATTGGAACGTAAGGTTAAAACCTTACGCACTGACCGTGGAGGTGAATACTTGTCTGATCAGTTCAAGACAATATGTTATGAGAAAGGGATTATTAGACAGTTAACTATCCCTGGAACTCCACAGCAAAATGGAGTTGCTGAAAGAAGAAATCGAACTCTTCTTGAAATGGTTAGGTCGATGATGGCTCAAGCTAATTTGCCTATTTCCTATTGGGGAGATGCATTATTGGCTGCAACCTACATACTTAACCGGGTGCCTTCTAAATCTGTTCCATCTACTCCATATGAACTTTAGACAGGCAAAAAACCAGATTTGAGTAATCTGAGACCATGGGGGTCAGCTGCTTATATTCATGACAAGACTCACAAATATAGAAAATTATGACCCAGAGGTAAGAAGTGTATTTTTGTAAGATATTCTGATACCTCTAAGGGTTATGTCTTTATTGGTGAGCAGCAAGATGGAACCATCTCTGAAATTGAGTCAAGAGATGCTACTTTTCTCGAAACTGAGTTCCCAACGAGAGGTGAAGTTGATAAATCAACTCCTTTATTTGCAGTAGAGGAGGAGGATACTGTTCCTCCGTTAACAAATTAGGAATCTCAGGGAATGCCTGAATCTAGTCAACCTAGTGGGAGTGAATTGCCTATAAGTGAATTAGTTTCTCAACAGTCAAACCTGCGAAGAAGTAATCGTAAGATTATTCCTCGGAGAAGGTTTGACATTGAAAATGAGGCATTAATGATTCTCCCAGTTGACGATGAAGAACCTCGAACGGTTGAGGAAGCATTGAAATGCTCAGTTAGAGAAAAATGGAGAATTGCAATAGATGAAGAAATGGAGTCTATGAGAAAGAATCAGGTTTGGATTTAGTCGATCTTCCTCCAGGCCGAAGGGCTATTGGGAATAAATGGATTCTCAAAATCAAGAGGAAGGCAGATGGATCGATTAATAAATACAAAGCTCGTCTGGTTGCAAAAGGATATACCCAAATGGAGGGTATTGATTTTGAAAAGACATTTTCCCCTATTGTGAAGTTTGTGTCAATACGTGTCATTTTAGCTATAGTAGCACATTATGACTTGGAATTACATCAGATGGATGTAAAAACGGCTTTCCTTAATGGTAATCTTGACGAGGAAATCTATATGGCACAACCAGAAGGTTATATTACTGATGGCCAAGGGAAAAAGTATGTAGACTTAAAAAGTCTATATATAGGCTAAAGCAAGCGTCGAGACAATGGAACATAAGATTCAATGAAGTCATTTTATCTTATGGTTTCGAAATGATCAATGAGGATCATTGTGTTTACCTAAGAAAGGATAAAGGAAAGTTGGTCATTTTATTATTATATGTTGATGATATGCTGATAGCTGGAAATGACTTAAAAGTTGTGATTGAGGTCAAGTCTTGACTTTCATCAAAATTTGACATAATTGACATGGGAGAAGCTGAGTATATCTTAGGAGTACGGATCATTCGTGATCGATCAAAAAGGCTTTTGGGTTTGTCCCAAGAAGCTTATATTACTAAGATATTACAACACTTTAATATGTTTGATTGCAACGTTGAACAAACACCTACAGCGAAAGGTGTTGTTTTGAGCAAAAGTATGTCTCCCAAAACTCCTGCAGAGATAGCCGAGATGAAGAAAAGACCATATGCTAGTGCCATTGGTAGTTTGATGTATACTATGTTGTGTACTCGCCCTGATATAAGGTATGCTGTTGGCTTAGTTAGTCGTTTCCAGTCAAACCCAGGATCGAGACACTGGAAAGCGGTGAAAAGGATATTCAGATATCTAAAAGGGACGGCAGATTATTGTCTCTGCTTCCAAGGATCAAAATTGAGCTTGAAGGGCTACGCAGATGCAGATTGGGCAGGGGACCTTGACGACAGAAAATCCACATCTGGCTATATTTTTTTGCTGAATGGAGGTGCCATTTCTTGGAACAGCAAGAAACAGGCTTGTGTAGCACTGTCGATAATGGAGGCTGAGTATGTGGCTTGTGCAGCGGCTGTACAAGAAGCTGTCTGGTTGAGAAGGTTCCTAAAGCATCTGAAGATTGTTGAGGACAGTGAGAGCCCTGTTACAGTGTGTTGTGACAATCAAGCTGCTATAGCCTTTTCCAAGGATCCTAAATATCACAGCAAAGGCAAGCATATAGAAATTAAATACAATTTTGTAAGGGATATTGTTGACAAGAAAAAGATAATTCTTGAGTACATCCCTACCCGAGCAATGCTTGCAGATCCTTTTACTAAACCGTCGACTAAAGAGTCATTTTATGAGCATGTGAAGTCTTTGGGACTACGCAAAATGTAAAGCATTGTAAATGTATTTGTTACATTTATATAAGTGAAATGTTATGATCTATTCAGTGTGAATGTATTTGTTACATTTGGAAAAGTCTCGATGAGCATGTTGGCAGGCTGAGATTGGTCCACTCACATGGACAATCGTCTCTATTTGTTGAGTATAAATAGAGGTAAGACCATTACTTATGAGACAGCTTATATAGTTGTAAAGAGAGGCATACTCATAAGTTGAGGTCGCCTTGATTTTGTATCAAGATGAGATCATTTATATAATGATCGATGTAAATGCACCCACCATTCACTAAACCTGTTTAAAGCCAGATTGGAATTCATAAGTTGAATTCGGATTAGACGTTAGGTATGTCTAGATCGAAATCTGTACGATGTTAGATATTTGAGAAAAACATGCACTCTTTTTGGTAAAGAGAAAAACATCGTAGCATGTTATTCATACCACATGTGCTATAGCGACAATAAGGGTAGTAGGAGAAAGGATCTCTGCTTCTCTACTATGTGAGACCCTTGAGATTATCAGTTAATCTCAATCTTACCCTAAGTGACTATTTAGCTGTCTACTTGAAGTTTTAATCAGTGTTTGCTACTTTAGTGTGTGTCCTATTGACTATGGATGATTCGGTCTATGGAGCATAACTAGGAAAGCAACTGATTAGAATGAATAGATTCTAGCTGAAAAGGAAGATTAAAATTGGTCTACATCTGTAATACTTATTCACTGGTCGACCAGTTACATTTTATGTTAAGTACTTAAAAATGTGATTGTGAATAAAAGTATTGATTTGAGATGACGAACATGCTCTTGACACAGATGTCATATGAGGGATTAGAGATGTTCATATTGATGTAAATATTTAATCTGTGGTAATGACAAGTTATTGATGTCTCTGATTCGTTCTATAGAGCAGCTAAGTTAAGTGTAACAACTTTCTTAGTATTAATTGCTCAGTGTGCTTGCTGTCGCACGAACCATTTTCCCTGAAGTATGAGTTGAATGCTCCTATATGGTCTTTGTGACTTCCTTACGTAGTCTTAGTGACTAAATGACTTATATGGATATAATTGGACGAGTGGAAGATGTTGGCGTTACAAGCATTGAAACGCATTGAAACCTTTGGCGTTGCTGTGCTTGGGCGTTACTGACCTCCATTGATGGAGTATTGAATACCTCCGTCAATGGAGGAAACGGCTGATTCTTCCCCTATAAAAGGCGTCCAAATGCAATCCATGTGAAAAAATAAGAAGGAATCGGAGCTTATGGGATTTGGTTTGTGATCGATCGAGTTGTGTCCTCGGTGACGTCCTCGTGGCAGCAAGCAGAAGAAGAAGAGAAGAAGAAGGATCACTGTAAGTTTTGTATTTCGCAATCTAATAGATCATGCTTTCAATCCGACAGAAACTACCATCCATTCATTTAGATTATTATAACTAGTAGAAATTAATGATAAGCTGAACGAGATTGGACAACAAAATTTATATTTACGAAAAAGATACTATTTACAAAGTGTTGGAATTATAATTTAAAAAATAGTCGAGAATATATAAAAATAGAAATATTAAAAGTTTATAAAAAATATATAATTAATTTAAAATAAACACTACTACATAATATAAATTTTATACTTTTAATATATTTTGTATTTCAAATAAAATTAATAATTGTATCTAAATTTCTTTTTAGGATATTTTAAATTTTAAAAAACTTTAAAAATTATAAAATAATATGTTTTAAGTTATTTTATATGATAAAGTTAAAGGTTTTAAATGAATTCAATATAACTTTTAATGAGAATATAATTTTGATAGTATTTTTTATACAACTAAATTGAGGAGTTCAATACACACTTTTTGGATTTATTTATTTATTGTCATAGTTGAGTTTTGAATTTTGAAATAAATTTTGAGTGATGATAGGGACAATGAATTTGGGACAGTGAATGACGTGGTAATTATTGTATACACGTCCGATCGTCGATCGGACACTACCGGCGGCCTTCGGCCGCCGCCCCGAACCAAACTATACCCTGGGGGGCACGGTGAACCCGTCGGGGATCGCCGCAATTGCGATCTCGCATCATTGACCGTCGATTTCGATAGGTTCACCGTTGCCGGCGATCCTGACGAGTTCACCGTCCTCTGAAGGTATAGTTTGATTCAGGACGATAATCAGAGACTATCGGTGGTGTCCGATCAGCGATCGGACGTGTACACAATAATTGCACGTGCACGTCATTCACTGTCTCATTCACTGTCCCAAATTCACTGTCCCAATCATTACTCATAAATTTTAGATAATAATGTTAATATAAAGTTATGTTTATAAAAATATAATAGATTATATCAAATATCATAAAAATAAGTTTGGATCACAGGTATTTATGTAGAGAATTTGTTTGCTCTCTGATTTTTTTTTTTCAAAATCAAATAACAATGACAAAAATAAAAAGAGAACTTGAATTTGCTGCGAATTATATTATCGTAACGGCCGTTACTTCGGGTTTGATAAACCGGAGTCGATTAAAATATATAGCTGCGCGTTAACCAGGGAACCCTAAAACTGGCACTTCCCCATTATCTATCTTTTCCGCTAGATTCTCCTCGTCGTCGCAGTCGAGTCTACCACTGGAGATGGGCGTCGGAGGAAGCTTATGGGACCTTCTGAAGCTCTACGCGCGATGAGGGAGTCGTCGTCGATCTCTCCTATTGGATCGTCCAGCATGATGCCGTCATTGGAAGACGGAACCCTCACGTGCGCAACACCTTCTTCCGCACCATCGCCCTCTTCTCCAAGGTTCGAGTTTCTCTACCCAGTCCTCCCCCTTTCCTTCCAAATGGAGAACGAACGGTTAGGGTTTGTGCTCCATTGGCTCGATGGGTTGCATGGCTATGTTATTTTGCTTAAATCGAGGCGTATCCGGTATTCTAGATTTATTTCATTGAACTAATACTAGGTAGCATGGTTTCCAGATCGAGTCAAAATTTGTTTGTTTTATGTAACCATTTAAAGTATGGGTAATCGCACATAATATTATAAAATCTTAGCGTATACATCATAATCAAGATGTACCAAATAGCATAGTATATTTATGTTGGAAAACAATTTGTGTAATGGTTGTTTTCAGACTTGTAACTCTATTAATCAGTTCTACCTAATAACTTGGAAATCATAAAAAATTCAGAGGATAGAATTGTGAAGTGTAAACGTGCAGTGCTGCATTGAACATTACATTTTTTTGGTTTGAAAGATAATTATTTGATCCTGATCTTCATTTTCATTCTGAATTTTTGCAAGTCCATGATCTACTTGAGTTCCAACTTGTTATCTATCTACATGAGATTTACACAGCTAAATGGGTTTGAGCATAAACACAAAAATCAACAAATTAAACCTTATGGCCGAATAATCTAAAATTTGTCAGTAGCTTTAGTATGCGACCAAAAGTGCGCATAAGCTTGGATTTCGTAAAAGCATGTTGATTAGTGACCTGAACACGATTCCCTATGGGCTTAAACAACTTGAACTCTGTTTGCCCATGCCTGGTACATTTGACAATTGAGGTTAGCTATGTTATTGGGGTTTTGCTGTAATTACTAAACAAAGCGGGTGTAGATTCAAAGTGCACTTGGTGTTTAAAAATTTTATACTAGATCAATAGGAATGTTGAGTGTCGTCCACTCAGATTATCTGTGTTGAACATGGGTATGTAAAAGATAGAAGAAGCAACTCAAAAGAAAATCTTTGCAATATTAATAGCTTAGTTTTTGTCTTGGTGCTTAGTTCGAGTCACTTGAACATAATTTTTATCGAGCTAATTACTGAATGGTTTGTGAATTATTTGGTTCTTTTGCAGCCCTAAATGAATTAATTTCTGAGTTGTCTATCTGTAAATGCTGTGATTTGTGTCTTCTCATGTGTCTGTAAAAGTTTCATGTCGGCATATGTGAGCTTATGTACATGCTATGATGCAATGTCTGGAAATTCATTACTATTTATTATTGCGCTTCAGTTTGGTTTGAATACATTTTGTTTGTTATCTAACATTATGCACTTCAATTGACAAATCCAAGCATTAAACATTTTTTTGTAAATTTGAAACGTACATACTTATGCAGGAATTGTACAACAGTAAATAGGCACAAGGAACATGATGTGACTAATTGTATGACTGTTGGTGTTGAAACTTCATGGTCACAAATAGAGGTGGATTCAGTAATAGAGGGAGTGGTTCCATTTCTTCTTGTAACACTTGTTAAAGGTGGTTTGCACCAGCAAAGTATGAGGTTAGTTTTTTCTTAAGTTTGAAAAACCATGTCCAGGAACATTCTTAGAGATGAATTTGTCTCAGGTATCATAACAGTTTCTTACTTGGACCTAAGATTTAAGCTTTAATCAATGTAATAAATAGATCCAGATTTTTTTTAAAGCTCATAAATCATGATATTCTTGTCCTATGCATATGTTTCTCTTGCATATTTTATAACATGGTTTCGTTATCCCCTTTGCTATAAAGTTAAATTTATTACATTTAGCATAGTGACAGGGTTTAAGCACAGGCTACTACTGGAATTAGAATTCAGCATATCAATTGTCCTTGTTTAAGATTACTTCACAATGTACATTTAACAGATTTTATCTTATAGCCTGTTTTCTCTCTTTGTTGCAAACTACTTTCTTTTAACAATGCTCCTTGCTGTATAAAATCAAGAATGCTGTCATTGGATAATTGCTAGTTCATACATTGTAAACAAATTTAGACTAGACAGGAGTATTGCTGAGTTTTTTCTATATAGATGTTTTTATCCACACTTATAGTCTATATTTTTTGAATCACTCTCATAATAATGATTTGCATTTAGTCATGGCACCAAAGAGTTTTTTTTTGAATAGTTGAAGTAAACTTTAGTAGTTCTATCTGCGTTGAAGGATTGGAGCTATGCAGATGTCAGGAAGTACACATCTCTACTAGAGCTGCATTGGAAAGCTCCTTTGGATTGGTTCGGTCTGTTCAATTCAGTTGCTTTCTTTGATTTATATTTTGAGGTTCGGGGTCCGGGATCCAGGGTTCGGGGTCAGATTTAGGGTCAGGGGGAATAGGGTTTTGGGGTTGGGGGTTCGGGATTCGGTTTAAGGGATTTGGGGGGGGGGGGGGGGGGGGGGGGTTGGGTTTGGGTTTCGGGTTTCAAGTTTGGGGGTTAGGGTTAACGGGTTTTAGGTTTTTTGGTTTAGGGTTTCGAGGGTTCGGGGTCAGGTTTTGGGGCTTGGGATTTTAGGGTTTTGGGCTTGGGGTTTGGGGGTTTAGGGTTTAGGGGTTTAGAGGTTAGGGGTTAGGGGATTTGGGGTTGGGGTTTGGGGGTTTTCGGTTTGAGGGTTTATGGTTTAGGTTTTTGGGTTTAGGATTTATGGTTTTAGGGTTTGGGGTTTAGGTTGGCGGTTGGGGTTTGGAGTTTCGGGTTTCGGGTTTTGGGTTGGTGTTAGGGGTTGGGTGTTGGGGGTTTAGGGGTTTTTTTAATTAAAATATGCCATTCCTGAAAAAGAAGTGTACATTAGAAGGGGGCTAAACCTAACCTTCTAAAGTAAAATTACAAAGCCTTAGGCTATTTCTTACAATTGATTTTACCTTGATGTTAAAAAATCAACCAACTTTACAGTTACCAACCCAATTGCTATCATGCTCTATACCAAATAAATACTTGAATGATATAAATCAAAAACATTGTTGGCTTCTGAGAATTTCAATCCACCTCCGTGGACTTGCATCATCCTTGAAACCATCAAACCGTCACCAGGACTTAAAGTCATCTTTCTCTAACAAATCACCAACATCTCCTCAAAGCTAAGAATCCTTGTACAGCCACCACAAATATCCCTCCACTCATGAAGAAATCCAGCATGTTCCACAACTCCTCAAAACAACTCAGCCTTTCTGAGGACCCTGAACACAACAGATAATATATGTCAGCACATCCCCCTTTGGCACCTTCGGCACGCAATCAAAACAACACCAAAATCCCATAAAAATAGATGAAGGAACAGCGGACTAGTCTAGGCTCTTAGTAGCTCGAATTTGCCTGGAAATTGACCTGTTGAAACCTAAAGTGGTAGACTTTTGGATTGGAATTAGTGAGGAAAAACATTTACAGAAGATGGCCTATGAAAAACATCCCAAATATTGTGTGGACTGCCATCACTTGGGACATGCTGTGGAGGATTGCTATTTTAATGGAAACAAACCAAAACCACTATGGAAAGTTGATAGAAATGTTACAAATACAGTTGGTGAAGAGTTGAGGGAGCATTTAAATAGGAGGAAAGGAAAAGAAGTGGCCCTTGCCCATTCTGATACATGGGTGGAAGAGATGTACAAAACGCAGTTAGAGAGGCAGCTTTGGGTCCAGAAGAAACGAAATATGGGTGGCCAATTTGCTATGAATAAGGAGGGTGGAGGGTTTGGAAATCATTTCCAGCCTTTGACTGCTTTAGTGGAAGAAGAAGGGGATGAAGATGGTGTTGTAGAGTTGGACTGGATTGACAAGGGCGCTGGGGAAGAGAACGGAGAGATTTCAAGGAATGAGCAGAATATGTCGGGTGCTGTGAATTCGAACAATGAGGAGGCTGGAGACTTGGAGAAGCTGAATTTGGCGACCTATCAAGGTGACGAACTGATTTCTGCATATGGAGATGGGCAACACAAGACGATTGCGGCAAACACAGGGAGGGACAAGGGGAAATCTCTGGCTATTCCAGTCCCAAAGCAGAATGCGCAGGTAGCTAATTTGAATGTGCAGGTATCAAAACAGCCAGCGAAGTCTGCTAGACATGATGTGTTAAGGGTGTCAAGCTTGGTGACTAACATGAATAGGGGAGGGCAGCAAGGTGGAGAGGTGTGCCAAGAGTCGATGGATCAGCAGCGAAGTTTGCAAGAGGAGGAAGGTTTGGTCGCCTCAAAGGAGACTGTTGTAGTAGGAGCAAATTTGATGGTTGGAACGTCTCAGATTGGGCCTTCCTTTAGACCACAGTAGGATGATACAGTGGTTCCTTGAGTGAGCACAGAAATGGGACATTTAAGAGAGAAGGATCCTGTTAGGACCTTGGAGGATTTTCCAAACCCTGTGGAGCAGCCTATATTATGCAGATTAAATCTTATTCCGGAGAATTCAGAACAAGAGGGAGATTTCAGTTCGTGGGCAGAGCAGGGGGAATCAAAAGATGCTGATTTTTTGAAGTCTTTTGTGGAGGTAGAGGAATCTGATAACAGGGAGCCTGAACAGGTACAAAGAAGTTCTTCCTTATTACTAAGTCTAAGTAAGCGCAAACGAACAGGGGCTGTTAATGTGCCGGTGGTAAGCCAAAGAATGACTAGAAGTAAATTGCTCGCAAAAAAAACTTCTGCCTCCTCACATTTATGATGTCGGGCATTATATGGAATGTAAGGGGTATTGGAAATGTAGCGACTTTGCGAAGAGTGCATTTCTTAAGGAAGTTTTATCACTTAAATTTTTTGGCCATCCTTGAGCCTATGATCTCCTTGGATGAAGTATTTATAACCAGAAGATTGGGTTTTGAAGATGTGGTTTCGAATAGATCAGGGAAAATATGGTTTTTGTAGGATTCTAACTAGGGATGGAAATAGGCCAGGCAGCCTGTCAGGGGCCCGTGGCCTGGCCTGTATTTGGCCTGGCCTGGCCTGGCCTGTTTAAAAATAAAATAATAATCAGACCCTTTTGAAAGCCTGTTTTTCTTATCAGGCCAGGCCCAGGCTCAATATAAAGCCTATGAAGCCTAACAGGCCGACCTGGGTCTGTTAAAATTACATTATATAAATTGTCAAATGTCAAAATAGAGTGTAAAAGTAGAGTTTTGATCCTTAGACTCTCGCCGAGCAAACACTTATCTACACCCTACTAGCCAACAGACCACAAATCTGTTTTGGTTACTTTGCAAGGAACATATATATTTATGGTATCTTTAGCTAATTTGTTAAATTAGTATTTTGGATAATCGAATATTCTAATTGAATTGTTATATTTTATATATTAGAAGTATTTTGGAAAATCGAATTAAATTACAAGCTTTGTAAACAGGTCACAGGCCAGGTCAGACTATTGAACAGGTCAGGCTCAGGCCTAGAATAAAGCCTATAACAGGCCACAGGCCAGGCTCAGGCCAGTTTGCTATTATGCAGGCCTGGCCTGTTTAGGTAAAAGTCTGGCCTGGCCTGTTTCTATCCCTAACTCTAACATTGTATCCAGAGTATTAATGGATCTTGATCAGTGCCTTCATATGGAATTGACTTCGCACATATTCCCTATTAGTATGATGGTGACCGTGGTGTATGCTAAGTGTTCAAGAGCTGAAAAGAAGGTATTATGGGAGAGATTGGCAGACTTGAAGCTGGATGGGGATACATTCTGGTTAGTTGGAGGGGATTTTGATGTCATTGCTAATCTCAATGAGCACTTTGCAGGGATGTTGTTAAGGCCCGGGGCAATGAAGGATTTTAACAATTTTACAATGCTAGCCGGGCTGGTGGATGTTGGTTTTGTGGGTGAGAGATTCACCTGGACTAATAATAGAGTCTGGAAAAGACTAGATTGAGTGCTTCTTTCTTCTCCCTGGGGAAGCCAAGTTTTTCAATCAGAGTGGGAGCATCTAAACAAGGCAATGTCTGACCATTGCCCATTACTGATCAGTTTTCCTAGTTTTGTACAGCCAAGTTATTCAGATTCTAAAAGATGTGGGTTCGACATCCATACTCTATGCAAACAGTGAGGTTGAATTGGTGTCTGCCGTGTGCTGCTTTGGGACTTTAGAATTACAGATGAAACTCAAGAGGCTCAAGGAGCATTTGAAATGGTGGAATAAGGAGGTTTTTGGTAATATTCATGAAAAGGTTTTGCGGGCGGAGGAGAGTTTTGCTAAGACGGAGATGTGGATCCAACGGAGGAGAATAAAATTAACAGGGCCAAGTGTCAAGCTCATCTTTTAAAAGCCTTGGACATGGAGGAAGATTTTTGGAAGTAGAGGGCTGTCGTGAGTTGGATGGGGGAGGGAGAAAGGAATACCAAGTTTTTCCACTCCATGGTGTAAAAGAGTAGGGCTTCTATCATGATCTTTAGGATATGGGAGGAGGGGACGTGCCTAGAGCAACTGGAGCTAATCAGAGAATCAGGGGCTAAGTTTTTTGAGGAGCCGCTGACTGGAGAGGAGGTGAACCTTGAAGCTGTGAATGTGGATAAAATTTTGTCAAGAATCATTCCAGAGGAAAATACTTTCCTGGAAGTCATGTCGACTCAGAGGGTGAAGTGGTCAGATATAAAGTCAGACTCGTTGCCAAGGGATTCACTCAAATATATGGGGTGGATTACTTGGAGACCTTCACTCCGGTTGCAAAACTCAAATTAGTCAGAGTGATTCTTTCTCTTGCTTCTCAGTATGATTGGCCACTATTTCAGCTAAATGTGAAAAATACATGTTTGAATTGCAACCTTCATGAAGAAGTCTACATATTACCACATCCTGGAATCGAAACAAAAGGGAAGGTTTGCAGGCTGATAAAATCTTTGTATGGACTTAAACAATCGCCCAGAGCATGGTTTGATAGGTTCTGTAAAGCCATGATATTGTTTGACTTTAAACAAGAGAATGCTGATCATACACTCTTTGTGAAAAGGAAAGAGGGCAGAATTACTCTATTTGTTCAAGAAGACAGGGAAGTTGGGTTGTCGGCGAACATCAACACCTATAGAAGTAAGTCATGATCTTACTAGTTCTAATGGGGAAGATCTTACAAATATGGAAAAGGGAACGTATCAAAGGTTAGTTTGTCTATGACTAGGCCTGACATTACCTATGTTGTTAGTGTAGTGAGCCAGTACATGCATGCTCCTAAAACTATCCACATGAAGGCTGTTGACAGGATTTTATGGTATTTAAAGTCATATCTCGGAAAAGGCTTGCTGTTTAAAGGAGGTGGTTATCTGAAAGTGGAATGTTATTCTGATGCTGATTGGGCTGGTCCTAGAGATGATAGAAGATCTACTTCTGGTTATTGCACATTTCTAGAGATGATAGAAGATCTACTTTTGGCTTTTAGGGTTCATAGGAACCAGGATGGAAGGCAGAATGCAGCTGAGGTTGCAAGCTCAGGAATCACATTACCACTAGAAACAAATTCTAGCAAGGCAGATCTTTTACTTGGGGTTCATGAAAGCAGTCAGTTCAAACCAGAATTTTTTTCATCTGCATCGAACATGGAGGTCACTGATAAAGAGTCGGATTTATCCTTTGGAAATAAAAAAATGGATCCAGTTCATGAGAAGGGTGATATAAAACCAGAAAACAGGCATTTGAGATTCGATCCAAAAATAACAGAGGATATAGCATCCTCAAATAAGATTCTGCATGAAACCAAGAAAATACATGAAAATATGCATTTTTCAGATGGCAAGATACAAATTAATCCTGATCAAATTTCCAGATCATCTAAAGAGAGATATAGTTGGTAATCGTATTGAAAATGTTTTTGATGAGCTTGTTTCAAGGGTAACGAGAATAGAACAAGTTTGTTCAAGATTTGAGGAACATTTGGTAAAACCACTTAGTTCTATCGAGGGAAGACTTCAGAAACTGGAGACTATGCTTGAAATTTCACTCAAGGAGAGCAGTTTGATCGACCAGGTGGTTCTTCACGGATATTTTTACCAGAATATTTTTCTGATGGATCTGACTTTGAAAACGAGGACACTAATGATTCTTCATGCACATCAAGGGATGGTATTATTCGTCATGATTCATCATTGGCAGCTGATGTCTTAGAGAATCCATCACCCATAGTTGATGTCAGAGAAATTGCAACTGAATCTATGATTTCGCCAGGTTTTGAAATCAAGGCTCCTGAATTTGCCATTGAAAACGACGAGTGCTTACAGTGTGATTCTAGCTTAGCAACTGATGTGAATTTTGGCGAAGCTAAGAAGCTTTCGTCTATAGGCAATGATGATGATGTAGTTAATGAGCTCTGTAGAGATGATGCTAGTTTACCTTGTAACGTGAGCTCTGGTGAACGTAAGAAGTTTTTATCAATAGATCATGCATTGGCTTCATCTTTGGAAGCATTTATGTGTTCAGAACTCAGACCTACAGTGTCAGAACATCATAATCTGTCTGCCAGCGATAAGAACAGTTCGAGTTCTCCTTCTAGAGAATTTTCAATTGGAGCTGGCAATTCCGACAGGAGCTTAAATGAAATGGAGGATGAAATCGCTACTCGTGACTCATTGTACTTTCCAGCAGCTTCTAAGATGATTGTCAATGATTCAGACAATGATCGCGACCATAGTTCATTCAGCATATTAGAGGCATCTGATGCTTTCCATGACTTATTTATTGCTTGCGACACTTTGATATCTTCTTCGCCTTTCTTGAATGATGGTCTAGAACTCATGACACCTGACTGGGGAAATTTTGTTGCTGGCAAGGAGTGTCAGGGATTTTCGCTTAATGCTCGGGATGATGTCCGAGCAAATCACGATGTCGATCAAGCTGTTAATGGAACAACACACTTAGCTGCCAATACCGCTGCCAGCGAAGTCGGTATCATTTTCGATACTAAAGATTGCAACCAAGCTCAAGAGACACCAGAGTTACCTTCATCTTTGGATCCTGTTATGGAAATGAACTTCATTACAGAAAAAGACTGGACTAGTGGAATTCCACTGGAAATCTTACTGGGTGTGGCATTGGATAGTAAGGCTGAAGATTCTACTGTTGCAGATACTTCTAAGGAAATGGTTGCCGATCAACTTCTGGACGGCATCGAGAACTTGTCATTTCCGGCCGGCAGTTCTTGCTCATACAATGATGGCATTGCGGCGGAATCAAGTCCTGTGCTAGATCTTGATGACTTCGGCAAGAACTTCTCTAGTTTAATATAGACCAACAAAAATAAATTGTACAGCAAGTAACTGGAACTGGTTATAGAATTTCTATAGCATAGCATGTAGTTATTGGCATCTCTTCATATTTCGTTTGCTGTTTATTATGCTTTTTATCTGTTTTTTTAATCAATGAATAGATCTCTTAAAACATTTTCAAAAGAGTGATTTTTTCCTAAACATATACACGAACATGGGAGAATGAAATTTATATATTTTTCAATATTTTTATAATTACAATATCTATATATTATGGGAAATTTTTTATATTATTGTATTTATTTATATATTAAAAAAAGAGAAATAAATTCGACTTCCACAAGTTAATAAATTCGACAACAAAAAATAAAGAGGCCCCCCTCACATCCACTGCGACGCCCGCTTCTTCGCCACATTCCTCACCTCACCTCCCATCTCTGGCCTCCTTCCCCTTCGTTCTCTCCTTCCGCTCGCCTCTAGATCGCTTCCTCCTCCGTCAGTTGCACCTCCGGCTTTTTAGGTATTCTAAGATGAGTAACTTTTCTGGATCTGATGTCCTTTGACGGATCGATTGCCCATTTGATCCATTGCATTTTCTTTCTGAACTGTTCAGATTTGAGGTTCTCAGTTATTTTCCTTGTGGCGTGGAGATGATTTATGTGATCGTTTGGTAGGGCAATTTTTTGTGGACGCTGTCATTTTTGGGTGGTTTTTTTTGCACTGCAGCTATTGATCATTAATGTGAGCACCTGGTATGCTTCATCTTTGTCCTTGTGACTTTCAATTCGTTTAGCTTATATGTTTAGCTTATTTGTTTCAATTATTTAGAATCAATTTGCATTAGCATTCTTAATTTCTTATTACCTAACCGTTTTCCCAGTATCTTTTCCAGTTCATAACATTTGCGCCATAAGTGTTCACTTTTTTCTCAGTCTCACGGCACACGAGCATTTCTAGTGATCATTGTTTTTTCTTTCTTTGTTAGGATTATAATGCTCATATTTGATTCATTGTATCATTTGTCAACATGATCATGGATTTAGACATTTGATACTGACATGCATCAGTTGCAATTTATTGGTCCAACCAGACATCAAATTGGAACATACTTCTGCTGCTCCTTGGTTGCAGTTCAGTTTATTTTTTAATCATTTACTCAATGTTATTGATTTGTACAAGTTAATGAAGTGTTCAGTACACTTAACTAGCCAAGATTTTGTCAGAGTAGTTGATGCCTAACCAAAATGCTTTTATTCATTCAAAATGTGGATATCTTTATTGATAATGATTTTTAAGAAATCTTACTTTTATAAATCACCACTTTTATCAGTAGTAATTTTAGTTGGTTTACTTATGTTGTAAAATTCACAACAATTGCAGAGTTGACCCATCCTGAATTAATTTTTCATTGGTGCAACTTTAACAAAAGGCATCCTAGTTTCTTTTTCTTGTAGCATTTAATTGGAGTATGGCTCTGTTTTAGGTAGATTATTATGAAGACCTTGTGGAAGCAGAAGTCAGAGAAGTTAATGAAGAAGTTGCACCTAGAGGAGTGAAATTTATGAACTGGTAAATTATCAAGTGAACATTATTGTTTTTATAGAATAATAATTAGCCGGCAATTTCATTTTTTACCTTGGTTTATTTGAAACTGTCATTCAAACCTCTAATACCCTTTGTGCAATAGTGATGACTTGTACCAAATACACACACATCTTTTGCTCCAGTAACTTTAGAATACTATATATCAATCGACAAACAACTGAACGAAACTGAAATGAAACTAAAATGACTATCAGAATTTACCAATAGACTATGTCTGCTACCTAGATGCCTTAGTTGTTAGCTTGGGTATGTTCTCATATTTGATACTATATTTAATTTCTTTTGATCCAAAAGCATTTTGCTTTCTGTAATTGTTGATTTTTTCCCCCCAACTGACAACTTGCAAGCAGTATGAGCATGATGGAAAACAGAAAGTATTGTTCATTTTGTTGGGTGAAGTAGTTTTTTAAAATTGAACTAATCGTCACGGTGTCGAAATAATTTTTTTCTCTCCCAGGGCTAGTTCTTTACAAGCTTCCTTATATATATATTGTAGGGATGCCTAGAGTAACACTGGTTCATTTTCGCAAACTGCAGCAAGGTTTTCCAACCAATAAATGGTACCTTGTTATGATGCCAATCGACTGATTGTCTTCTAGTTATTGTTAGTAGCATAATACCATTATCTAAGCTATGATTTGAAGATGCCAAAATCCTGAAGAATTAGAATCTCTTAATCTCTACACTGGATAAGCGAAGAGATCAGCATCTCACGAACACAATATTACATTAAAACTTTCTGTTAAGTTCGCAGCCTATTTGTTGGCTCCATGACTCTATTTTCACTTGCACAGCAAATTCAACACTCATCCTCTTTCATTCAGTTCTTGTCTTGATATCATCATGCTTGCTGATTTGTTTCCAAAGAAAAATACTCACCTATTTCATTTCCTATCCTACAGCTTCGCTAACTTCAATTTTCCTGGCACGACACCGCACGCCCTTGACCCACCGTGCGATCTTGCTGTTGAGATACATTCAGTGAAACATGCCTAAATCAGGTTCCTCTTCATGCTCAGCTAAATTAAGATGGTCAAACTTAGGTTATGATATGCCCATTAGATCATTGGCTTTACACAAACTTACCGTTTGCAAGTTTTAGAGAAAAGTTAGCTTTTACCTGGCTAGTTTCTGTATGATTTATTTACTCATAGGCCAGCATTATGAGAGAAAAATCCTACATTGATTATTGTATCATTACCCTGGAGCCGGCCATTCTCTGTCTTTTTTTTATTAATTAAATTTGATTAATGTGTTTATTGTGTAAACTATAAAGTCAATCACTTGAGCTATATCATCAGTTAAGTAATTGATTTTGTAGGAAAAAAATAATAAATAAATAAATAAAAAAGAGCGGGAACGCTCAGGCCACCGGCCTACCGCTCGTTGTGCCGCGGTCCAAACCCACTCATTGCTCATCTGGAATCTCACTGAGTGGTCGGCGGGGCCTCTTCTTTTCCATAGTGGCATGTGGGCCCCGCGGCTAATTTATTTTTTTAAATGTTTCACGAATTCATAATTTTCCGATAGTGCATATTTACCATTGCAATATTTATTATTATATTTGCAGTCCTTCAAAATTGCTTGCGTAAACTTTAGCTCATATTAATGATGTTTTTTTTGATAATTCATGTATTTTTGATCCATTGATTTTGAAAGTAAATACAATAAAATATAATATTTAAAGATTGATTTTAAAAATATTCATACCTATTTTTATATTTTAATTTAATGCTTCATCACTAGAGTACAATTTACTAAAATTATTATATAATTTTATTTAAAATTATATGAACCTAGTGTAGTAATTTTGATTAGCATTAGAATAATTTTAATCACCACAGAATTTTGATGAATGAAATACTTTTATTTAATATTAAAGTAATTTTAACTAATATTAGAATACTTTAATTAACCTTTGAGTTTGCATTTTACCATTAATAAATGAAACCTTCCGGGACGATACGCAAGAATAATGTGCGACTTGGACAATATTGAATAGAATAGGGATAATTCCCAAAATAGTCCCTCTTATTTTTTACTTATTTCAAAATAGTCCCTCATCTTTTCAAGCTGCCAAAATAGTCCCTCATGTTTCGGGATAAATCCCATTTTAGTCCCTCTTATTTTTCACTTATCCCAAAATAGTCCCTCATCTTTTCAGACTGCCAAAATAGTCTCTTATGTTTCAGGATAAATCACATTTTAGTCCCTCTTGTTTTTCACTTATCCCAAAATAGTCCCTCATCTTTTCACTCAACTTTTCAGGACGCTTGAAAAGATGAGGGACTATTTTGGGATAAGTGAAAAATAAGAGGGACTAAAATGGGATTTATCCTGAAACATAAGGGACTATTTTGGCAGCCTAAAAAGATGAGGGACTATTTTGGGATAAGTGAAAAATAAGAGGGACTAAAATGGAATTTATCCCGAAACATGAGGGACTATTTTGGCAGCTTGAAAAGATGAGGGACTATTTTGGGATAAGTAAAAAATAAGAGGGACTAAAATGGGAATTATCCCATATTTGAATAATAATCAGGACTTCATGCAAAAATGTCTGTTCCGTTCCGTTGTGATATAGTTTAGCGTTCTTCTCTCTCTCTCCATTTGCCTTTCCTCTCTTTGCTCTCCTCGACAGAATCCCAAATTGGAATCGACTCCTCTTGCAAGCCGCGATCTTTACGCGATTTTAAGCTCTTTTGTTTGATCTCCGGCAACAAGTTGATCGCGATCGATACTTCTTTTCAATGGGTATCACATGGAGCAGGGAAAACGGCGGCGGAAGAGCCGGTTTTCGCTTTGTCCGGCGAAGGAGCACGGTCCGTCACCAGCACCCACTTCCTTCTTCCGGGTCGGAACCTGCCGCTCCACAGCCAACTCCGCAGCAACAGTCTCCGCCGGAGTTGTCTGCCAACCGCTACGTGTTCGCGGCGGCAAGCCCTTACCCGTCGCAGTATCCCACCGCGAACCCCCCGCAGCACTACCAATTCGATTACTACTCTCCTCCGCAGCCAGTTATGCCGGTTCCCCTCCCGGCGCCCTTCGACCACCACCACCACCGAGGCGGCGGGGTACATGGAGAGTACCCGGCCCAGCACCATGGATGGGTGGGAAGCGGGAGGTATCCACCGTATGCTCCCTCGCCTCCTCCGCTCCCTTACGTTCAGCACCAAACGGCAGTCACCATCAGGAACGACGTTAACATCAAGAAGGAGAGCCTCCGGCTGGAGCCCGACGAGGAGAATCCTGGCTTTTTC
>JAGFNQ010002242.1:280668-322388 GCA_024364735.1 Boesenbergia rotunda | reverse complement strand
TAGTCTCTTGATGTGTCTCATGTTGGTGTGAGCAAGTCTCCAATGCCAAAGACAAGTCTTCTCCTCTTTAGACATGAAACACTTATCAAACATATTAGTAGCACCAAATAGTTCAACTTGATAAATATTTTCCTTTCTATGGCCAATAAGCATGATAGTATTTAGTTCACTATGCTTAATTAGACATTGAGATGAGTCAAACTCAACTCTATATCTCGAGTCACATAGTTGACTAACACTTAGTAGATTGAAAACCATACCTTTCACTAATAGGACATTCCTAATTATAAATTGTTCAGAAATTTTAATATCACCTATTCCAATAACTTTTAATTCACCACTATTACCAAAAGAAACGGTACCTTTATTTTTGTTTTTGAGTGATGAAAATTTTGATGAGTCCCCCGTCATGTGCTTAGAGCATCCACTATCAATAAACCATGTTGTTGGATGCTCCCCCTCGACGCATGCTTGTTCAAATGCGATGAACTAAATGCTTTGGTACCCAAATGTTGGGTCCAATAGCATCTATAACAAATTGCTTGGGTACCCAAGCTTGAGCAGTTTTCACTTTTAAAACATGATTTCTACTAACAAGAGACATGAAGTTAACTTCCTTATCCTTTGGTTTATATCCTAATCCTGCCTTATTATAAACTGCCCGTTGACTTCCTAATATCATGTCCAAATATTTAGAGCTTAAGGTAAATTTTTCCAAAGCACTTCTAAGCCCCTCTACTTGCAATTTCAATGATGCATTCTCCTTATTAAGATTATCACCTCTAGAATTTGCAACTTCATGATGTGTACATGCTTCACATGGCATAGTATCATTTTCAAGTAATTTCATCATAGTTTGTAGTTCTTTGACTTTAACTTTTGATCTAGATAAAACATTTGTCAAGCATGCAATAGTAGCATAGAGTTTATCTAATTTAAGAGAAATTAGCTCATCCTCACTAGATGATGACTTGCTTGAAGACTCAACTTCATCTTCACGATTTTCCTCATCTTCACTACTTTCAACATCATTCAAGGCCATGAGAGCCACATGTCTTGAAGTCTTTCTCTCAATTTCTTCATCTGATGAACTTGATGAAGTATCATCCCATGTAGCTTTCAAACCCTTCTTCTTCTTTGTCTTATCATCCTTTCTTTTTAGCTCAGGACAATCGGCTTTGATATGACCCTTTTTACTGCACTCAAAACAAATTGCATCAGCCTTTGCTTTTGATTTAGCTTGAGACTTACTCTTTTTCTTGTCATCAAGGAACATCTTCTTGACATCCTTCTTGTTGAACTTTCTAGATCGTCTCATCATCTTCCGGACAAAGTTTGTCATTTCACTTGATGATAGCTCCTCATCGCTATCACTATCACTATCTTGCTGGGACTCGGATGAGGAGGATTCTTCCTTCTTCTCCTTCTTCTTCTCTTTATTTTTCTTCTTGCTTCTTTCACCTGCAACCAAAGCTATACCTTTCTCCTTATGACTTATATTAGCTTGTTCATGCAATTCTAGTTCACAAAATAGTTCATTTAACTTAACAATTGATAAATCCCTTGAAACCTTATAAGCATCAACCATTGATGACCATAAGAAGTTTCTTGGGAAGAATTTTAGTGCATACCTGATGAGGTCCCGATTTTCCACATTTTCTCCAACCGAATGAAGACCATTTAAAAGCTCCTTGAATCTTCCATGTAACTGACTTACGGTTTCTCCTTCCTTCAATACAAAATTTTGCAGTTGATTTATAAGAAGGTCCCTTTTGGCAATTCTTGAATCTTTTGTGCCTTCATTTAGCTCAATTAGCTTATCCCACAACTCTTTAGCACTTTTGAATGGACCGGCCTTGTTTAGTTGTTCCGAGCTCAATCCATATTGAAGAGTTACCGTGGCTTTAGCATTTGCTTGCGCCTTCATCTTTTGCTTAGCCGTTCATTTGGATGATTCCAGAATTTTTCCATCTTGTGTTGGAGCAACAAAACCCTCCGTAATAGAAAACCAATTGTCAATTTCAGTCATGAGATAATTTTCCATGCGACTCTTCCAATATGCGAAGTTGTTCCCTTCATAATAAAGTGGTCGTGTAGTGTTGTGGCCCTCTTTCAAAGACATCCTCGCAGCTCAACCGCTTGCTTCTTGGGTGTGCATCCTCCGAAGCAACCTTGCTCTGATACCATTTGTTGAGGATCGGTAGAGCTAGAGGGGGGGGGGGGGTGAATAGCTCGCTTCAATTAATTCTTCTTCTTCCAAGTAGAGATCAAAAGCCACACACCAACAAATCCAATGCTAACACTTTGGTTTACTTAGTCTCCACCTCCTTGAGGTGACTAATCCAACGGTCCACACCAGCGATCACAGATTTCACTATGAAACCTCCTTCTCGGAACAACACCGAGGGTGGAGAAACCCTTTTACAACACCCTTGAAAGCTTTCACAAAGAATAACACAAGGAAGACGAAGAGAAAGAAGTATTATACACTAGGCTTGCTTCTCCTTCCTTTGGTTGCTTAAAGAAGGTGTTGGAAAGCTTGAGCTTGAGCAGAGAACTTGGAGCACCAAAACCCTAGCAGAGATTGCTATGGAACAGTGACGTGTTTTGTGCTTGGTTGCCCGCTTATAACGGTCTTCTCTGCGTCATGAATCGATTGGCGAAAAACCCCAATCAATTACCAAGTAGCCGTTGAACAGTACGGATGTCGGATGAACGGCTAGGATTACGCCATTTTGAACTGGAATCGATTGGCTGATCGATTAGTGTCTTGAATCGATTGAATGATCGATTACGGAGCGTTCTGTCTGCGCACAGACTAGCTTCTAATCGATTCACCAATCGATTACAGGGCTTCTGAATCTATTGACTGATCGATCATGGAGCGTTCTATTTGCGCACAGAATCGCTCATAATCGATTCACCAATCGATTACAGGACTTCTGAATCTATTGACTGATCGATTACAGATCATTCTGTTTGCGCACAGAATCACCCTGAATCGATTCATCAATCAATTAAAGAGCTTCCAATCGATTCACTAATCGATTAGGGAGCATTCTGTTTTCACACATAATCGCCCTGAATCGATTCAGTAATCGATTGGACATCTTCCAATCGATTGCTTGATCGATTGATACGCTCAAATATTTAGGATTCTCAACCCTAAATATTTTACGTTGTTCTCAATCGATCCAATTACCTTGTGCCAGCGAAACCTCTCGTTTCCTGGACTTCACGCCTGGAGCCTCCTCAACTCCGGGTCTTCATACCAAGAGTTCTGTCTCCGACCATCCCTTGAACTTCTTGCCTGGAGCTTCCTCAACTCCGGGTCTTCATGCCAAGAATTTGGTCCCCGACTATTCCTTGGACTTCTTGCATTACTGCACACTAAACCTCAATGTTAGATCCAATATATTAGCTTAAACTTAAATAACTGTCAATCATCGAAACTTCTCATTTAGGGCATGATTGTATCTACACTCTAGATGGCCATCCGATCCCGTACACCCCGAACTAACCAGAAGTGACCCTTCTGTACTTATCACAGAAGCTACGCAAATGATACCGGAGATTGTAGGCAATACACCCAAGTTAATCTCAACCAACCCAACGTGGTTTCCAACAAAGAGCATCTCCTTGAGGCAACCAAAATAGAAGAAATCAGCAAAGAAGTGGCCCGCCTGAGCCTGAGGCTGTAACAGCCGATCAGCTAGTTCCTGCTACCGATCCACCACAAACCCCTGATCCACTCATCGATGAGGAACAAGAAACCCAATGAAATGTTGTGCAAGGAGGAGTGAACTTCATTGTTGGAGGTCTTACCTATGGGACACTAATAGAGCCAAAAGAGTGAAGGTGATCGTGCGGTCGGCAAAAGGAGGATGAATTGCTCCTGAAAATTAAAACAAGATCTTTTGTTTATGCTAAACAAAGATGGAAGTTAATTCAAACAAAGAACAGTAACAAATTGAAACAAAAAAGAAAAGAAAGAGGCAATTAAAATTACTTGGTTTGCAACCTAGGAGGTTGCTAATCCAAGACAAAATAAAGCGCAGATCTCATGAATAACTCCTTCGGACGGAGAAGCCTCTTACACGGTGAAAAGCTAAGAAAAACAGAGAAAATAAGAAGGAAATTCGTTTGTTGTGATTTCGGGCCTTCCAGAGTCGGGCTCACCTGAACCCTCTTCCAGTATTCTCCTCGAACGTGCTTCCGCCTGGCTTTTCGTCCCTCGGACGTCATGCGTGTCCTTCTCACTCCACCGGCGTATTCTTCCGCAAACCTCTGTGTCGCTCGGATGCATCCAGTCCATCGACTCCCTTCCCATGCTATCCTTTTTGACCGCTGCATCTTCAGCTCGACTTCCTGCACTCCTAAGCTCCTGCACAATTAAACACAGGAATTAGAACACAATAGGACCTAACTTCGATTGGCCACATCAAAAATAACCTACCTGGGGTACTTACAATCTCCCCATTTTTGATGTGTAACAACCCGAGTTAGGTTAGGGTAAACGAACATAAAAAAATAAGAATAATGTATGATAATGTAAGCACAAAAAAGTGAAATTAAGCCTACCCCCTTAACATAATCATATTTCTCCCCCTTTGATCACATTAAAAAACATAAAACCTGTTCGTGGTTGGGCCATCGGGTACCGATATCATCAGTGGTGAAGTCGTCATATGTCTACGTCCCGTGATTTACCCTCGTTGACCGGTAGGGACTCTTGTTGAAGGCTGTGGGGCATGGCCGGTAAGCCAAGCGGATTAGTCGGACGCAAGCCTGGATACCCGTTGTAAATCAAAAAAAATATAAAACATGTTAATGAAAATACTAACACAATAATTTTTAAAAAATTAATCCACTATCCAAAATTTTTGAAACGTTTTAAGAATATTTCTAACTTAATAATTTATTTCCAAAAAATCTAATTTTTTAAATTTTGTTCGAAAATTAATTTTAAAAATATAAAGTCTAATTTTAGAAAAATAATTTTTAAAAATTTAGATTTATTCGAAAATTAATCAAATTTTTATTCAAGTTAGTATTTTCATAGAATTATCTCCAAAAAAATTATCAAAGTGAAAATAATTTTCTAACATTTTGAAAATCAATTTTGAATTCAATGTTGATAATATGGAAAAAATAATTTTAAATTTTGATTTTGATATCAAATACATTTGAAAATTTTTCTTAAGGCTTAGAGGATAATCAACAAATCCTAAAAAATTGAATTCAATGAAATTAATTTTGTAAGTATTTTTTAAATTTAAAAACATATTTTTGAACGAAAAATCATAATAAATCCGTTTATTTGTTAAAAATTTTGAAAAAAATTTTGTAAATAAAACAAAGCAGACTCTATGAACAAAAAATATTAAACTAATTTTATTTTGCAAATAGTTATCTAAAAAGAATTTAATAAAATTATAACTACAGTATTTAATTAAAAGAATGATAAATATTATCTAACAATTCAATACTAATTTTGGGATCCAATATAAATTTTTGCCAACATGATTAACCAAAAATCTTGATCGAATATAAGTTCTAGGTATTTTTAAAATTTGGCTCTTGTGATATTTAAAATATCAATTAAGTTTTCAAAATATTTAATTTTTGAATTTTGAAAACAATTTGAGCATGTATGATTGTTTTCCAATTTTTCAATTTGAGACTGCAAATCTTCATTTTCATGTTTTAACTATCAAACATTTCTAGTGAGCATGCAGATGCTAGTTATTTCTTTAAGCCTATATTTTTATTTGTTTAATTTACAAATATATTTCAATATAGCCTTTATACCTGAGTAGAGTTGATTAAGAAGTAGAAAACATACCTCACTTACCATATCTCTTTTGAAGTCTGAAGTTCCCCCTTCGTCGCTGTTATCTTCTGACGTAGCTCCTCCTTCATCGATGCTCTCTTCTTCTTGGTGTGAAGTCATTAGCGCTAGTTCAGCATGTTCCTCGAGATCTGAATCTTCTGATGAGGACTCATTCCATGTTGCCCCTTTTCCTTTGTTCTTTAATTTGGGACTGTTTTCCTTAACGTGTCCCTCTTCGTTGCATTAATAGCATTAAACTTATTAGATTTAATTTTTTTTGAATGTTCTTACCATATACGATGCTTCCTCTTCATCAGCTGAAAACATTTCATCATTTTGGGTCTTCCTTGAGTGAAGGATAATGTTGTCCATTTTTCTTATATTTCCTGCACATTGAGACTTGTGAAATTCTAAAGTACAGAATAACTTTTCTAGAGTACTTACCTCTAAGTTCTAGGAGATATTATATGAGTCTATTATAGATGTCCACTCCGAGGTTCTTGAAAATGTGTTTAAAGCATGCCTTTGTGAATCTCAGTTTGTTACCGTTTTCCTGAGATTCATGAGTCCGGTGATTAATTCTTTTATCCTGCGTGTAGTTGCGCCACCGTCTCTCCTTCTTCCTTCCGGAGGTTGGTGAGTTGGTTCCGAAGGATATCTTGTCGTGCCAGCTTCGCTTCCGAGATTTCTTCATGCAACTCTAGAAATTTCTCCCAGATCTCTTTAGCTGACTGGTAGGTCCTGATTCGGTTGACTTCTTGTGATAGTAGGACGGTAGCAGATGAAATTCTACTTTCCCATTTGCTACGACGTCTGCTTGTTCCTTCTTTGTCCACAGGCTTTCGCCTTTGGGTTTGTCGTCGGCGTCCTTAGGAGCTACAAAACTTATTTTGATGATTAATTATAAATTGAAATCTTTTTTAAAGAATACCTATATCTTACGCTTCCAACTCGCGAACTCCCCCTCGAACTTTGGCGGGTAGAAGACCGGTCTAACTATTTTGTTAATTGCTTCAAACGACGGTTAGTCATTCTGGAGTATCCTAGCTCTGATACCAATTGAAGGCGATCGTGCAGTCGATAAGAGGGGGTGAATTGACCCTGAAAATTAAAACAAGATATTTTGTTTTTGCTAAACAAAGATGGAAGTTAATTCAAACAAAGAACATTAACAAATTGAAACAAAACAGAAAAGAAAGAGGCAATCAGAATTACTTGGTTTGCAACCTAGGAGGTTGCTAATCCAAGACAAAATAAAGCGCAGATCTCATGAATAACTCTTTCGGGCGGAAAAGCCTCTTACTTGGTGAAAAGCTTAGAAAAACAGAGAAAATAAGAAGGAAATTCGTTTGCTGTGATTTAGGGCTTTCCAGAGTCGGGCTCACTCGAACCCTCCTTCGTCCTTCTCCTTGAACGTGCTTCCGCCCGACTTCTCATCCCTCAGACGTCATGCGCGTCCTTCTCGCTCCACAGGCATACTCTTCCGCAGACCTCCACATCCCTCGGATACACCGAGCCCGTCAGCTCCCTTCTCGTGTCATCTTTCTCGACCGCTGCGTCTTCCGCTCGACTTCCTACGCTCCTACACACTTAGACATATAGATTAGAACATAACAGGACCTAACTTGACTCAGTTGACCATATCAAAACCTACCTGGTGTACTTACAAAGAGTTCAAGTACGTAGGCTGGAAGTTCACGAGGTGGGATCCAACCGAGCCCAAGCTGCGGGATCACAGATAAGCTTTGGGCCTCAAGACTTACAAGGAGTAAAGGTCCTCATGAAGATGTCTTGATCATCATAGCGATCATTGCTAATTATCAAGTCTATCACATTTTCATTGATACAGACAGTTCGGTCAATGTTCTCTTTTAAAAGTCATTTGATCAACTACAGATCAAAGCCCCCAATTACAATCGGTGATCACACTACTCTTCGGATTTATAAGCCATGAGGTGTGGCCGCTCGGATACATCAGGTTGGCCACATCGCTCAGAGAAGAGTCCAGTGGCTAGGTGTTGCTACGTGAATGATGTGAAGATCGTGGCTCAAAAAACACTTTGAGTCCAACCAACTGAGTGTAATACTATATGTCATTCACCGCAGGGCGAGCTACTAGAACAAGAGGAAGTAATCCATATTCATCCCCAAAGAAAAGAAGTTATTGTAAAGATAGCTACTGGCCTACCGACTGATCTGAGACAAGATTTGATTGTTTGCCTCATACGGAATTAGGATGTTTTTGCCTGGTCCTCGCAAGAGCTCAAGGGAGTACCTCCAGAAATCATGGAACATAAGATGCACATGTTCCCTAATGCTAGTCCGGTAAAACAAAGGAAGAGAGACTTCAGTGCCGAGCAGAACCAATTGATCAGATCGAAGGTTGGCAAACTCTTAGAGGCAAGACATATCGGGGAAGTATAATTTCCAGCTTGGTTAGCCAACATAGTATTGGTCCAAGCTTAACAACAAGTGGCGGATCTGCATTAACTTCAGAGATCTTAATAAGGCCTGCCGCAAAGATTGTTACCCATTATCAAGAATCGACCAGATGGTGGATTCTACATCTGGAAGTGAGCTAATCTGCATGCTAGACACCTACCAAGAGTATTACCAAGTTCCTCTCGCTCAAGAAGATCAAGAAAACGATTATACTGTTCATACTAAAGAATGTAGGGGCAATCTATTAGAGGTTGATGAACAAGATCTTCCAAGAACAAATAGGAAGAAACATTGAAGTTTATGTTGGTGACATCCATAACAAGATCGACTAAATGACAGAGGAGTGGCAAGTTCTTTGGGTATATTGTAACTGAGAGAGGCATATAATCCAACCCCATCAAAGTACAAGCAATATTGGAGATGCATCCGCCACGTAACTCGAAAGAAGGTTAGTGGTTGATTGGGTGCATATGACACTATCTAGATTTATCTCCAAATCCGTTGAGCAGAGCCTTCCATTCTTTAGGACTTTGTGGTGTGCAACAAGGTTCCAATGGGATGCAGTTGTGATCAAGTTTTTATAGAACTTAAAGAGTACTTAGCCAATCTACTCATTTAGCTAAACCAGAACAAGGAGAACCACTTTATGTTTACCTTTCTACTAATGAAAGGGCAGTGGGAATGGCCTTAGTAAAAGAATATAAAGGTCAGTAACAACTTATGTATTTTTTTGGTCGCCTTTTGAAAGAAGTCGAGTGTCGATATAGTGCACTCAAAAAGTTAGCTTATGTGCTTATGTTAGCCGCTCAACAGTTGAGACCTTATTTCATAGCTCATCCTAACGTAATCCTCATTGACAACATCTTGGGCAGGGTATTAATTAACCCTAAGGCATTTGGTCAGATGATCAAGTGGACCATGAAGCTAAGCGAATATGATATACAATATCAGCCCAAAAAAACCATAAAAGCACAAGTTTTAGCAGATTTTGTTAGTGAATTACAAAATCCAAAGACAGAAAAAACTTGAAAATTTTATGTAGATGGTTCATCCACTCAGTAAGGCAGTGGCATATGCATCCTCATTATCTCACCCAAAGAAGATATGTTGCAATTATAGGTTGTACTACCAAGCCATCAACAATGAAGCAAAATATGAAATTCTAATTGTTGGTCTTCAAGCAGCTAAACACGTGGGTGACGCTCGGGTATTAATGTATTCAGACTCCCAGCTAGCTACTCAACTATTAGTAGCTCTGTTCGACGTCAATAACGAAAGGTTGCAAATGTATGCTGAGGCATATGAGAAGTTGAAGGTCAGATTTCAAGAAGTAACTTTGCAACAAATCCCCCTAGAATAGAATTTAAAAGCAAATCAGTTAGCCAAGTTGGCTGGTGTTGAGACAATCTGTGGTCCGGAGTGACCAATTGTTTTGATGTTTGGGCAAAGGGTTTAAGTTAGGTTTACCCTTGTGTTCTTATATGTGTATGTTGAGTGTGCAGGTTGTACATGTTACACATATGGACTTGACTGGATGGCCTCGGTACGGTGAAGGGTGGCATGGAGACAAGCTGGAGGCTTGTGTACACCCGAGGGACCTTGGAGAGCAGGGACGATGAGCTGATGGGCACGGACTTCGAGGCATGCGTGAAGGATAGCATGGAGGCAAGCTGGAGGCTTGCGTGCATCCGAGGGACGTGAGCCGAAGATGAAGAGGGCGCGAAGGCCATAGTCAAGGCTGCGAATGAGGAGTCAGTCGAGTCGTGAGGGTACGAGTGTTGTGTGATTGTACTCGGGGAATCCTAGGGGTCGAGTGCTGAGAGAAGTGTACTCGGGAAGGGAAACCCTAGGTGTGTGAGTGGGGCAGTCGACTGCCTTGGAGGCAGTCGACTGATAAAACTCACAGAATGATTTCGGGGCTGGACGAGTCGACTGGTAAAATGGAAGTCGACTGGTAATCTCGAAAACTAGCAGTTGGGCTAGCCGTTGGCTAGCAATTAAGGCTAGACCAGTCGACTGGTAAATTGGCAGTCGACTGGTGGCGAGGATTTCAGCCCGGGTCCTATTTAAAGAGGACTTCGTGGTGGCTAAGATTCTTGACGAATCTTGTCTTGGTTAAAGGAAAGATAGTAGGCTTTGTGCTCAGGTCGTGTCGAGGTGCTGTGGCGAGGTTTCTCCACCCACAAGGAGCGACAGAGTTAGTTGGAGGTTATCCGGGGAGTGATCCACCGACGGAATCTTGGATTAGTCACCCGTCCAGGGTGGATACCAAGTAAATCTTCCGTGTTAGCATTGGTTAGTTTTTATTTTATTAATTTTATTGTATATTCCGGTGTGCAACTAACCGTGTAGGAAAAAAGGGGTTCAAAAATTGCTATTCACCCCCCCCTCTTGCAACGCTATTCGATCTATCAGTTGGTATCAGTGCGAAGGACCACTCTTAATTGGACTAACCGCCGAGGGAGCACACGCTAGAGGAAGAAGAACATGGAAGACAAATTCGGGGACAACATCTACACTCCACCGCCCTACGATCATGAAGACTTCAATTTTTGGAGGGCGAGAATAGAGACTTGGTTCGGAATGGATTAGGCGTGTAGGATAGCCATTGAAGAGTCGTTCGAAGTTCCAAAGGACCAGCACGGAAAGAGGCTTCGTCCTAGATATTGAGACAAAGAGCAACAAGAACAATTTCGGGCCAATGAGAAGTTAATTAGTATTTTAAAAAATGTGTTGCCTAATAAATTTTTGAGTGATGTAGGGGAACACCAAAACGCATATGAATTATGGGATAAGTTGAAAAGATATCATGAGAACCCTACATCAATTCAAAGAGTTGAAGAGCCCGAAGAAGTAAGGTCAATAGTCCAAGAAGACCAAGAGGAGGAAGAAGTGTCAACTTCATCAAGTAAAGAGGAGGAATTAAGCGAAAAATCATCAACCTCCTCAAGAGAAGAAGAGGAAGAGGTCACCACCTCAAGGATTGACGGGGAGGAGAGACCCACTTCAATGCCGGATCAAGAGGAAGCCTCCACATCATCCAAGGTTGAAGAAGAAGTCAACCTAGCCTCCACCTCCACCAAAGCTAAATCGAAAGAGCACATCACATGCTTTGGTTGTAACGAAAAGGGGCACTACAAGGACAAGTGCCCGAAAGGTAAAAAGGAGGTACACTCTAGACCTATTTCAATTAAATCAAATTCTAACATAAAGTGTAGGACTGGAGAAACCCAAGAGAAGAAGAGGAGGATTCGATGCTTTACATGTGGTGAGCTAGGGCACTACCACACCAAGTGTCCAAGGAAGAAAGAGCTCAAGAAAATGGGACACTTAAGGAGATGGGAGAAAGAAGAAAGGAGGAAACAAAGATCACAACAAGAAGGAACTACAAGGGTAAGGGAGGTAATTCCTAACCCTAGGTTAAAGTGTAATTCAATTTCAAGTTCCTCCTTGTATTTTAAAAATCATGTTAATTACCCATCCATGCATGCTAGTTTTAATGAAAAATGCTTAATGGTGCATAATATTGGATTTAAGTATAATGATAGGACTAGGGTGAACAAGGTAGATCAACACCCTAGGAAAAACATGCATAGTGATAGACTCAAGACCTCTAGACCTAAGGATCATGACACTAATCCCAAGAAGGGAAGGAATGTGCCTAGGAAAATGGGTAGTCTTGAGAATGTCCAAGGTGGACATATGGGTTCTAAGGTTAGAACTCTAGAAAGGGAAAATCAAGCCTTGAGGGCAAGACTTGATAAATTAGAGAAAATCCTAGAGAGATTCACGGTTGGATCTAAGGGTTTGGATATGGTGTTGGGTGGCCTAAACCGCACCAATGATAGATCGGGTCTAGGATACCGATCTAAGGTCTCCCATGCCAAGGGAAAGAGATATGCTAGGATAGCATATGATTATAGCAAGAAGGGGGAGTCCAAAAATGGCAAGAGGATGTCATTTAAAGGGAAAAAGAAGGACTTAACCAAAGACGAGTTGTCTAAGGTTAAGAGTGTCAAGTTTGTAGGCCAAGAGTTATCGGTGGAACACCGATGTGGCCTAGTGATGGTTGAGTCATCTAGAGAGGTGGCTAGGGCTAAGAGCTCAACGGGGAGATCTAGGAGCCTTTGGGATATATGGTGAATGGATCTTTGGAGGGTTCCTCCTAGAGGTCTAGATGGACCATGGAGTGTGCTAAAGGAATTGGAGACGGACTTGAATCTCAATTCTTGGGTTTTGGCACGGTGTTTTTGAGTTTCATGCATGGAAATATGACATTGGGGTCATATTGCATGAAAGTTGGTTTTTGGTGTGAACTTGCCATGTAAATTAATGCTAGGGACGCATTGTGGGTTGGCATGGGCAAAGACATCAAGAGGAAACCAAAACTAGGACTTTAGGTCAAGGTTTGATTGAAGTTTTTAGCTAGTTTTGGATTTTATGTCAAACATGGGAATGGTGATAGATACATTTTGGAATGCATTTTTTCCAAGAAGGTATGGATACCACAAATGTCTCCACAAAATTTGAAAATTTTTGGATATTTGTGGAATTTCTGGTGCATTTCTGAATTTCGTCAGAAAGGCTGAAATTCTAATTTTCAGAGTATCAGTCGACTGCCCCCCTGGGGGGCAGTCGACTGGTCAGGGCTGATTTTTGTATCAGCAGCTGGGTATGTGTCCAAATGATGCAAAACAAGTGTATGGGGGGCTAGTACACATTGTTTATGGTCATTAGGGATTAAAAGAATCAATAATTGGGATATTGTTGGGTTCTTTTTGATGTTAGGCAAAGGGGGAGAAGTGTTGGATTTAAGTTGGGAAACCAAACATACATTTGCTAGAAACCCTAGGTTTAGGGGGAGCATGGTTGCTCCATCTGTGGCATAAGGGGAACCTGAGAGAGGTTCTTAAAAAGCCTTTGTATGTCCAATGTAGAGGGAGCTTTGGAAAAGCTTTAAAAAGCTCGTGTTGGAAAAGTCCTAGCTTGGAGGGCTAGGTGTGTAAAAATTCCTAACATGGAGGGTTAGGTGTAGGATGCCTTGGGATAGGATCCATGTATGCATTGCATATGCATTTATTTAGCATGGTTTTTGCTATTGACTACTATTTTGCTTTTTCTAACTTAAACGTATTGTCAAACATCAAAAAGGGGGAGATTGTTGAGGCAATCTGTGGTCCGGAGTAACCAAGTGTTTTGATGTTTGGGCAAAGGGTTTAAGTTAAGTTTACCCTTGTATTCTTATATGTGTATGTTGAGTGTGCAGGTTGTACAGGTTACACATATGGAGTTGACTGGACGGCCTCGGTACGGTGAAGGGTGGCATGGAGACAAGCTGGAGGCTTGTGTGCACCCGAGGGACCTTGGAGAGCAGGGACGATGAGCTGATGGGTGCGGACTTCGAGGCATGCGTGAAGGATAGCATGGAGGCAAACTGGAGGCTTGCGTGCATCCGAGGGACGGGAGCCGAAGATGAAGAGGGCGCGAAGGCAATAGTAATGGCTGTGGATGAGGAGTCAATCGAGTCGTGAGGGTACGAGTGTTGTATGATTGTACTCGGGGAATCCTAGGAGTCGAGTGCCGAGAGAAGTGTACTCGTGAAGGGAAACCCTAGGTGTGTGAGTGGGGCAGTCGACTGCCTGGGAGGCAGTCGATTGATAAAACTCACAGAATGATTTCAGGGCTAGACCAGTCGACTGGTAAAATGGAAGTCGACTGGTAACCTCGAAAACTAGCCGTTGGCTAGCCGTTGGCTAGCAATTAAGGCTAGACCAGTCAACTGGTAAATTGGCAGTCGACTGGTGGCGAGGATTTCAGCCCGGGTCCTATTTAAAGAGAACTTCGTGATGGCTGAGATTCTTGACGAATCTTGTCTTGGTTAAAGGCAAGATAGTAGTCTTTGTGCTCAGGTCGTGTCAAGGTGCTGTGGCGAGGTTTCTTCACCCACAAGGAGCGACAGAGTTAGCCGGAGGTTATCCGGGGAGTGATCCACCGACGGATTCTTGGATTAGTCACCCGTCCGGGGTGGATACCAAGTAAATCTTCCGTGTTAGCATTGGTTAGTTTTTGTTTTATTAATTTTATTGTATATTCCGCTGTGCAACTAACCGTGTAGGAAGAAAGGGGTTCGAAAATTGCTATCCCCCCCCTCTAGCAACGTTATTCGATCTATCGGCTGGTTCCCTGACTCCTTGGATTCTTCATCAATTGAGTGCTCAGACTATGCTAATTGCACAATTGTACCCCTTTTATTATCTTTATACAATAAGGAATAGTGTCGGCCAAGACGGAACCAAATAAATAACTTAGAAAAAGAGTCACTTGGTTCACTCTCATTGGAGATCAGTTGTACAAAAGCGTCTTCTCTTGCCCTTTACTCAAATGCTTAGGACCAGAAGATCCTAACTATGTCCTAAGGGAAATACATGAAGGCTCTTGTTGAAGTCATGCGGGCGGTTGATCGGTTGTCAGGAAGGTCTTGTTAGCAGAATATTTTTGGCCCACCTTGCAAAAGGATGTCACTCGATTAGTGGCCACCTCTCTCTCTTGCCAGATGCATCAGAATCTCTCCTACCAACCTGCTGAACTACTCAAAGCCTCCATAGTCTCTTGTTCGTTCGATTAATGGGGAATGGACATTGTGATTCCCTTCCTCATGGCACCAGCTCAGAAGAAGTTCTTTTTGGTAGTAGTAGATTATTTCTCCAAGTGAGTGGAAACGGAAGCCTAGCCTTGAATTATAGAAAAAGCAGTCATCAAATTCCTTTGGCAAAATATTTTGTGTCATTATGGAATCCCTTACAAACTTGTCTCTGACAATGGAAGACAATTCCAAGGGAAGAAGATTCTAGAATGGTGTTTAGCGTATGACATAAAACAAGTCTTCACCTTAATGGCTTATTGTTAGACCCCTAAGTCGGTGGCTCGGCTGGACATGAAGGATTTGTCGCTGCTCCTTTGATCCAGCATTTCAGCCATGTGCGCGGGGCGCACAACAAGCAGCGGTACCGGTGGTGCGCGGGGCATTACCCAAGCCTAAGCCTTGCAGGAGGAAGGCTTGGCAAATCAGTGGGAGTGGCATGCGCGCAAGGCATGCCAAGTAGCGATGGCGCGCGGGGCGTCATCACCAAAGCCCAAGCCTTACAGGAGGAAGGCTTGGCAAATCAGCGGGCGTGGCATGTGCGCAGGACATGCCAAAGCAGAGCGGATCCAGCAGTGCGCGGGGCGCTGCCTAAGCCCAAGCCTTGCAGGAGGAAGGCTTGGCAAATCAGCGGGCGTGGCATGTGTGCTAGACATGCCAATGCGGAGTGGATCCAGCAGTGCACGGGGCACTGCCAAAGCCCAAGCCTTGCAGGAGGAAGACTTGGCAAATGTTTGAGCATGGCATGCGCTCAAGGCATGCCAAGCAAAGTGGAGCGACAGCGCGGGGCTGTCCAAGCCCAAGTATACGGAAGACAAACTTGGTGAATCATCCATGGCGTGCGTTGCATGCCAAGCACCAAAGCTACAGCACGGGGCTTGCTTAAAGCCCAAGTCAAGCGACGGACAAACTTGGCAACCATCCAGGCGAGCATGGGTGACAGGCCCAAAATATACTGTCACGAATGTGGGTCTATCAAATTTAAATATATAAGAATGAATAACTGGAAACCCTTTTACAACTCAAAAGTATGAAAATGTAATATAGGGGTCACAGGTCGTATTTTTCTCGGGGACTAGTTGTTGTGTTTGATTCGTGCTTGTATTTATGTGTCGTTTGTGTTTTCGGGTTTCAAATGGATATTCGGGTTTTGGGTTGCAATCATGAAATGAAATCGCAATGAAAATAAATGAACTCAACTAAATGAGCTAAACAAAGTAAATGCCAATCAATAACTCAACCAAATGGAAACCGAATCAACTAAAGCACTTAATCAATTTGTTTAAAACTGATTTCTGATTTCAAAAGCAAATCAAAATGCCAAGCAATGAAATAAAAGCAGTGATTGAGTTTTCAGAAATAAACTAGCCTGATACCATGAAAAGCATGCAAAATTAAGAACTTAAACAAGGACCAACTTCAATTCAATTTTAGCTACAAGTTTGGCAGCCAACAAATGCAAACTAAGTTCGGAAATGGATGAATTCAGTACCAATTGATTTCAGACAATTATGCACACTAGAAACACCCTATAACTTGGTACCAGTCATTGCCTAAACATGAACTTGATACAAAGTTGCAAAATTTCAGCACTTGGCACACAAAAGAGAAGGAAAACTGATTCACAATTCTGCTGCCTTTGCAGAAAATTGATAACTGCGAATTCAAAGTTGAAACTGGTCAATTTAGCTTAGGAAGCAAGGCTATTAGTGGATAGATTTGCAAGAATTGAAGGAAGAACTTAAGCATCCAGATGCAGCTCCAAATCAGACACATTAAGGCAGACATGTGCAGATTTCATGTACAATTCAGATTGCAGAGTTTAATTTAACTTCGGACATTGAATGCTGCAATGTAATAGATGAAGAATCCAGCAAACGACTAAAATCCAATGCTTGAAGCTAGCTTGAGAATGATGAATTCAGATTTGCAGAATTTACAATTCAGATTCAGATTTGCAGAAATAGTGTGCAGAAATGGAAACAAGAGTGCAGAAATCGAAACTAAGCTCTAAGTTAACTAAACAAACATATATCTGACTTGAATGCAAGGATTAACCACTTAATAAATGAAGAAACAAGAGAGAAAACTGACACTCTGCTACAAATCAGAAACTTAAAGAAAATTCAGAGATTGGAATGGCACGCAAGAAATGAGATTTGGCACGCAAGAATTGTAACTACAAACTAACTGAATTTGAATCTAATTGTCATCTAAACAAGTTCCTAACTTACTGACATTGAAGATTAGCATCCTAATTAACCTAAACAATGAAGAAACTTGAAACTAAGTTGCTGATATGAAAAACAGAAACAGAACATGTGCAGAAATGAAATTTAAGCTACAAACTCAATTAAACTAAATTATCTAAGCTACTCCTCAACCATTCTTCAACTCAAGAGCTCCTTGGTCGTCAATCAAGGGAGAACCTCGGACCCGCAAGCTCCGCAAATCAGCGAAAATCGCTTCTGCTACCGAATCTGATCAGCTCACTGCCCAAACTGAAATCAGCTTCCAATTCCATCAAACTCGCTGTGGTGGCTCGCGATTGGGATTAGGGAGTGTCCGAAACCTTCCAGGGAACCCCTCTGGTCAGCTCGGATGCAGTGGAAGTGGAGCACAGCTGAGTTCGTTGAATCGGATAGCAATTCTGCCGAGACCTCGCGCAGCTTGCTATTGAACAGAAAATCAATCGGAAACCTCACTAAGAGCTCTCTTCACTGACCTAACTCTTGCATTGATGATGGAATTGAGGGATCGCGCCTCCTTGACGAAGAAATTGGCTAGAAAACGAAGAAGAAACGACTGTAGCGGCGGAGACGCGACAAAGGAGAAGGCTGCGGCGATTTTTGATTAAATAGCCATCAATGGACGGTCCAGATTGATCGGATGAAATCCAACGGTAGATCTTGATCTGATTTGAGCCAAACTTTTATGATGATGATCTGGGGTCAGGATCTGCCTTGTGGTAGCTCGGATCCTCCAGATGTGCAACGGATGGTCCAGATCAACTCTATCTGTGATTGGACGCTCTAGAGCCCTCCTTGCTTGATTCAACGGTTGATTTAGCTCTGATTGGGATGAAACCTTCAGATCTTGATCATAGAGCTTGATCAACCCTAACCCTAGCTCGGATTGCTTCAGATCGTCCCGGATGGCTCAGATCTAGCCGCTCTTGAATCGGACGACCCGGATTAATCCAAAACATGATAATTCGATCCGGTTCCACTTCCGACTCAAGTTTGACCCAGTATGCCCTAGGTCCAGGATCCTTCCATGCCTACAAAAATATATCAGAAAATTAGTGGCCAAATAATCCAAAAAATGTGTAAATTTGCAATTAAGTCCAAAATAAGAGGAAATCCTAAAACCTAGGGTAAAATCACAAATAAGCAATAAAAACATAGGTCAAACATGGATTTTAACATCTAAAATAATCACAAAAATGGCACTTATCAACTCCCCCACACTTAACCTTGAACGTCTCGCGAAACTACTAAATAAGTATCCCTTAGGCTTTCTTAAGCATAATTAGAAACAAATTAAAAGAAATTACCTAAGGTTGTCAATTCTCATAAATCTAAGCTCTATGGATTAGTATCTTGTCCTTAAATCAACAACTTAGCCTTTTCATCAATCATGAGTCATTGAGATGAATTTAAATCACTAGCCTTTCAAGGGAAGTTTTGGTGACTCTCTCCTTAAATTCTAACTTGATGATGGAAGTGGAGCTCACTCAAACACATATGCTTCTTGAACTACCATAGGCTTGCTTATTATCTAATCTCCACCATTATTCATGATTAGGATCAACAACTATAAAAACAAAGGAAAACATGAAAAATGGTGAGAAATGAAATAAAGACTAAGAAAATAGAAAATTTTGATGGAGTGGAAGACTTGGTTGTTTAAAAAAATGTTTCCAATGTGCCTTGCCCCTCTTATCAGTCCTCTAGTGATATCAAAAGCGTGGTGGAGTAAATCTTGAGTAAATTCCTTTGACTTGGATGAAAAATAACTCCATTTGATCTCAATGTGCCAAGTTTCAATTTTTGTGCTAACCTTGCTTCTTTCACTCTTTTCTCAGATTTTTTTCTTTCTTTCTTTCTCTCTAGTGAATTCAGAATGTAATGGAGCAAAGAATTTGATTTGGATGTGAGAAACTTCACTTGATTTCATGTTGCCAAAGTTCACTTGTGTCCACTTTGTTTCTCTCTTTTTCTTTTCTTTTCTCAAACTGTTTTTTTTTCTTTTTTTTCAGATTCCAGCTCCACTTCAGATTCATGGCATTTCTGATTCTTCATCCTTGCAATTCTCTGAGTTTTCAAGGCAGTTACATCCCTTAGTAGTGGAGAATGCCAATCCAAACTGCTCGGATTCCACTTCACTGCATATTCTATTCTGTTTTGCCCCCTTTTTTTCTGCTGCAATTCCAGCTTCTTTTCTGCTTAAGCTTCAGATTCTCAGCTTGTGTTCAGCTTCTTCTCAGCTTTTTACAGCCCAATTCAGCTTGACTTCAGCTGGAGATCAAATTCCAGCTCTCGGCAGAATTTTCCAATGCTATTCAGATTTCCAGCTCATATTCAGCTTTTGTTCACACATCTTGTTCAGCCCTTTCGAATACTGATTTCCCTAGAAAAGTACAGCTGCAAGTCCAAAACAAACTGACCAAAAACAGCTGCAATTTCCTTTCCAACAAAGTGGCCGAAACATCCTCTATTAGCTGCAAATTTTCTGCATTGATCCCAGCTTCAAAAAACTTCAATTCAGCCTCCATTCAACTTTTTCTCAGCTTCATTTTTAAACTTAACAGCTGGAGTTCAACTTGTTTTAGCTGCTATTCAGATTTTACCACTCCCAATTCAGACCTTAGCAAAGTATTACTGATTGCATCATCCATTTGTGCTACAAACTCCATTAATTTCAAATTTCTCTTCATGGCACAAATTTTCTTTTCCTTTCTCTGTTTTTGGCACAATGTTCTGCATTGGATCAGATTTTGAGCAGCTTCCATCAGTGAACTCTATCAGATTGTTGCAGGCTTAGTTTCCACAATTCCAACTTTCAAGTTTTGATCCAAGTCAATTTCCCATCCAACATAGCAAATTTTTGTTTTCTTTCTTCACCTTGGCACAAGCTTTTGCGTGCCAACTTAATTTGATTTTGTTTTCTGAAATTTTTTTTTTCTGTTTTACTCTCCATTTCAGCTCTACGGCATAGTCATTACAAAACTCTGATTCCCAAAATAAATACATCACATAGTAATGAAGAGTTAAATGCTTCACTAGGTGAGTTGATACAATTCCATTTTTTTCTTCTTTTATCTCATCCTTCCTTTTTGGCACTGATTTTTTTTTATGGTGCAGATTTTTTTTCTTTGTTTGCCACTTTGATCTTCAAAATGTAGTAAAGAATCTAAGTCTCCAATGGCTCCCACCTCTCTTGCTCATTTTTGGCACCAAACATCACTCACTTGGCACATGCAAAAAAAAAAAAATTTCGAATTGAAGTGCCTCCTTGATACCAAATCTTTCCAAAAAGCTAGTCACTCCCCCACACTTGAATCTTTGTCCGTCTCAGGCAAAATAGCATTAGAAACATATCAAACACAAGTCCAAAGAAAAGTGAAGGTAAGAGAAGGAAATAAGTAAGGACAAATAGGATAACATGATTATTAAATTTTTTATTTGATATGGAAAGGGAAACAAATGGATTAGCCTCTATAGATGTGATCCAATCATTGAAATATGGTTTTGAAAGAACCTAAGCAAGTTCTAGAGTACAATAACATAGGTGTGTCACAAAAATAAGGCTAAGTCTCACTAGGTCAAAATAATTCATCCCAAGTCCTCAATTAAGAATCTAAAGCAAAGGAGTACTCAAGCATCCAAGATTTCATCCATTAGCTCAAATCCTAAGTTATAACAACCAAATTTAATTTATTTTCAAAAGACTCTAAAATGACAATAAGATAACCTAGAGGGATACATTTATTTCTACTCATGCAAAAGTGTTAAAAGAAAAGACATGGTATTTACAACGACTCCTATGCATTCTACTCTACTCATGCATTTATTAGCAAGGAAATTCTACTTCTAGAAAGCATAAAAATGAAAATTGCAATAAAAGAAAATACAAGAAAGAAAAATCTCCCCTTTATTCTGGTGGGCGGAGTCTATCCAGAAGTAGCCTCCATCTTGGTAGTGGAGGACCATGGGTAGTTGGGAGAATTAGGACTCCCCCACACTTGAACTTCGCAAAAAATTTCTCTGGTGGCCTAAGGCGATTCAGGTTCAAGAGTCATTCAAGGGATGGAGTGCTTTTAATTAAAGTCAGATCATCTCCTCCTTCTTGATGCCCTTCAGAAGTCCTTCCAGGAGGCTGGAGTCTGTTCAGTTGGAGTACCCACTCCTGAAGTCTTCTGGACCCTGCAAAACAATATAATACCTCTCTCAAGTGCTCAGGGTCAGAAAGAAATGATATAAATTCAGTCTCTGCATTAAATGAATCCAGAACTGCATCATATTCAATTAAATCAATTCTTGGTGCCTCAATGAAATTTTCAAAATCATTTTCTACCAAATTTGCATCCAGATACTCATCACATATAATGAAATCAATTTCTGGCTCATCAATAGAAATTTCACAATTATTTTCAATCAAGGGTGTATTAAGCAATGTATCACAGCCAATCAAATCAATATCAGGTATCTCCAAAAGTCTTTCACATTCATTCTCAGCATATGAAATAGCAAGAGATTCATCAAAATAAATAACATCAATTTCAGGCACTTCTAAAAAATTTTCACTATCCATATCTACAAAAGATGTATTAAGTGATTCATCATAAAAAACTACATCAATTATGGGTGCCTCTAAAATTATTTCACTATCCATAGCAAGAGATGTATCAAGTAATGCAGTACGATCAATAAAATCAATGTTTGGTACCTCTATTGGATTTTCACAAATAATTTCTACACAAGGTATATCAATAAACTCATCAGAATCAATAAAATCAGCACTAGGTACCTCACTGTATTTTTCTGAAGAAAGAGGAGGAATACTTACCTGAGCGTGCTGGATAATACCTGAAGGTGTATCTGTGGTCTCCTCCTGGTCATGTTCATGCTCCTCTTCAGCCTCAGGCTCTGGTGGACAATCAACTGGTGATCCTTGGGTGCTTGCTTCCACTATGCAAGTCCCTACACTTTCTGGTTCGTTCTCTAAATCTTGTGGTGGTCCCTGGGGCTTAGTGCAATCCCCTACACCTATGGAATCATCTCCTCTGCATGCTTCTCCTGTAATATCTGCAATAACAGTGTCAGAAAAATTAGGACCACTAATAACACTATCATCAAAAAATAAAAATCTAGAATGGTCCTGTGGAGCTTCAGTTTCTTCTTCTTGAGCTGAAACATTTGAAATTGGATTTTGAATAGGAGTCTCCGGAGGGATGCATGCTGTAGGTGCCCAGATTTTAATGTATTCTTCTTCTTCTACTACTACTAAATTTGCAGGATTAATTGAAGAAGGACTTTGCCATGCACTAGGGTCACCTTGAACTGATATAAAACCAACTCCGGTGCTCTCAGAATTAAAAGCAACTTGAGAAGATGATTGTTCTGCTCTTTGGGCTTTTATTTGATTCAAATCATTAGCCACTTGTTCCAATTGCCTTTCGAGGTTTTGAAGCTCTTGTTGACACATTTGATAAAATTGAGACTGTGGGGTTTGATCAACTGGTTGAACAGACTGATTAAACTGCTGAAAAGTTGGTTCACCACTTGGTGGAAATTGCTGAAAATTGTAGCCCTGGAATTCTTGGATCTGAAGTTGAAATGGTGGTGGTGAAAACTGAAGTTGAGTGGGCTGAAATTCTTGTTGCCATGGCTGAAAATTTTGGAAAGGTTCCCCTTGCTGATATTGTTGAAATTGTGATTGATCTTGTTGATAAAGTGGCTGAAAGTTAGGCTGAAATTGCTGAAAGTGGGGCTGAAAATTTTGAAATTGGGGCTGCCCATTCTGAAAATTCTGGAAAATTGGTTGAATTGGCTGAAAATCCGGTTGAAATTGTTGGAATTGCTGTGGTTGCTCGAATTGTTGTAATGGTGGCTGAAAAAACTGATTTGTTTGCTGAAAATTCGAATTAGGCTGCTGAAAGTCTTGACTTGGTTGCTGAAAATTTGAATAGTATTGCTGAAACATTTTGATCTTGCAGCCCTGTCACAAATCAAACAAGAAAAAAAATGGCAGCTACCGTATACGAAAATAAAGCACAAGAAAATAGAACCCAATGATATGTCCAAAAGTATACAAGCAAAAATCAAACAAATCAACTAGTTGCTTCCCCGGCAACGGCGCCAAAAATTTGACAGGCCCAAAATATACTGTCACGAATGTGGGTCTATCAAATTTAAATATATAAGAATGAATAACTGGAAACCCTTTTACAACTCAAAAGTATGAAAATGTAATATAGGGGTCACAGGTCGTATTTTTCTCGGGGACTAGTTGTTGTGTTTGATTCGTGCTTGTATTTATGTGTCGTTTGTGTTTTCGGGTTTCAAATGGATATTCGGGTTTTGGGTTGCAATCATGAAATGAAATCGCAATGAAAATAAATGAACTCAACTAAATGAGCTAAACAAAGTAAATGCCAATCAATAACTCAACCAAATGGAAACCGAATCAACTAAAGCACTTAATCAATTTGTTTAAAACTGATTTCTGATTTCAAAAGCAAATCAAAATGCCAAGCAATGAAATAAAAGCAGTGATTGAGTTTTCGGAAATAAACTAGCCTGATACCATGAAAAGCATGCAAAATTAAGAACTTAAACAAGGACCAACTTCAATTCAATTTTAGCTACAAGTTTGGCAGCCAACAAATGCAAACTAAGTTCGGAAATGGATGAATTCAGTACCAATTGATTTCAGACAATTATGCACACTAGAAACACCCTATAACTTGGTACCAGTCATTGCCTAAACATGAACTTGATACAAAGTTGCAAAATTTCAGCACTTGGCACACAAAAGAGAAGGAAAACTGATTCACAATTCTGCTGCCTTTGCAGAAAATTGATAACTGCGAATTCAAAGTTGAAACTGGTCAATTTAGCTTAGGAAGCAAGGCTATTAGTGGATAGATTTGCAAGAATTGAAGGAAGAACTTAAGCATCCAGATGCAGCTCCAAATCAGACACATTAAGGCAGACATGTGCAGATTTCATGTACAATTCAGATTGCAGAGTTTAAATTTAACTTCGGACATTGAATGCTGCAATGTAATAGATGAAGAATCCAGCAAACGACTAAAATCCAATGCTTGAAGCTAGCTTGAGAATGATGAATTCAGATTTGCAGAATTTACAATTCAGATTCAGATTTGCAGAAATAGTGTGCAGAAATGGAAACAAGAGTGCAGAAATCGAAACTAAGCTCTAAGTTAACTAAACAAACATATATCTGACTTGAATGCAAGGATTAACCACTTAATAAATGAAGAAACAAGAGAGAAAACTGACACTCTGCTACAAATCAGAAACTTAAAGAAAATTCAGAGATTGGAATGGCACGCAAGAAATGAGATTTGGCACGCAAGAATTGTAACTACAAACTAACTGAATTTGAATCTAATTGTCATCTAAACAAGTTCCTAACTTACTGACATTGAAGATTAGCATCCTAATTAACCTAAACAATGAAGAAACTTGAAACTAAGTTGCTGATATGAAAAACAGAAACAGAACATGTGCAGAAATGAAATTTAAGCTACAAACTCAATGAAACTAAATTATCTAAGCTACTCCTCAACCATTCTTCAACTCAAGAGCTCCTTGGTCGTCAATCAAGGGAGAACCTCGGACCCGCAAGCTCCGCAAATCAGCGAAAATCGCTTCTGCTACCGAATCTGATCAGCTCACTGCCCAAACTGAAATCAGCTTCCAATTCCATCAAACTCGCTGTGGTGGCTCGCGATTGGGATTAGGGAGTGTCCGAAACCTTCCAGGGAACCCCTCTGGTCAGCTCGGATGCAGTGGAAGTGGAGCACAGCTGAGTTCGTTGAATCGGATAGCAATTCTGCCGAGACCTCGCGCAGCTTGCTATTGAATAGAAAATCAATCGGAATCCTCACTAAGTGCTCTCTTCACTGACCTAACTCTTGTATTGATGATGGAATTGAGGGATCGCGCCTCCTTGACGAAGAAATTGGCTAGAAAAAGAAGAAGAAACGACTGTAGCGGCGGAGATGCGACAAAGGAGAAGGCTGCGGCGATTTTTGATTAAATAGCCATCAATGGACGGTCCAGATTGATCGGATGAAATCCATCGGTAGATCTTGATCTGATTTGAGCCAAACTTTTATGATGATGATCTGGGGTCAGGATCTGCCTTGTGGTAGCTCGGATCCTCCAGATGTGCAACGGATGGTCCAGATCAACTCTATCTGTGATTGGACGCTCTAGAGCCCTCCTTGCTTGATTCAACGGTTGATTTAGCTCTGATTGGGATGAACCTTCAGATCTTGATCATAGAGCTTGATCAACCCTAACCCTAGGTCGGATTGCTTCAGATCGTCCCGGATGGCTCAGATCTAGCCGCTCTTGAATCGGACGACCCGGATTAATCCAAAACATGATAATTCGATCCGGTTCCACTTCCGACTCAAGTTTGACCCAGTATGCCCTAGGTCCAGGATCCTTCCATGCCTACAAAAATATATCAGAAAATTAGTGGCCAAATAATCCAAAAAATATGTAAATTTGCAATTAAGTCCAAAATAAGAGGAAATCCTAAAACCTAGGGTAAAATCACAAATAAGCAATAAAAACATAGGTCAAACATGGATTTTAACATCTAAAATAATCACAAAAATGGCACTTATCAATGGGCACATGACATGCTGAGCAATGGAGAAAGCGACAGTACGAGGGTGCTGTCCAAGATCATCAGATTCGGTGGTCATGCGAGCAAGGTGTGTCTGCACAACATGCCGAGCAGCAAAGGTGGGGCAGTGTGCTAGGCCGTCTAACCTCAAGTCATGCAAGGGCAAAGACTTGGAATGTGGAGAACAAAGAGCAAGGATTGTACGTGCTGGATCTGAGCATTAGCCACGAAGACTTGCAAGATAAAGCGAGCTGTTGTATACGACGGGCGCGTGCAACAATGGATGGAGTAGCGGGGGCTATTTTGCCTAAGTTCGTGGTGCAGAGCTTGGGGTCATGCACAGTGCATGCATACGAGACTTTGGCACGGTGCCAAAGCGATGAAGCCATGGGCAAGGTGCAAGGTGTGCATACGAGGCGTTGGCGCGGGGCTAATGCGGCAGAACCATGGACCATGCATTGGGCGTGCATACGGACTTTGGCGTGGTGCCAAAGAAGCGGAACCATGGAGCGAACACTTGGCATGCGGACTGACATGTGGCGCGGTGCCACATCAGCGGACCATGGAGCAATGTTGGCTGCCACTTGGCATGGAACCAATGAAGCCAAGACATGTGGGCATGAGCAATTTTGGAAGTTGAGGTGGTTATGCACATGTGGCAAGGTAGTTGGTGTAACCACCAACTAACTACCATAACTTCCAATGCAACTACCACCTATGGTGCTATAAATAGGCAAGGGGTTGGCATTGGAATGGTGGGGAGGTGGTCATGATAAGGTGATCCAAGACACTCAAGGGTGAGAGTCAAGAGCATCCAAGGTGGGCAGTGAGCACTTTGAGGGCAAAGTGTGAGGCATTGGCAAGAGGAAATTCTGCAGAAATTGTAAGCAAAAGTGTGAGTGATCTGTATGGGCGGATCATGAGTGTTTTGTAAGCAAATCTTGTAACTCTTCTCTTGTATTTCTTTTATACAGATTAATAAAAGGTTGAGAGTTTTTCCCGTAATCATTGGTGTGTTGCTTGCTGTGGCTTTTCTGTGGGAATTCTTGCAAATGACATTGGGAACTCTTTGTGCCTTGGTGGTGCAATTGTTGGAAGGCTGAGTCAAGTGTGGAACTTGATTGCCGCGCAGGAGAATTTCGAAGGTGAAAAACTACCCCTGTGACACTTATCCACAAAGCAATGGGCAAGCAAAGGTTACCAATAGAGAAATCATTAGAGATCTCAAAGTGAAACTAGATCACGTAGGAGGAAGTTGGGTCAACGAGCTTCCCGGCATCTTTTGGGCATACCAGACTACATCCTGAGAAGCTACGGGTTTCACGCCTTTCCATCTAGTATATGGTGGGGAGGTCGTGATCCCCGTGGAAGTCAGATGCGAATCTGATCGGTGAAAGCTCTATGATCAAAACAATGTCGACCAAGGACTGATAAAGTTGGATCTAGTGACCGAGATCAGGGACAAAGCAACTGCTCGACTGCTCATATCAACAAAGGATGCAGCAAAAGTACAACCGAAGGGTGTGCCCATGCTCGTTTCAGGTTGGTGACTTGGTATGGAAGAGAGTCAAGCTAGTGGGGGACGTGGGCAAATTAGAGCCACAATGAGATGGACCATACAAAATCATGCGAAAGTTGGCATCGGGGGCCTATTACCTTCAAGATTCTAAAGTCAAGCAGCTGGATCGTCCTTGGAGTGTGATGCATCTGCGGCTGTATCAGATACTTCTGCTCCAATTGTGGCAGTTGTTCCATACTCTCGTTTCCTTAAATGAATTATAAGTGGGATTTCTGGTGCCCAACGAGCGTGGTCGATCAAACGTGTCAATCCATGATCCACGATCCAACATGATCACTCGCTCGGTTGTCACAGACTCTTATTTCCTTAAACGAGTTATAAGCAGGATTCCATATGCCCATTGAGCATGGCCGATCGGACATGTCAATCCATGCCCCAACATGATCACTTGCTCAGTTGTCCTAGATTCTCGTTTCCTTAAATGAGTTATAAGCAGGATTCTCCGTGCTCAATGAGCGTGGCCAATCGGACATGTCGATCCATGATCCAACATGATTGCCCACTCAGTTATCCCAAACTCTCATTTTCTTAAATGATTAATAAGCGGGATTCTCCGTGCCCAACGCGCATGGACGATCGGACGTGTCGATCCATGATCCAATATGATATCTCGTTGAGTTGTCCCAAACTCTCGTTTCCTTAAACAAGTTATAAGCGGGATTCCTCATGCCCAACGAGTGTGGCCGGTCGGACGTGCCAATCCTTAATCCAACATAATCGCTCGCTTGGCTGTCCCAAAATCTCATTTCCTTAAATGAGTTATAAGCGGGATTCTTTGTGCCCAATGAGCCTAGTCGATCGGACGTGTCAATCCACGATCCAATATGATCGCTCGCTCGGTTGTCCTAGACTCTTATTTTCTTAAACGAGTTATAAGTGAGATTCCCCATGCCTAACGAGCGTGGCCGATCGGACGTGTTGTTCCACGATGCAACATGATCGCCCACTCGGTTGTCCGAGACTCTCGTTTCTTTAAACGAGTTATAAGCGGGACTCTTCGTGCCCAAGGAGCGTGGTCAATCGGACGTGTCGATCCACAATCCAACATGATCACCCGCTCGGTTGTCCCAGACTCTCATTTCCTTAAACTAGATATAAGAGGGATTCCCTGTGCTCAACAAACGTAGTCGATCAAATGTGTCGATCCATGATCCAACATGATCATCAGCTCAGTTGTCCCAGACTCTCGTTTCCTTAAACGAGTTATAAGTGAGATTCCTCGTGGTCAACAAGCGTGGCCGACTGGATGTGTCGATTCATGGTCCAACAAGGTGGTCCACTCGACAACCAAAGACTTGTGCTCTCACCAACAAGTTATAAGTAAATTGCCTTGCGCTCAATGGTTAAGACGGGTTGGACATGATTTGGCTTGTTTCAATTCCGATAGGAAAAGGTTATATTCGAAATACGAAGACAAACTATGAACACGAGTTAACACTCAACCTCACCAAAGTACGAAGAAAGGAAAAACTTCAAGGTTAATCCATTTGAAGCGCCCAACCACTTAAGACAAAAAAAACAAGCCTAATTACTTCAGTTATATAACTACCCTGACCACGTAAAGCATTTTTAGATTTATAGTTGTGTATCCAATCTAGATCTATGTTACAAATCATGGTTGAAACAGTGAAACAAATAAGATGTGAATCAATGCGGGAAAAAATCATCAAAATCAAGAACAATAAAAGGAAAGAGCTTGGAGCATAAGAACCCCAAATGAAAGTTATGTACTTAAGCATAGGAAAAATTGTTTCTTATAGCCCGCAGCAGGGCTAAAATAAAGAGGAGAGGAGCCCAATAGTTAGGCAAAGTCAGCGAAGACATCTTCAGGGACAAGCTCCACAATGCGCTTCATCTTCACTACGTTAGATGGCAGGTCAGCGGGTAAGTGTCCAACCACTTTCAACTGCTCAACTACTGCCTGCACATCATACTTGATTAGGTTGGAGGTACAGCTACTAAACAGAGCAACAAAGTCCTCTGATCGGAGGTACTGCACGCGATTCGACACTAGCCGATTTGGTTCTTTCTGCTAGGCCTCGTGGGTAACCTTGAGCGACGCCAATGCTGCATTCAAGGCGGCCAACTCATCTATCTAAGCTATCAGTTGGTCCTCCAAGCCTTGGATAAGGTGATCCTTGGTAATCATCTCGACTTCTTTCCCCGCCATGACGTATGCGTGAAGTTGAGTCTCCTTCTCTAGCTTGAATGAAAGAGTCTTGGCTTAAACGGTCTTCTTGTCCAAGTCTTCAAGGGTGACCTTTCGCCGATCAACTGTCGACTTCAACTTTGACTTAGCGCTCTTCAGTTGGGACTCCAGGCTTTCTTTTCCTCTAATAGTAGTCGTTGCTTGACCCGCCACTTCCTCAAGATCCTTTCTTGTTCCCTCTCGTTGTGATTGGAGTTGCTTAATCTCCTCTCGAGTGGTGGAAGAGCCCTCGTTTCCAATTTGTTGCCTGGCTTGGCCGCTTGGGCCAATTCAGGCTCCAAGATAGACACCCTCTGCTCTGCTTGCACCCTCAGGCGGGCATTGTTCACCAGCGCTTGGCTCATTCCGTGGCTGACTATCCAGAACTGCAATATAACGCAAGCTAAGCCACATATTTTTCACAAGTATACAACGAAACAAAATAAAAAAAAACTTGGTTTACCATAACAGTCACCTACGCAAAATGGTCTGTGTTGGATCGAGAAAACACGATAGAGGGGGGTGAATATCGTGAAAACGTTTTGGATTAGAAGTTAAGAGAATATGTAGCGGAAATTAAAACAAACACACAGAACGCAAGGATTTTTACTTGGTTCCGAGTCGCGGTCGGCTCCTACTCCAAGGCCCACGGTCCTTGACCGTTTACTGCGGGCAATTCTATAATGCGCAAAGTTTTACAAAGATTTGTACAATAATAGTGCAGTAAAAAGAACAAGTTTACTTCGTAACCGACGCCCGGTGTGGATCGTGCTTCGGAGCGGAGGGTCGTCGGCGGCGCTAGAATCTCGAGATTGGGAGTTTTTGGAGTGGAGCGCTTGAGCGAAGAGTGTTGAGGCGTTCGAGAGTTGTGTTCGAAGCCTTGGGGGTCGAGCCCCTTTTATAGCCCTCCTGGGGGCGCCCGGGACACTGGGGCGCCTGACACGTGCCTTCGGATCCGAGAACTCTCATCCGAAGCTCGGTCAGAGCTTATCCCTCCAGAATCGGGCTCGGAGTTGACGGGGGCGCCCGGGACACTGGAGGCGCCCCGGTTGACTTGGTCTGCTGGCTTCTCGGCTGAATTCACTTCAATCGCTTCGTTGGCTTGGACCCAGGGCGCTCGAGGCTTCCAGGGTGCCCCGGACACTCAGGGCGCCCGGGAGCTTGAGGGTGCCTGGCCCAGTGAGCTTCCGAAGCAATCTTTGCTCAACTGCTTGTTTGGCTTTGACCTTGGGTGTCCGGGATCTCCCGGGCGCCTAGCCCAGCTGCTACCCCTCTCCTTTGGGGCGTTCTGAGCTGCAGAAACACGTTCCTTTGGTCACTGCATCCAAGGTTAGTTCCACAACAAACAAGGCAATAAAATATTAGATTTATACAGCCTTAGCTGTCTTGGTTCTGACTTTGGGTCTACCAAATAGAACCCTAGGTCGAACCGACGCCTACTATTCCCTCGACGGGGAACGCGTCCTCACCTACTCCTCTCAGGAGAGTTTACCTTTTACCAACCGGCTCCTCCGATTGGACTTTTACCCAACAGCCCTTCGCCAGGTGCCTGGCAGTCCTTCACCAGGTCTTCGATTCCTAGCAGTCCTTCGCCAGGTGCCTAGCAGCCCTTCGCCAGGTCTTCGATTCCTGGCAGTCCTTCGCCAGGTGCCTAGCAGTCCTTCGCCAGGTCTTCAACTCCTAGCAGCCTTTCGCTAGGTGCCTAGCAGTCCTTCGCCAGGTCTTCAACTCCTAGCAGCCCTTCGCTAAGTGCCTAGCAGTCCTTCGCTAGGACTTCTTTCTGCACACTTACTAACATCGTTAGATCACAAACAGTACTTAACTTTGAATCCTTTGCCAATATCAAAACAAGGTTCAATATGGTGCTCCCTGCACCAACAGTCTGCCTTGGCCAATGGAGACAACTCCCGGGCGAAATAGACACTATTGTCCTAGGCTTCCACTATTGGCCCCCATAGGCGTATCATTTAGACAGGGTGTTGCTGGTCCTCTTCAAAAATATGTGACAAAGAACTAGCCTTAGTGGGAAGAGCTAGATTAAAATGGATTGATTGCCTGACTGGCCTTGGGGAGATGTGGGGGCAAAATAGGTTTTGCAAGTTGTTGACCGAGGAGGCAATACGGATGCTCCGATTGGAGGAGGCTCATTGACAGCCTTGCCTTTGTGGTGCCTGCTAGGCCGTGAGTCGGCATGGCGTGGGGAAGGAGTTGGTTGCTCCACTATAGCCACCTCCTGTTCAGAGGAGGACGCCTAAACGGCTGGCGTGCCTGATCGGCAGATGTCTTAGGTCTTTGATTGGCATGTAGCAGATGTCTCGGTCCGTTGAGTAACTAGTGTCTTAGGTTGGCCAGTGCTCAATGTCTCTGCTCGGGGCCTCTTGCACATTATCCTTAGAGGCACCTAGTCCTCCACGTCAATTGACTCCTCTTGGGACACCGGCTTGACTCAGGAAGGCGGTGTTGGGGCAATCTATGGTCCGAAGTGACCATGTGTTTTGATGTTTGGGCAAAGGGTTTAAGTTAGGTTCACCTTTGTGTTTGATATGTGTATTTGAGTGTGCAAGTTTGCAGGATATATATTGACTTAGTTAGACGTCTTCGGGTTCGATGAAGGATGACATGGGGTGACGAGCCGTGGGCTTGCATGCATCTGAGGGACCATGGACAAAGCAGGGACAATGAGCCTAGGGAAGCAAACTTCGAGGCATACGCGAAGGATGGCATGGGGAGACGAGTCGTGGGCTTGCATGGATCTGAGGGACGAGAGCCGAAGTCGAAGAAGGCTTGAAGGCAACAGGTCGAGGCTGCTGGAAGCAAGAACAATGAGTCGAGGGAAGCGCACTTCGAGGCATACGCGAAGGATGACATGGGGAGACAAGCTGTGGGTTTGCATACATCTAAGGGACGAGAGCCAAAGTCGAAGAAGGCTTGAAGGCAACAGGTCGAGGCTGTCGGATGAAGAAGTCAGCTAAGTCGTGAGGGTTCGAGTGTTGAGAGAAGTGTACTCGGGAAGGGAACCCCTAGGTTTAGCGGTGGACCAGTCAACTGATGCTTGGATCAGTCGATTGATGCTTGGATCAGTCGACTGATGAAGTGCACAGAAAGATCAGTCGACTGATCCTTGGATCAGTCGACTGATAGCGGCTAAAATTCGAATGTTGGGATGTAACGTTCGAATCCAAGTTGGACCAGTCGATTGGTAACGGCTCTTTTCAGCTATGAGCTCTATTTAAGAGAGCTCGGTTTGGCTGGGAAAGGGTTGACGAAATAAGTTTGGTTACAACTAGCTAAATATATAGCAAATGTCATCAATACGGACTACAGCCAATCGATCATCAATAAGAGGGTGGTCGATCGACTATCACACTTTGTCCGACCTACTGCATGGGTGATCAGAATTGATTAAGCTCCATAGCCCAGTACAATATAACCTAAATAAGCCCAACTAATTATACTGAACTCTTAGCAGGACTGAGCCTCCATTTTACTATAATGAAAATGGACCTCCAGTAAAAGTATATAGATAATCCCAATGACTCACAAATCTAGGCACATCTCTGACAGGACATGGATAGTATTATCCTATCATTAAAACTGACCTGCTCATCAAAACTGATCTGCTCAATAACCCATTGGTCCTTCTACTTTTATAGAAGGTTTACAGAAATCTACTAATTTGACAACCCTATTACACACTCTGACGGTGGAAGATTGTCAAAGGGTGTTGCATATATCAAGGGGTTCCTCCTTTACGGTGCAAGTACGAGTTCTCATCTCCTCTAGCTCTAAATTTCAAATTTTCACTGCCTGTTATTGACTTGAGCGTAAGAGTGCACGCGTCAGTAATTTCTCTGGGTTTGCTATTAACACTCTTCTTTTGAATTATTTTGTTCATAGATATTGAAGACGGTGGTCCTCCTTCAGTCAACATTTTCGCTCCGTGTTGCTGTTATGTTCTTCACCGATCACAGACAGGATCAATTGGGATTATAAAACAAATAGAAACGATGAAAGATTGATCCTAATCCTTGATTTGCATTCACCACTACAACTTTAGGCTGGATTTTTCTGCCTTTCGTTCTAAATTTTGCTGTAACATTTTGGTTTCCTATCAGCTCGATTTGCATTTCTCAAACTTTTCTTGTTTTTGATGCTCTTGCACATATTTTCCTATATTAGTAAAACACAATACAAAACCATCCATATGATCGAAGGTGGGTGCTTTCTCGTCAAACGAACAAACAAGATGATCGAAGGTTTCTTTCAGAAAAAAGAAAAAGAAATGGACTCAAACAGCAACAACAACAAACAACACAAGTTCAACCATGAAGAAACCCCTGACCTAATTGCCTTGCACGAAGACAAGCAACAATCTGAAGGTAACATCTATACTGCTTTGCAAGATTTTTAGTGAAGTTGCGTCCATCTGCACTGTCCTGCCTCCAGACACATGAGTAGGTTACAGTGCGGCTGTTGCCCCATGCTCACAAGAAGCAACAACAAAAGCCAGCCTTGTGCTGTCAACCTTTCTTTCACGACAACTTGTCGCATCTTTTCCCTGGTTCTTCATGCAGTATACGAGAAATCACTATGCCATTTAACTTGTCCTGGACAACTTTTCTTAAAGCCATGTATCTTTCTCACTTCCCAAACTCCACATTCCATCATTAATTCCATTCAACTGATGCCATCTCCCACACTTCAATGTCTCATCATCATAATCTCCATGCCAAGTATCCCAAAGCAATCTCTTTCTTTCCCTCACTGTGAGTGTCTTGTCCCCAACAAACATCAGCCACTTTAGCCTGTGGGCAAGAAAACCTGGAGGTAATGCATGGGGCTGGGCAAAGGACACAATGATGCTAAAGCAACGGAGGAGGAGGAGAAGGCGGTGGCGAAGCAAAACAGCTAGCAGCTCTCCTTATCCATCACTTTTTTGCTCAGTGTGTCAGTGAATATGCTTCTATTCCTCTTCCCATTTTTTTGTGCTCCGATCTGTGTATATGGAAAATGACTCGGAAATCACCATGCTCATTTATTTGTATATCTGTCTAATTTTTTTTATAATTAAGTGTTCAACTCTTCAAATCTTTCATAAACTATGAAGATAAATTAAGAATACTTATGGATTTTTAAATTTATGGTCTAGTTGGAAAAAAAAATCCATAATTTACCGTATTTAAAATTTTAATTAATTAGAGAATTAACTCGTGTCACTTTCCTATGCTTGTCTTCCTCGTGTCAGTTGCATTAATGACTCTGTTCTCTTATCATTTATCGTAGAGTTGTTTGTTGCTAGCGTGGTGCAGCTACTTCGACTATACACATGGTTTACCTTTTAGGACAGCACGAGAATTAAAAACCATATCATCTTGACACGGCAGCAAAATGAAGACAGCAGAAGAGACCAGGGGTGGGATCTGGGTGACTTTTAATTCCATCAGCTGTCCGACTTGTGACAATAAACAAAGAAAAATGACAGATTGGGTAAAAAGTGAGAGAGTGAATATGTGATATTTTGTATGTAGTAATTTTTGATGGATTCATCGTACCTCCCAGGGTATAGAATAATTCGGAATGATGGCCTACTATCCGAAGGCCGCCGATAGTATCCAAATGATAATCGAATATGTGTATGTAAAATATCACATTATTCACTCAAGTATCACGTCATTCACTTTATCATTCACTCTCTCATTTTAATTCTTCATATGATAGCTCAATAAATAAAAAATGCTGGACGAATCCATAATCAAATGGTAAATTGTGAAAAATATCCATGAACATATTTTCAGAGGAGAAATGATACAGAACATGAACGATATAACGTGAATATAGCGTGAACGACGTGGCGTGCCACGTCGTTCACGCCGCGTGGGAAGGAGCCGTTCAACGCGGTCGCCGCGTGGGAAGGAGCCGTTCACGTGGTTAAAAAGTATGCCGCTGCGAAAATTTTTCCCCCCTCCCACCCCGACGCCGAAATCCCTAAATCCTTCGAGCTACCTCCCTCACACACGCTGCGAAAATTTTGCCCCCCTCCCACCCCGATGCCGAAATCTCTTCCCCAACCCTAAATCCTTCGAGCTTCTTCTTCCTCCCTCCCTCATTCGCCCCGACATCTTCTTCCTCCCTCCTTCGAGCTTCTTCTTCCTCCGTCATTCGACCCTAAATCCTCTGCTTCCTCCCTCCCTCACGCGACTTGCTGCGAGGTTGCGGTTTCGTCGGAGTCGAACGCCGACCTTCGTCCGCCTTGGAGAAACAGCCCCGACGCGTGCTCTCGTCGACGCCTCACCGGAGCTCCTGGGAGGAAGAAGCTGTGACCGAAGGTTTGATTTTTGTACTCGAGCATTTTGATGCCTTGTACAAAAACTTAAGTTTTCCATTCTCCATAAGTTTTGTGTACTCGAGCATTTTGATTTCTGTACTCGAGCATTTTTCATTCTCCTTAAGTTTTGTTTACTCGAGCATCTACAAAAACTTAGTTTCATTTTGATGTCTTGTACATTTCATATGTCACTGATTTATTACTTTGAGCTCAACTACTCCCATACATATGAACTCAACTACATTTGGTGGTTGTTGATGTAAACAATGACACTGATATGTCACTGATCTTCAAGTTGGTTGCTTTGTTGGAATTTACTGCACCCTTTAATTGTAACTTTTCATTTTTAATCTATAAGCTCAACTACTCCCATACATCTTCCCTCACTTCATTTGTTGGTTGTTGATGTAAACAATGACAAACACAATCACTTGAGTTTAGCAAATTTAGGCCAAAAGTAAGAGGAATTATATTGTACAAAACTATGTATAGAGTGATCTTCAAGTTGGTTGCTCTCTTGGGATTTGCTGCACTCCTTTCATTTGCATTTTCCATTTTTAATCTATATCATACTATTTGCTTGGTCATGATGGGTAATAAATGATATTTGTATTATTTGTGTTAGTACTCAGAATTCAATTTTGGTTTAATTATTACACACGCATTATCATGGCTTAATTATTGCATTCTCATTCAACTACTAGTATGCTCATGCTTATTGTAAATTGCTGTAATTTTTATCTTTGCAGGTAAAAAAGTGTAGGTTAAAAATGCCCAATTATTGCACCACCAATCTACCGAAATGTAGATGTGGACTAATGGAGAAAATCATCACCTCATGGACTAATGACAACCCAGGCAGGAGATTTGCCATATGTCCGCTATATGAGGTAGGGTAGGATAAACATAATTTGTCTTTTCTTTCATGCAAAACTTTGAACAAAAAATCTTATAAATAATATGGAATTGCAGAGTGGAGGGTGTGATTTCTGGGCCTGGGTTGATGAGGAGATGTGTAGTAGATCGACACAAGTAATACCAGGATTGCTAAGAAGAATAAACAAGTTAGAGGCTGATGTTAGAAGTGCAGAGAATACTATGAAGGAGTTGAAGAGTGACAATTGCAAGCTACTCCTTCAATTGAATACTACAAAGAGAAGCGTTACACAAATACTTATGGTAGTGATTGGTTTGATTATATGGGTTGTCACACCTGCAGCTTTCTCCTCAGATGAAGATAACTGAGCTCCCTACCTCTAATGAAGCTAATTGTCTGTTGCAAATGAGATTGTCTGAACTGTACTTTGAAATGTACTTTGAGATTGTCTGAAAGATGCACTTTGTTGTAAATGTTTTATGGAATGTTTTATCTACCTCTTTGTTGTCTGAAATATGCACTTTGAAGTGTAAACCTTTTTCTGAATCTTGTAGATGATATTGTCTAAATTATGTTTTGTTGTAAATGTTTCGTAGTGTTTTACTATGTTTTTCAATGTCTGCTTTTGTGTATGGTTCCATTCTAAATGTTTCCGAATTCAGGTTGTGATTAACACGCAATTTGTAAATGAGGAAGACTTTCTTATTTTTTAAAATAAGAAAGTATTTATAAACCCACTTATTGAAATCTAAAAAAGTGTTTGTTAATTTCAGCGTGGACTGTGCCTTCTTTGTCATGCAATATGTTCGATGTCTCCTATATGATGAGAAGATGGATTTCAAACAAGGAGACATGAGTAGAATCAGATTTGAGCTGACAGTTAATATTCTGAGAGACATGTTTTGTAAAACTTGAGATAATCTGAAAACTGTATTGGTGATGTAAAAATCCATTGTTGTTGATTGACATCCATTTGTATGGAAAAATCTCCTTATGTGGATGTTGTTATGATTATGTAGATGTTGTTATTCTATATAATATATTGTCAACAAAAATAAAACAATTGGGTGACGTTTATTCAAATCCAGTTGTTGCACTGTTGTGTGCCAAGTGATACGGTCAGATATAATAACTGATAATGCACTGTTGTGTGCCAGTTGCTGCACTGTTGTGTGCCAAATGATCTATTCTGTCACATCTTGTAGGTAAATATAGATTATTATTCTAAAAATCATTATATAATCTAATCAACAATATATATTATATAAATCAGATATAGGAAAACCTATAGGATGATATATTCTGTCACTGTTGGGTTATGCACTGTTTTGAGCAAAACCCACTGATGGAACTAAACTAAACCTATACGTTTGGAAAAAATTATAATTTGATGTTTCGGACACCTAATCTACATTCTCCAACCTCAACCCAAACTACTGATAATGGATTTTCAGAAATCCAAATATGGGAGGGCCATCAGTGGGTTTTGCTCAAAACCCACTGATGGAACTAAACTAGCCCTATAGCTTTGGAAAAAATTATAATTTGAGGTTTCCGACACCTAAAATACTTTCTAGAACCTCAACCCTAACTACTGATAATGGATTTTCAGAAATCCAGATATGGGAGGTCCATCAGTGGGTTTTGCTCAAAACCCACTGATGGAACTAAACTACACCTATACTTTGGAGAAAATTATAATTTGAGGTTTCCGACACCTAAAATACTTTCTCCAACCTGATCCCTAACTGTTGATAATTTTTTTTCATTAATCCAGATATGGGATGTCCATCAGTGGGTTTTGCTCAAAACCCACTGATGGAACTAAATTACACCTATAGGTTTGGAAAAAATTATAATTTGATGTTTCCGACACCTAAAATACTTTCTCCAACCTCATCAATGGGTCCTTCAGTGGAGTTGAGGTGTTACAAACCTCAAATTATAATTTTGAGGCCCACGTTGGGCCTGAAATAACTTTATTTCAGGCCCAAGGTGGGCCTGAATAAAGTTATTTCAGGCCCAACGTGGGCCTGAAATACATTTATTTCAGGCCCACGGTGGGCTTGAAAGAAGACAATTCAGGCCCAGCGTGGGCCCGAAATAAAAATATTATTTGAGGACCACCCTTAACCATATAATATTTTGACTTCATCCCCCAAGTTGGATTACATATTTTATCCTTAAACTCTAAAATACTCTCTCCAACCTCACCCCTAAATACTGATAATGGTTTTGTAGAAATCCAGATATCGGAGGTCCATTTGTGGGTTTTCAGCAAAACCCACTGATGGAAATAAACTAGACCTATAGCTTTGGAAAAAATTATCATTTGAGGTTTAGGACACCTAAAATACTTTCTCCAACCTCAACCCTAACTACTGATAATGGTTTTTCAGAAATCCAGATATGGGAGGTCCATCAGTGGGTTTTGCTCAAAACCCACTGATGGAACTAAACTACACCTATAGGTTTAGAAAAAATTATAATTTGAGGTTTCCGACACATAAAATACTTTCTCCAACCTCATCCCTAACTGTTGAAAATGCTTTTTCACAAATCAAGATATGGGAGGTTCATCAGTGGGTTTTGCTCAAAACCCACAGATTGAACTAAACTACACCTATAGGTTTGGAAAAAATTATAATTTGATGTTTCTGACACCTAAACTACTTTCTAGAACCTGAACCCTAACTACTGATAATAGATTTTCAGAAATCCAAATATGGGAGGTCCATCAGTGGGTTTTGCTCAAAACCCACTGATGGAACTAAACTACACCTATAGGTTTGGAAAAAATTATAATTTGAGGTTTAGGACACCTAAAATACTTTCTCCAACCTCATCCCTAACTGTTGAAAATGCTTTTTCACAAATCAAGATATGGGAGGTCCATCAGTGGGTTTTGCTCAAAACCCACTGACGGAACTAAACTAGCCCTATAGCTTTGGAAAAATTTATAATTTGAGGTTACTGACACCTAAAATACTTTCTAGAACCTGAACCCTAACTATGATAATGGATTTTCAGAAATCCAAATATGGGAGGTCCATCAGTGGGTTTGCTCAAAACCCACTGATGGAACTAAACTACACCTATAGTTTTGGAGAAAATTATAATTTGATGTTTCCGACACCTAAAATACTTTCTAGAACCTCAACCCTAACTACTGATAATGGATTTTCAGAAATCCAGATATGGGAGGTCCATCAGTGGGTTTTGCTCAAAACCCACTGATGGAACTAAACTAGCCTATAGCTTTTGACAAATTTATAATTGAGGTTTCTGAGACCTAAAAATAGTTTCTAGCACGTCAACCCTAACTACTGATAATGGATTTTCAGAAATCCAGATATGGGAGGTCCATCAGTGGGTTTTGAGCAAAACCCACTGATGGAACTAAACTACACCTATAGGTTTGGAAAAAATATAAATTTGAGGTTATGGACACCTAAAATACTTTCTCCAACCTCATCCCTAACTATTGATAATGGTTTTTCAGAAATCCAGATATGGGAGGTCCATCAGTGGGTTTGAGCAAAACCCACTGATGGAACTAAACTACACCTATAGCTTTGGAAAAAATATAAATTTGAGGTTATCGACATCTAAAATACTTTCTCCAACCTCATCCCTAACTGTTGATAATACTTTCTCCAACCTAAAATACTTTCTCCAACCTCATCCCTACTTTCTCCAACCTATAGCTTTATTTCAGGCCCACCTCGGGCCTGAATTATCTTTATTTCAGGCCCACGTTGGGCCTGAAATAACTTTATTTCAGGCCCAAGGTGGGCCTGAAATAAAGATATTTCAGGCCCATAGAGGGCCTGAAATACATTTATTTCAGGCCCACCGTGGACCTGAAATAAAAAAATTTCAGGCCCACAGTGGGCCTGAATTAAATATTATTTGAGGACCACCTTTAACCATATAATATTTTGACATCTTCCCCCAAGTTGGATTACATATTTTATCCCTAAAGCCTAAAATACTTTCTCCAAACCTCACCCCTAACTACTGATAATGGTTTTGTAGAAATCCAAATATGGGAGGTCAGCAAAACCCACTGATGGAACTAAACTAGACCTATAACTTTGAACAAAATTATAATTTGAGGTTTCGGACACCTAATCTACATTCTCCAACCTGAACCCTAACTACTGATAATGGTTTTTCAGAAATCCATATATGGGAGGTCCATCAGTGGGTTTTGCTCAAAACCCACTGATGGAACTAAACTACACCTATAGTTTGGGAGAAAATTATAATTTGAGGTTTAGGACACCTAAAATACTTTCTCCAACCTCATCCCTAACTGTTGAAAATGCTTTTTCACAAATCAAGATATGGGAGGTCCATCAGTGGGTTTTGCTCAAAACCCACTGATGGAACTAAACTACACCTATAGTTTGGGAGAAAATTATAATTGAGGTTTAGGACACCTAAACATACTTTCTCCAACCTCATCCCTAACTGTTGAAAATGCTTTTTCACAAATCAAGATATGGGAGGTCCATCAGTGGGTTTGCTCAAAACCCACTGATGGAACTAAACTACACCTATAGGTTTTGGAAAAAATTATAATTTGAGGTTTCCGACACTTAAAATACTTTCTAGAACCTCAACCCTAACTACTGATAATGGATTTTCAGGAATCCAGATATGGGAGGTCCATCAGTGGGTTTTGCTCAAAACCCACAGATTGAACTAAACTACACCTATAGGTTTGGAAAAAATTATAATTTGATGTTTCTGACACCTAAACTACTTTCTAGAACCTCAACCCTAACTACTGATAATGGATTTTCAGAAATCCAGATATGGGAGGTCCATCAGTGGGTTTTGTTCAAAAACCACTGATGAACTAAACTACACCTATAGTTTTGGAGAAAATTATAATTTGAGGTTTAGGACACCTAAAATACTTTCTCCAACCTCAT
>JAGFNQ010002242.1:245434-280643 GCA_024364735.1 Boesenbergia rotunda | reverse complement strand
GAACTTAAGCATCCAAATGCAGCTCAAATCAAACACGTAAGGGCAGACAATGTGCAAAATTAATGTACAGTTCAATTGCAGAGATTAAGTTTAACTTCAGAGATTGAATGCTGCAATGTAATGGAAAAATAAACCAGCAAGCAACTTAATTCTACTGCTTAAACCTAGCTGCAGAAATGATGAATTCAGATGTTGATCAATGGCAGAAACAAGCAGAAATTCAAAACAGTGTGCAGAATGTATTGCAAAAATCGAAACTAAGCTCTAAGTTAACTAAACAAACATATATCTGACTTGAATGCAAGGATTAACCACTAATAAATGAAGAAACAAGAGAGAAAACTGACACTCTGCTACAAATCAGAAACTTAAAGAAAATTCAGAGATTGGAATGGCACGCAAGAAATGAGATTTGGCACGCAAGAATTGTAACTACAAACTAACTGAATTTGAATCTAATTGTCATCTAAACAAGTTCCTAACTTACTGACATTGAAGATTAGCATCCTAATTAAGCTAAACAATGAAGAACTTGGAACTAGGTTGCTGGTACGAAACTGCAGAAACAGATCAAGTGCAGAATATAAAGTTTACAGCTAAAAACATTGGAAATTAAGGATCTAAACTACTCCTCAACCCTTCTCCAATTCAAGAGCTCCTTGGTCGTCAATCAAGGGAGAACCTCGGACCCGCAAGCTCCGCAAATCAGTGAAGATACGTCTCTGCTACTGAAACAGACCAAAACCTGCTCAAACTGAAATCAGCTTCCGAATTCTTCAATCTCACTGTTGTGGCTTGCGAATTGGATTTGGGAGTGACCGAAACCTTCCAGGGAACCCCTCTAGTCAGCTCGGATGCGGTGGAAATGGAATACAGCTGAGTTCGTCGAAGTCGGATAGCAGACTGCCGAAACCTCGCGCAACCTTGCTATTGAGCAGAAATCGATTCTGAAACCTCGCTGAGATTCTCTTCACTAACCTAGCCCTTGCTTTGATGATGGATTGAAGGATCGCGCCTCCTTGATGAAGAAATCTAGCTAAGAAATGGAAGAACAGCTGAAGAGAAAATGAAGAAGATGCAGAAAACGGCGGAGACGCGACGGGGAGGAGCTGCTGCGCATTTCTGATTAAATAGAAACAAATGGACGGCTCAGATTGCTTTGATGAAATCCAACGGTAGATCTTGATCTAATTTGAGCCAAACTTTTATGATGATGATCTGGGGTCAGGATCTGCCTTGTGGTAGCTCGGATCCTCCAGATATGCAACGGATGGTCCAGATCAACTCTATCTGTGAATGGACGCTCTAGAACCCTCCTTGCTTGATCCAACGGTTGATTTAGCTCTGATTGGGATGAAACCTTCAGATCTTGATCATAGAGCTTGATCAACCCTAACCCTAGCTCGGATTGCTTCAGATCGTCCCGGATGGCTCAGATCTAGCCGCTCTTGAATCGGACGGCCCGGATTAATCGTAGGCTTGATAATTCGATCCGGTTCACATCCGACTCAGGTTTGACCCAGTATGCCCTAGGTCCAGGATCCTTTCATGCCTACAAAAATATATCGAAAATTAGTGGCCAAATAATCCAAAAATGTGTAATTTTGCAATTAAGTCCAAAATAAGATAAGTTCCAAAACCTAGGTAAAATCATAATTAAGCAATAAAAATATAGGTCAAACATGGATTTAGTAATGAAAATAATCAATAAAATGGTGCTTATCAACTCCCCACACTTAACCTTGAGCGTCTCGCGAAACAACTAAATATGTATCCCCTAGATTTACTTAAGCATAATTAGAAACAAATGAAAAGAAATTACCTAAGGTTGTCAATTCTCATAAATCTAAGCTCTATGGATTAGTATCTTGTCCTTAAATCAACAACTTAGCCTTTTCATCTATCATGAGTCATTGAGATGAATTTAAATCACTAGCCTTTCAAGGAAAATTTTGGTGGCTCTCTCCTTAAATTCTAAGTTGATGATGGAAATGGAGCTCACTCTCACACACATGTTTCATGCACTACCATAGGCTTGCTTATTATCTAATCTCCACCATTAATCATGATTAGGATCAACATCTACAAAAACAAGTGAAAAGCATAGAAAATGGTGAGAAATGGAATAAAAACAAAGAAAATGGAAAAATGGGTAAAGTGGAAGACTTGAGTGCTGGAGGATATTTTTGATGCTCTTTGCTTTCCATACAGTCCTCTAATGATCTCAAAAGTGTTGTGAAGTCGAACTATGGCATTGTCCTTCAAGAATTTGAATAAAAACCCTTCTTTGGTCTAATGTGCCAAATTGCCTTTTGTGTGCCAACTTTGCTTTCTTTTCTTTTCTCTTTCTCTTGGTCAGCTACTGAATTCATTTTCTGCTTTCTTTCTTTTGTGTTTCAATATCAGCTCCACGACATCTTCATTGAAAAACTCTGATTTCAAAACACAATTTCAGTTTCAAGTTGATACAAAACAAGTTTTTATGGTATCACACTTTAAATCCTTCTTGTATTTCAATTCTGAATTTTTCCAATACATGTTCAGCAACACTTCTTCAACAGATTTTAGCATCTTACGGCTTACTTTGCATTCAGCTTGTGTCATTTCAGCAGCTCCAAATCAGCACTCGGCAAATCTCAAGTTCTCAATGCTGTGTAGATTTCCCAGCTGCAGATTTCTTCTCTTTTTTTTTCATCAGCTGCAGATTCAAGTTGCAGCTAAGTCTCTCTCAAATTTCTCTTCAACTTGTTCACTTTTCCTTTGCAATTGGGCTGCCAAACTTTTAAATAAACTGCTTTACAAGTGCTGATCAAACTCAGCTACACATTGCTAACTTAGGAAGCAGGAATTTAGCTTGAAGTTGACACCATTTCTGCAAGACCTATTTTTTTTTCTTTCCAGATTACTGATTTATTCAAAACTCGAAATCAGTAGTGCAACTCTTAATTCAAATCAATTCAGCTGCAACTTCAAATTGTAACACATTGTTTCTGAATTTTATCACTTCTAAACTTCCTACTCCAAATCTCACTGTATGCCACTTGGACTTTGGCATAAACCCCTTTTCTTTTTTTTCGGATTTGAACTCTTAACCTCCATTTCCTTCTGATCAGCAGTGGCTGAGTTCAACAAATATAGCCTAAACAAACCAATTCAGTTCAATTTGGTACAAAAATTTTCTCACTGCATTTTCTGTTTTGGCACAAAAATTTTCTGCACAAAAATCTCTGATCTTCTGATTTTGGCACAGATTCAGCACAGATTTTAGCTTCACTTCCAGATCTGATTTCTCCAATTCCTTCACAAACAATCCTTCAAGATATTCCATAAGTCGCAGCCCACTTATCTCAGCATCTACCCTTGATATTCAGCTCTGAATTCTCAGCTGTTCAGCTTGCAATGCAGTGCAGTTTCAGATTTTTGCAATCAGCTGGATTCTAGCCTCACCACTGCACAGACTTTGCTACTTCAATTCAGATTTTACAGCCCTTGCATCATTAAGATTTCAGCTGTAAAGAAACTCAGTTTAGTTGCAATCCACCAATTTCTGATCCTCACAGCTGCACTTCAGCAATTCCGATTCGAATTTCAGCCCTTCACTGCATTTTCTGTCTTGATTTACAAGTCCTAGCAGCCACTTCCTTCCAATTCTGATCAGTTTTCTTTTTTTTATATATATCTTCTCAGCAGCTCTAAATTCCTCCTGCTTCTCAGCTTCTTCTCAGATTTTCTCAGCTTCACTTCACTGCCCAGATTTTCCTTCTTTCCTCTGATTTGGCACAAATTTCTGCCATGTTTCAGATTTTTCTGCTGCAAAATTCAGCTTCTAGAGAAGTCGCTGTACAGCTTGTATGGGAACAACTTTGATATGGTAAACAACTTTCTGCACTTGAATTCCTGCACAGATTTTATTGGCACAAACAGCTGCCATTTTCCCAGATTTTCAACCTTGCATCTAAATTCAGCTTTTCATTCTTCCAGCTTTCGACCATATGTTAGCCATGTTTACAACCTTGCTGCCTTTGATTCTTCCAGCTTTCGTTCAAACTTCTCATCCTTCAATTCAGACTTAAACAAAAAGAGCTGTTAACAATTCTTGGTCCACATCATTTCCGATCCAAGTTAGCTCCACAAAACTTTTTCTTTCTTCACTTTGGCACATAAAGCTTCAAAAAAAAAAAATTTTTTTTTCGAGTTGAAACGCATCCTTGATAGAAATTGCTTCCAAATCACTAATCACTCCCCCACACTTAAATCTTTGTCCGTCTCGGGCAAAATAGTATCAAGAAAATATCCCAAGCAAACAAATCCATAGACAAATTGGGGTTAAGATTAGGAATAAGGAAAGGTAAATAGAATAGAATAGACAAATTGATGTGGAAAGGTGAATAAAATGATTAGTCCCTATAGATGTGATCCAACCATTGAAATATGATTTTAAAAGAACCTAAGCAAGTTCTAGAATACAATAACATATGTGTCACAAATATAAGGCTAATTCTCACTAGGTAAAAATAATTCATCCCAAGTCCTCAATTAAGAATCTAAAGCAAGTAGTACTCAAGCATCCAAGATTTCATCCATGAACTCAAACCCTAAGTTTTGACAACCAAATTTAATTTATTTTCAAAAGACTCTAACATGACATGAAGATAACCTAAAGGGATACATTTATTTCCACTCATGCAAGAAAAAGTGCTAAAAGAAAAGACATGGTATTTACAATGTCTATTTATTCAATTTACTCTAGAAAACATAAAAGTGAAAAATGTGATAAAAGAAAATGCAAGAAAGAAAAATCTCCCCTTTATTTCTGGTGGACGGAGTCGATCCAGAAGAAGCCTCCATCTGGTAGTGGAGGAAAATGGGTGGCCGGGAGAATTCGGACTCCCCCACACTTGAACTTTGCAGAATTATGCTCCGGTGGCCGCAGGCGATTTAGATTCAAAATCCACTGAAGGACTGGAGTGCTCGAATTAAAGTAAAATATCTCCTCCTTCTTTATGCCTTTCAGAAGTCCTTCCAGGAGGCTGAAGTCTGTTCAGTTGGAGCACCCACTCCTGAAGTCTTCTGGACCCTGCAAAACAATGTAATACCTTCTCAAGCGTGCAGGGTCAGAAAGAAATAAAATGATATCAGTCTCTGCATGAATGTATCCAAAACTGCATCATGTTCAATTAAATCAATTCTTGGTGCTCAATAAATTTTTCACAATTATTTCCTACAAACATTTGCATCCAAAACTCATCACAAAAAAAAATCAATTTTTGGCACTTCAATAAAAATTTCGCAATTATTTTTCAACACAGATGGATCAAGCAAAGTATCACAGCCTATGAAATCAATTCTAGGTGCCTCAATGAATTTTTCAAAATTATTTCCAGCATAAGATATGTCAAGACTCATCACAAAATCAACATCAAGTCTAGGCACTCTAAAAAATTTTCACACTCAGCATTAGCATCTGATGTAGTATAACATGCTTCATTTTCAGCAACTTTAACACTAGGTACCTCTAGGGATTTTTCACAATTATTTTCTACAAGAGATGTATCCCTAAGTATATCACAAACAATAAAATCAGTTTGAGGTACCTCTATGCAGTTTTCAGAAAAATTTGGGGGAGTATTTACCTGATCATGCTGAAAAATACCTGGAGGTTCTACAAAAGTGGATGTAACTGTGGCCTCCTCCTGGTCAAGTTCATGCTCCTCTTCAGCCTCAGGCTCTGGTGGACAATCAACTGGTGATCCTTGGGTGCTTGCTTCCACCATGCAAGTCCCTACACTTTCTGGTAATTGTGGTGGTCCCTGGGGCTTAGTGCAATCCCCTACACCTATGGAATCATCTTCCTCAACCATTCCTGTATCAACCAAATTAGAAAAATTAGGATCATTAACAACTAAATCATCACAAGATAAAAGTATAGAATGATCCTGTAAAGTTTCAAAATTTAATTCAAAACTATCACAAGCCCTGCTATCAATCTCCTCCAATGTCTCTAAATCAGTAGGAATGGGTGATTCTTGGGGCTTAGTGCAATCCCCTACACTCTCAATCCTATCCTCTGAATTTTCTGATGCATCAATCAATATAGGTGGTTCCTGGGGCTCTGTGCAATCCCCTGCACCTATAGAATCATCTGATTGTTCTAATCTTTGAGCTTGTATTTGATTCCATTGATCAACCAATTTTGCAAGGCGTCCTTCGATGTCTTGTTGTTGTTGTAACATTTGTTGCCACATCTCCATCATCCTTTGGTGTAGAGCCTCATCCCAATCAGGATCATCAAAGCCTCCTTGATTAAACTGCTGAAATGGGAGGGGCTGAAAATTCTGAGTGTCTTGTTGAAAATTCTGTCCTTGAAACTGGAAATCTTGCTGAAAATGTTGAAATTGTGGTTGAAGGGATGGTTGAACTTGCTGTGAGTGGTAGCCCTGGAAATCTTGAATCTGAGGTTGAAATTGTGGTGGTGAACACTGAAATTGAGTGGGCTGGAAATTTGGTTGATTTTGCTGAAAATTTGGATCGCATGGCTGTGAATATTGAAAAGGTTGTTGAAAATTCTGTATAGGTTGAAATTCTTGCTGCCATGGCTGAGGTTGAAGCTGAAATTGATTATTTTGGGGCTGAAAACTTTCAAAAGGCTGCTGGAAATTTTGTGATTGCTGAAATTGTTGTAATGGTGGCTGAAAGTTGGGCTGAAATTGTTGAAATGGTTGCTCAAACTGGGGCTGAAAACTCTGGAATGGCGGCTGCCCGTTCTGAAAATTCTGATTTGGTTGAAAATCTTGTTGAAATTGTTGACATTGTGGCTGAAAAAATTGATTTGGTTGCTGATTGAAAGGTTGGTTCTGCTGAAAATATGGACACGGCTGCTGATAAGTAGATGAAAACATTTTGAACCTGCAGCCCTGTCACAAATCAAACAAGAAAAATAGCAGTACCCGTATACAAAAGATAAAGCAAAATAAAATAGAACCCAATGATATGTCAAAAAGCATACAAGCAAAAATCAAACAAATCAACTAGTTGCTTCCCCGGCAACGACGTCAAAAATTTGACGGCCCCGAATCTACTAGTTTAAATTGTCACGAAAGTTGGGACCATCAGAATTTAGAATTTATAAATGAATGCTGGAAACCCTTTTTACAATCAAAAGTATGAAAATGTAATATAGGGGCCACAGGTCGTATTTTTCTCGGGGCTAGTTGACGTTGTGTGATTCGTGCTTGTATTTATGTGTCGTTTGTGTTTTCGGGTTTCAAATCAAAATTTGGGTTTTGGGTTGCAATTGGAAATAAAAACTCAATGAAAAGGATAAAAACTTAACCATGTAACTTAACCAAAGTAATGGTAATTGAAGATTCAACCAATTGGATCACTTACTCATCTAAAGCCCTTAAGCAATTTGTTTAAAACTGATTTCTGATTTCAAAAGCAAATCAAACTGCCAAGCAATGAAATAAAGGCAGTGATGGAGTTTTCGGGAATAAACTAGCTTGATACAATGAAAAACATGCGAAATTAAAAAACTTGAACAAGTACCAACTTCAATTCAATTTTAGCTACAAGTTTTGGTAGCCAACAAATGCAAACTAAGTTCGGAAATGGATGAATTCAGTACCAATTGATTTCAGACAATTATGCACACTAAAAACACCCTATGACTTGGTACCAATCATTGCCTAAACATAAACTTGATACAAAGTGCTGAATTTCAGCAATTTGGCACGCAAGAGAAGGAAAACTTCTTCCCAATTTCTGCTGCCCTTGCAGAAAATCTCTAGCTCAGAAGTCAAAGTGGAGGCTGGTCAATTGAGGTTAGAAGGCAAGGCTAATAGTGAACCAGTTTGCAAGAGTTGAAAGAAGAACTTAAGCATCCAAATGCAGCTCAAATCAAACACGTAAGGGCAGACAATGTGCAAAATTAATGTACAGTTCAATTGCAGAGATTAAGTTTAACTTCAGAGATTGAATGCTGCAATGTAATGGAAAAATAAACCAGCAAGCAACTTAATTCTACTGCTTAAACCTAGCTGCAGAAATGATGAATTCAGATGTTGATCAATGGCAGAAACAAGCAGAAATTCAAACAGTGTGCAGAATGTATTGCAAAAATCGAAACTAAGCTCTAAGTTAACTAAACAAACATATATCTGACTTGAATGCAAGGATTAACCACTAATAAATGAAGAAACAAGAGAGAAAACTGACACTCTGCTACAAATCAGAAACTTAAAGAAAATTCAGAGATTGGAATGGCACGCAAGAAATGAGATTTGGCACGCAAGAATTGTAACTACAAACTAACTGAATTTGAATCTAATTGTCATCTAAACAAGTTCCTAACTTACTGACATTGAAGATTAGCATCCTAATTAAGCTAAACAATGAAGAACTTGGAACTAGGTTGCTGGTACGAAACTGCAGAAACAGATCAAGTGCAGAATATAAAGTTTCAGCTAAAAACATTGGAAATTAAGGATCTAAACTACTCCTCAACCCTTCTCCAATTCAAGAGCTCCTTGGTCGTCAATCAAGGGAGAACCTCGGACCCGCAAGCTCCGCAAATCAGTGAAGATACGTCTCTGCTACTGAAACAGACCAAAACCTGCTCAAACTGAAATCAGCTTCCGAATTCTTCAATCTCACTGTTGTGGCTTGCGAATTGGATTTGGGAGTGACCGAAACCTTCCAGGGAACCCCTCTAGTCAGCTCGGATGCGGTGGAAATGGAATACAGCTGAGTTCGTCGAAGTCGGATAGCAGACTGCCGAAACCTCGCGCAACCTTGCTATTGAGCAGAAATCGATTCTGAAACCTCGCTGAGATTCTCTTCACTAACCTAGCCCTTGCTTTGATGATGGATTGAAGGATCGCGCCTCCTTGATGAAGAAATCTAGCTAAGAAATGGAAGAACAGCTGAAGAGAAAACGAAGAAGATGCAGAAAACGGCGGAGACGCGACGGGGAGGAGCTGCTGCGCATTTCTGATTAAATAGAAACAAATGGACGGCTCAGATTGCTTTGATGAAATCCAACGGTAGATCTTGATCTAATTTGAGCCAAACTTTTATGATGATGATCTGGGGTCAGGATCTGCCTTGTGGTAGCTCGGATCCTCCAGATATGCAACGGATGGTCCAGATCAACTCTATCTGTGAATGGACGCTCTAGAACCCTCCTTGCTTGATCCAACGGTTGATTTAGCTCTGATTGGGATGAAACCTTCAGATCTTGATCATAGAGCTTGATCAACCCTAACCCTAGCTCGGATTGCTTCAGATCGTCCCGGATGGCTCAGATCTAGCCGCTCTTGAATCGGACGGCCCGGATTAATCGTAGGCTTGATAATTCGATCCGGTTCACATCCGACTCAGGTTTGGCCCAGTATGCCCTAGGTCCAGGATCCTTTCATGCCTACAAAAATATATCAGAAAATTAGTGGCCAAATAATCCAAAAATTATGTAATTTTGCAATTAAGTCCAAAATAAGATAAGTTCCAAAACCTATGGTAAAATCATAATTAAGCAATAAAAATATAGGTTAAACATGAATTTTAGCAATGAAAATAATCAATAAAATGGTGCTTATCAGTGGGCATTTTTAACCTACCCTTGCAAAGAAAAAAATACCCCATAAACAATTTACACCACATGTATGCATTAGCAGTTTAAATTAAGCAACATAGTTTAATTTTGTTTAAGTTTACAATAGTTTAAATTGATCTCCAAATTTTGAATCAATAAACAGTACACAATATGATAATTTGGAATCAATAAACATTACACAATAGTTTAGGGTTTAGGGTATTTGGAATCATTTGAAATAATGTATTCTAATAATTATCATTAGAAATAATGTATTATGATAGTACACAAAAGTTTGCAGCTAGTTGAAATTATCAAAGTCTATTCCAAGTCGTCATGATTCTTCTCATCTTGTCAATTGCTTTGGTTACTCACTTTGGAATCTAATATACACTTGCACGATATGGGAACAGGTGTCAAAAACAGAATTAGTAGATTAAACCCAAGGAATGACAAACGGGCAACTCTTGATAATTGCAAGTAGATTAAACTTGAGGAATGACAAACGGGCAACTCTTGATAATTGCAAAGTAGGTAGAGGGAATTGGTTCAACCCCTCCAAGCTCGGATTGCAGACGAGAGGAAGCTCTGGGTGGGTAAAGACTGAAAGAAATTAGGGCTTCATATGAGCAACAACAAAGTTAGGGTTCGAGGCACAATCACCAGGCAGTGCGTTGACGAGATCAGCCGTTTGTCGACGAGACGAACCTTCGGGAGCTTCGGTGAGGCGTCGACGAGATCTGGGTCTCCAAGGCGTCGTGCGGCACCCTCGCAAGAAGAAAGCTAGGGCAGGGTGTCGGGGTCTTCGCAACCTCGCAGAAAGTCGCGTGAGCTAGGGCGTCGGGGCTGTTTCTCCAAGGCGGACGTGACTCCGACCAAACCGCGCCCTCACAGCAAGTCACGTGAGTGAGACAGATTTCGGGAGCCGCACGTCGGAGGGAGGATGGGAGGAAGAAGATGTCGGGCCGGAGGAGGGAGGGAGGAAGAAGAGGGCGCTCGGGATTTAGGGTTGGGTAATTTCTTTCGGCGTCGGGGTGAATGAGGGGGGAAACACTTTCGCAGGGGATATTGAGGTGGGAAATTTTTTCGCCTCGGTCACGGCTCAGCGCCCACGCGGCATGAACGACGTGGCTTCACGCCGCGTTCACGCTCCCTCATTCACGTTCCCTATCACTACTCTTAATTAAATTATTGAAATTCACATCGAAAATTTGAACTACCGACCTCAGTCTCCGCTAGGCGGGTAGCATTAAAGTCCGAACCAAACCCGATCCGTCCCCGTTAAGAGGAGTGATACAAACCCTAGCCCCTGATCCCTATAAAACGAGAGCGACCGCGCACTACTCAGCGTTCGCAAGTTCAGCCGCCGGCGAAGTGAGCGTCGAGGAAGGCGAATATGGTGTCTGGGTCGGGCCTGTGCACGGGGCGGGTGGTGGTCGACGCTCGACACCACATGCTGGGTCGGTTGGCGTCGATCCTGGCGAAGGAGTTGCTCAACGGGCAGCGCGTCGTCGTCGTTCGCTGCGAGGAGATCTGCCTCTCCGGTGGTCTAGTCCGTCAGAAGATGAAGTATCACCGTTTCCTCCGCAAGCGCATGAATACCAAGCCGTCCCACGGCCCTATCCACTTCCGCGCTCCTTCCAAGATCCTCTGGCGTACCATTCGCGGGTAATTAATCACCTTTACTTCGCAGATTCGTCTTACCTTTTCCTTTTGTTTGTCGGGTCAGAGATTTAAGAGATCAACACTCTTTTCTTGTCTCTTAGGATGATTCCCCATAAAACCAAGCGCGGTGCTGCTGCATTGGCAAGGCTCAAGGCCTATGAAGGGGTGCCACCACCATACGACAAGAAGAAGAGAAAGGTTGTTCCGGACGCCCTGAAGTAAGCAGTTCTTTGTCGACTAATTTTCTGCAATATATATAAAATGTCTCAATATGCGGATTAAATGGTAGATTTTTGTTGTCAGGGTGTTGAGGCTTCGACCTGGACATAGGTATTGCTTGCTTGGTCATCTCTCATCAGAGGTTGGATGGAATCACTACGACACTATTAAGGTTGGGAATTTCCCACCGTCTTCAACGTTAATGTTTCATCCATTACGCTGACTATTATATAATTTTTATAGAGTTGCTATGTATAACGTCCGGTAGCTCCTTTGTGATCAGTACTTTGCTCATCATCATCCTCAAACTATATTCTCTCCAACTATTTGGAATCGGCTACGTGGATTATCTTTCCATTGCACTTTATCCTAGATTATATTGCCATAATAATCAAATCTACTAATTATTTTTTTACTACATTAACTAGTGATTGCCTTGGTCTTACCCTGTCAGCCTATTCCTTACACCTTGGACTACAATTGGAATTTTTTTGCATCTTTATTTTCATGATTTATTGATTTAATTCTCCTTATATAGTGCTTGTTAAGAAGGTTCAAGTATTTGAAATATTTCATTTGCTATCTCAGTAGTTTGGAACATCTTTTTTTTTGTTCTTTGCACGTGTTAATAATTTGATGCTAGTAGAAATTAGAAACCAAAGGTTATTTTTATGTCTGTACATCAATATAATCATTGTTTACTCATCTTGTCTTCTGAAGAGCTTTACCTAGAGTCTATTGGTATGCGTTTTAAAAACATTATCTGAAGAGCTTATCATAATTTAAGAATTTATATCTGTGATTGTCCAAGATTGTAAGCCTATATTGCTTTTTGCCTAAGCAACCAGACATCCTAAATTCTACACTGAAAGATTTTATATGGTTAAACTATGTAATCTAAAGTGCTTTCTGAAATAAGGCAAGAAATTTTACTTTATATCTTGAGCCAAGCTTTTGGCGTAATCTGACTATCATAGTTTGAAAATGTTAAGAAGTTGCAAGCTCCCTTATCAACTGGTCCAATGATTTTTTTTTCTCTTTCATTAGGATGTGTCGATGATGGTTAATTATATTTTTCTATTTTTTCTTGTAACTTGTAAGGTCAGTGTAGATTTTCAAGCTAGGGGGGGGGGTGTGTTTGTATGAGGATTACTTATGTCAGAATTTTAGCCGGCCACCTAGTGGGATAAGGTTTTTTTTATTGTTGTTGTTTTACCTTATGCCGAATTTCCTGGGCCATAAAGAATTCATGCAACGATTGCATATACTTTGATAAATCTCATGGTTAACTATCCAGTTTGGTTTAATATTTTAGAGAAGAGCATGCCATGAAGTTGATTTCTTTTTTGTCCTTGAGCAGCCTAGGCTTACAAGAGTCGAAAAGGTAGGAAAGGGACCTAAAGTGTCACAAGCTACTTAAATGATAGAAATTGATCCATCAACTTGTCAGGGCTAATCCTTGATTCCAAATTCTTCAGCCCATGTTAGCTAAGTTAATAGCAGCTCGTTCACATAAGGTTATAAAGGATTCTTTGGTAGTCACAAATCACCATGTGGGATTGAACTAGGGTATAACAATCTACCCTGCTTGATATTTGATTTATAACTTAGAATCAACCTTCATCAGTGACATCTGCAGAATGTTGACTACACCTTGTGAGAGTTATGTGGGATAGAAATTGTATTCCAAGTCAACAGTAGGTCGCCCATCTAAATTTGTTAAGAAATTTAATTAATTTAAAATCCACCTTGTGAGAGTTATGTGGGATAGAAATTGTATTCCAAGTCGTTATGAAGGTGCCTGTATAACAAGATGCTTGATTATGATTCCTAGGTAATCTCAATCTAACTTGCTTGATTATGATGGTCGCTTGGAAGGAGTTTTATGTGGGGTAGAACTTATTGTGTTCCAAGTCTTTATGAAAGTGCCTTTTGCCTTTGTCTGTTTTCTAAAATTTGAAACGTCAGTGTCACTGATTAACCTGGTAATGTTTTAAACAGGAATTAGAGGAGAAGAGGAAAGAAAGGGCCAAGGTGTCTTATGAGAGGCGAAAGCAGCTTCAGAAGCTTCGTGCCAAGGCAGAGAAGGCAACCGACGAGAAGCTTGGTTCTCAGCTTAACATCCTTGCTCCATTGAAGTATTGAGTTGTATTTGATCATCGTCACTTAATTTATCATCTTCAGTTGGATAATTCGGAGTTTGTTTGCCACTTTTGTTTATTCGGACTATGGGGTGTTTCTATAACTTTGCAATGCAACATTAAATGTGTTTTAATTCAAGTTTTGCATCAGTTTGATAAGGTGGGGGTTTTTGGCCCCTTTTTTTGGAATTTATAAAATGAGGAAATTACCAGATTTATAGCAACATTAAATGTTTTTTTAAATCAAGTTTTGCGTCATTTTGATACGGTTGGCTTTATGTTCTATGTTTTGATTTTTGGAATTTACAAAATAACGAATAATTTTTGTGAAATCAAGTATTGCACCTGGTTGATAAGGTGGGATTTGTGGTTTTTTTGTTCTTGTGAGATGTGAGTTTACGAAATAACCAAAATTTTAAATTGTTGACCCAGAGGAAATATTATCACGGTAAATGTATCCGTTTTAATCTATTTATTTATTTTTATTTTAGATATTCAATTTTTTAAACGGATTAATTTTAAAAATAATTATCTAATTTTATAAATAAATTGAAAAGTATTCACAATCATTAAACATTTTTAAAATTACCATTCTACTCGATAATTTTTTTAAAAGTATTATAGTTGAAATCCAATTCTTAAATATCAGTTTAACCGTTGCGTAGTAATCATCGGGACAAATCTATTCATTTAAACATTGGATTCCAAGTCATTCTCTTCTATCAATTCAATCTATTGTTTTAAAGTAATTCCACGTACATGTTTAAGGGAGTGTTTGGGAGAGTTTCTGCTTACTGCTTTTTAGCTTCTAGCCATGCAAAAGTGCTTTTGAGTGTTTGGGAATGCTAGATTCTGCTTTAACTTCTGCAACTTTTATTCAAAAGCTAGAAGCAACAATTTGATGCTTTTTTCTGCTTCTGCTTTTTTGCTTATGGTGTAGAATTAAAAGTTGACATTTATACCCTTAATAAATTTATTATTTTACATAATTACCATCACATTTTTAAATAAAATCTTATATTTTTATATAATTTATATTTTCAAAATTCTTTCAACTCTTGCAAACTGGTTCACTATTAGCCTTGCCTTCTAACCTCAATTGACCAGCCTCCACTTTGACTTCTGAGCTAGAGATTTTCTGCAAGGGCAGCAGAAATTGGGAAGAAGTTTTCCTTCTCTTGCGTGCCAAATTGCTGAAATTCAGCACTTTGTATCAAGTTTATGTTTAGGCAATGATTGGTACCAAGTCATAGGGTGTTTTTAGTGTGCATAATTGTCTGAAATCAATTGGTACTGAATTCATCCATTTCCGAACTTAGTTTGCATTTGTTGGCTACCAAAACTTGTAGCTAAAATTGAATTGAAGTTGGTACTTGTTCAAGTTTTTAATTTCGCATGTTTTTCATTGTATCAAGCTAGTTTATTTCCGAAAACTCCATCACTGCCTTTATTTCATTGCTTGGCAGTTTGATTTGCTTTTGAAATCAGAAATCAGTTTTAAACAAATTGCTTAAGGGCTTTAGATGAGTAAGTGATCCAATTGGTTGAATCTTCAATTACCATTACTTTGGTTAAGTTACATGGTTAAGTTTTTATCCTTTTCATTGAATTTTTATTTCCAATTGCAACCCAAAACCCAAATTTTGATTTGAAACCCGAAAACACAAACGACACATAAATACAAGCACGAATCACACAACGTCAACTAGCCCCGAGAAAAATACGACCTGTGACCCCTATATTACATTTTCATACTTTTGATTGTAAAAAGGGTTTCCAGCATTCATTTATAAATTCTAAATTCTGATGGTCCCAACTTTCGTGACAATTTAAACTAGTAGATTCGGGGCCGTCACCCACCAATCTATCAAAATGTTGATGTGGACTAATGGCGAAAATCATCACCTCATGGACTAATGGCAACCCAGGCAGGAGATTTGCCATATGTCCGCTATATGAGGTAGGGTAGGATAAACATAATTTGTTTTTTCTTTCATGCAAAACTTTGAACAACGTGAATCTTATAAATAATTTGTAATCGCAGAGTGGAGGGTGTGATTTCTGAGCTTCGGTTGATGAGGAGATGTGTAGTAGATCGACACAAGTAATACCAGGATTGTTAAGAAGAATAAACAAGTTAGAGGCTGATGTTAGAAGTACAGAGAATACTATGAAGGAGTTGAAGAGTGACAATTGCAAGCTACTCCTTGAATTGAATACTACAAAGAGAAGCGTTACACAAATACTTGTGGTAGTGATTGGTTTGATTATATGGGTTGTCATACGTGTAGCTTTCTCCTCAAATGAAGATAACTGAGCTCCCTACCTCTTATGAAGATTATTGTCTGTTGCAAATGAGATTGTCTGAACTGTACTTTGAAATATACTTTGAGATTGTTTGAAAGATGCACTTTGTTGTAAATGTTTTGTGGAATGTTTTGTGGATGAGATGCACTTTGTTGTAAATGCCCTTTGGAATGTTTTGTGAACTAGTACTCTTGTTTTTCACAAATATATACCATTAATAAGAAGAATATCAGTGAAACTCCTAGGAAATTCATTAAAAGCCTGAAAGCCTCTAAGAAAATGAGAACTGCTTATCTACTATATCTTGCAAAAAATCGTCCCCTGCTGCCTATTTTTCTTCAAGTTTTGTGATATATTGCATCTGTTTTCCCAAAAGAGTAAAAGAACCTGAGATTGTACAATAAAACAAAGACCTGTTATGTTGAGCAAAGAATTCTCAGGTTGGTTTTTATTCTCTATTCTCCTATTTACCGTCGTCTTAAGTCTCACATGAGGAATAAGGATCCTTTTTAATTTAATTCCAGCCATGGATGTTCTGCACAGTAGAGGAGGCAGGAACAAATGGAACAAACCCTCTCCCGCCAAAAACCGGACGCGTGAATGCATCATCGAACTTCCACCAATGGTGATGAACCGTGTGAGTTGGTTTTGTGAGGAGCATTCTAAGATTGGATGGTCGAGCTATACGTTCCCCTATTTCATCTTCGTAGGCCTGTCCATTCTCCATGAGCGGCAATAGGAGAGAATTGGGGGTTGATGGTTCAGAGGACATGCTGCAGAAGTGCTTTGCGCTATGTGGCAACAAGAACCTCAAGAGCGGCTTCGTCATCAATCCAAAAACCTTGGAGGCATCATAAGGTAGTAAAACAATCAGAATTTTCACTCCAAAAAACAAAAAAAGAACTGCTTATGCATTTGATAATCACCAAGTTGATTATTTAGTTAGCTTGAATATTGCAGCAAATTCGAATTCAGAAGGTGGCAAACATAACCGGAATCTGTACGCATTTCGTACTTCCCCAAACACAAAGACTTACCACAGTGCTGAAGAGCACAACCGAGATAGTGCTAGTGATCATAATTGCATTTCCTCGTAGTTGAATAGATACATACCATCAGAATTTGTTAAATTGAATGAAAATTGAAAATACATTTGTCCTTCAAATCATCTAGCAAACTGTATGTTCAATAGATACATACCATCAGAATTTGTTAAATTGAATGAAAATTGAAAATACATTTGTCCTTTAAATCATCTATCTGAATTAAATTGAATGAAAATTGAAAATAATTTTGTGATCACAAGAACCCCTACTAAAGTGGCTAGTCATGCCCAGAAGTACTTCATTAGACTCAATTCAGGTGGCAAAGATAAAAGAAGGTCTAGCATACATGACATCAAAACCATGAATGAAAATTGAAACTGAGCAAAGCACTAAAACTGAAACAGGTTCTCTAAGTTCACAACAGGTTCTCAAGTTCTCAAATTCACAAGTTCACAACAGGTTCTCAAGTTAACTTTCGGCAGCAAGGTCTAAACAACGGATTTGGCCAATTTTCTTTCGGCAGATTTCCTTTCGGCTTTGGAGTGAAGCAGCAACGGATTTGGAGTGAAGCAGCAAGTTGGACACTGAAAAACAGCAAGTTCGGCAGATTCACTTTCGGCTTTGCAGGAAAAGCACAAAGTGTACCCACTTGGACACTGAAAGAACATAAACCAAAGGTAAGCATATCAGCATGAGTTCTAAATAACATATGATCAGATCATATCTTAGCCACATAGTAAAACAGTGAACAAAATACACTGATGTAAACAAAAGGAAAAGGATAGAAGTATAAGATCGGTAAAATGATATGATGTAAGATAATATTAGGGAACCACAGCAGTTAAGAGGAACCACAGCAGTTAAAATGATACATTGTGTTGCATATAAGAGGAACCACAACAGTTAAATATAGGAGTGAAAATAAGTATGGAAGCTCAGATATGACTATTTTCCACTCGGAGAGAACTGGATGGTGGTTATGCATGGAAGCTCTGAGATGGTTAACTGATTAAATTTTGGACTGATCGGTGGAGAAATTCAGCCGAACATGTGAAGATGACAGTAGGTTCAATGGTTAGAGCAGATGGAATATGGCAGTGGGAACTAATATAGGATTGGCTACCTTTCTTCCTATTACACAGGTTGCTAAATTTTCATTGTGGCCTCTTCTTAAGGAGCGGGACCAGCAGTACTGACAAAATATTGGTAATGAGCATTGTAAACGCTGCTTACCTATTTCTGAAGACCAAGCTACTATTTCTGAATTTTAATCACATTCTCAGCACATAAATAAATCTCTAGCATCAAGTCTCATCCAAAATACTAAAAATATGGCAGGTAACCCATGCTACTTCACATTATCAAAAATGGTCTAATGAAGGACCTCAGAACTGTTATACATGGACCAATTGAAATATTTGATTATTCGTCTCAGGTGAAAGAGTACTGCATTATGTCTTTGCGCCACAGTTCACTGAAACATCAGCTACAATCTAACTACAAAAAAAGAAGAAAATACGACTTAAATCAGTAATCGTATTAGTGATAGCAACTTCCAAAAAGTTATAGCAACTTCCGAAAGCAAAATCTGTGATTGTATTACAAAATCAGCTAATTATAGCTATTTCCAAAAGAAATCATAAAAATTAGAACTTACATTATGACTACTCTGACTACTCGGGCCAGTGATCATATTTGTATGATTTAAATTTGATAATTCTTGTTGTTCTTTACCGCCACCTCTCACAACCTGTCGACAAAGAACTTACATTCAATATTAACAAGTACAATAATTAAAATCAATTATAACCAAAACATAAATTCAAAATATAATCAATTCAACCTTTCTATTCTTTGCCGCCACCTTTTTCACAATTTGCTCAATTTTGGATTGCTTTCTTTTGGTTGGTGGACGTCCACGAGATCTTACCTTGAGTGGAGAGTGAAACTTCGTGATCTCAATTCTTGATTCCCCATGTATTGTGTTGCTATCATGATCACCATCTAACGAATCAATAATATTAATATCCATAAGTTTTTGTTTTGCTTCATTTAAAATCCTCATTAAAACAGAGAACCTCTCATGATTTTTAGACCCCAACTGATGCACTTCTTGTAACAAGGGTTGAAGATTATTATATCTTTGTATTTCTTCCTCATGATAACAAAAATCATCATAAATATTGGTGACGCCTTGATACCGACGTTTAATGTCTTTGCGCCATCGTTCTAAAATATACTTTTCAAGAACTCTAGTGACATTTCTTTTGAAAAGAATTGAAACCAAATGTCTACACAAAATGCCTCGGAATTCAAAGAGACGACACAAACACTTCATCTCACAGTCTACCTCATTATATAGTACTAAAAATGGCACATCTGTTGGAGTTGCTCCCTCTTTTTCCAATACAGTTTCCACCACTTCATATAAGATAGTTGACCCTTCTTGCTTTACAAACGAAGTGTTACAAAACATCAAACCCCCGATTTCATCATGAAATAACTTGAATATTTTATTAGTATAGACACTTTGAAATTGCTTTTCAATGGGATGACCACTAATGACTGGAATAATTGAATTGAAAGATGCAAAATCAGAATTATTTTCCTTTTCAATCTTACTTTTCAAAGCACTGTCATATTGTTCAACAAATTGTTTCAATGTTGTTTTTGAATGAACATAATCATCAAAAAAATGCATTCATACTCTCACTTCTTTGACTTGTAGACATCCCTGCCCAAAATTTATCTTTCACATACACGGGCATCCACTTATGACGACAATCCCATAAAGAACTCAACCATTCATTATTCTCCAAATTAAAATCTTCAATCAATTTTTTCCAATTGCTATCACATTCTTCAGAAGATAAAGAATTATAAACAATATTCTTCAAATTTTTCTTTATCAACTTATAGTTGGCATGCCTACCAAACTTAGCTGGAGTTTTTTTCATAATATGCCAAAGACATAAGCGATGATGAGAGTCTGGAAATATCTCAAGAATTGCAATTTCCATAGCTTTGCACTGATCCGTAATAATACCTCGTGGAGCTCGTCCTCTCATGCATGCCAACCATGATTTGAATAACCAAATGAATGTTTCAGAATCTTCTCTGGATATCAAGCCACAACCAAGTAATATTGATTCACCATGATGATTTACTCCAACAAATGGAGCAAACGGCATATCATAGCTCTCGGTCAAATATGTAGTATCAAATGTAATGCCATCAGAAAAATACTCATATGAAGCCCTACATCTTGCATCAGCCCAAAATATATTTCTTATGCGACAATCTTCATCTACATCAATGGTATAAAAGAAATTCGAATTTCTAGTTTGCATGCGACAAAAGTAATTATTCAATGCTTCTGCATCACCATGCCCAAGTCTTAATCTACGTGCTTCAACCACATAATTTCTGCACTTTCTCTCATCAAACAATAAATTTTCATATCCACCAGCTTCAACAACAAATGATTGAAAACTTTTACTCAAAGTAATTCCAGCTTGATCATTCAACTCTAATTTCCTCTTAGTTTGGAAATCTAATACTTTATTGCATCTAAAATGTCTTGACTTCCTTGGACTTAACTCATGATTGTGTTCAAGGTGAATACTAGTAATGAGAAATAACCCATCATTATGAACTGTAATATTTATCCGTGCATTGCAATTCGTTTTGCTACAAGGTCTATGATAAAAGGAATTTTTACCTTTAGGAACATTCTTAACATTTTTAGAACATCCAAATGAAATATACTTTTGTTCACCATTGTCTCCTTTTTTCGAACGCATTTTTGAAATACCAAAACCAAGACATTGGGCATACGTTTTGTAAAAATCCCGAGCTTCCTCCTCAGATAAAAATTGCATCCCAACTTGTGGAGCCTCCAGTTGTTGCAAGCTTGATGAATCACCCAACACTTGCAGTTCATCAATATCATTCAGTGGCACACACGATTCAATGATTTCTTCCTCCATGACCGTTTGAATAGTTCTAACAATTAAAAACAGTATCATATAATGGTAATGGAAGCAGTAACAGACTCAATTGGAGGCTTAAAACGAACTGGGACTTACCAAATTTTACTATTGAAGCGTTGTAGTATCAGTTTTGTCCTCCAAATTACTGCTGTCCAAATTACTACTTCCAAGCTGCAGAATCTGTATAAAGGCGAGAACTTCAGATTTATGGGAGTAGTTGAGCTCAAAGTAATAGATCAGTGACATATGAATTGTAGAAGGCATCAAAAAGAAACTAAGTTTTTCTAGAGTAACTCGAGTACACAAAACTTAAGGAGAATGGAAGTAACACAATTTTCAAAAATCAAATGTTTTAGAGTACCCAATGAAATAATAATGCAACTAGTGAATGAAGTGGCAGATGTCTCCACTTGTGCAAATGGAGATACTTCATCATATGCATCATAAAATTGCACAAACTATCAACATAATTACTGATAGATTAAAAGGAAATGTTCTGTAGTGAGACAAACCTTCGCAGCCTCGTAGCAAGTCGCGTGAACTAGGGCGTCGGGTGAGGAAGGGAGGAAGCAGAGGATGGACAAGGACTCACAGCAAGTCGCGTGAGCTAGGGCGTCGGGGCTGTTTCTCTAAGGCGGACGTGACTCCGACCAAACCGCGCCCTCGCAGCAAGTCGCGTGAGTGAGACAGATTTCGGGAGCCGCACATCGGGGCTCCGGAAGAAGATGTCGGGTCCGAGGAGGGAGGGAGGAAGAAGAAGCTCAGGATTTAGGGTTGGCCGAAGGAGGGAGGGAGGAAGAAGAGGGTGGTTGGTCGGAGGAGGGAGGGAGGAAGAAGAGGGCGGTCGGGATTTAGGGTTGGGTAATTTCTTTCGGCGTCGGGGTGAATGAGGGGGGAAACACTTTCGCAGTGGATATTGAGGTGGGAAAATTTTTTTCGCCTCAGTCACGGCTCAGCGGCCACGCGGCGTGCACGCCACGTCGTTCACGTTACGTTCAGGCTCCTCGTTCACGCTCCCTATCATTTTTGTTTAATTAAAGGGCGAATGGAAATTTCAATAATTTTGCTGAAAGCGCAGGAGCGTTTGGTTTACTCCATTTTTTATTTTTTTAAAATCATATTTTTCATTTTTTAAAAAATAATTTTATTTTATTCTTTAATTTTAAAAAAATATTATATCTTTTTTTGAAAAATAAATTTAAAAAAATACAAACTAAATACGTTTTTTAAAAAAATCATATTTTCTATAAAAATAAAAATAAAAAACAAACATACCAAACGTTACCTAAATTTTCCCAATGATGAATTGATAGTTAATGTACAAAATATTATTGTAGAGGTTTGGGAATTTAATTCTCATTTAGTCAAGTGTCTGTACTCCTTTATACGTTAATATTATCTGAGAGATTAATAATTCTTGTAATTTTTGTTTTTTCATGTTAATCTAAAATGAATTTGCGGAGACGCTGTCATGTGTAAATAAATAAGGTAGTAGAGAGTCATATGCGTGAATAATAAAAGTGAGGGTGTTTTGAGCAAATTGTCGTTTTATATCAAATAAAATACCAGGGCGAGAAAGAGCGCAGAGGCGACTAGCGAGGGCTGGACACAGAGAGAACCGGGGAAATGGCCGATGATGACGTCCCCCAACCATCTTCCCAGTACCGTCGAGAAGCGTTCAAGGCCTCAGGTACGATTACTTCCCTACTTTCTTTTTCTCCTTCGATTCCTTCTTTAGCTTCGCTGGTGGACGTTCGAAATACGCACTCGACTTCTCGTGTTCTGGAGAGTTTGAAACCCTGAAATATACCCCCCTAAAAAAAAATCAATTTTGTAGGACGCCGGTAAGAAGTGAGCGATTGGTTTCTTGGCCTGGATTTAGTTAGTGGTCGTCTGTTTGCAACAAGGACGCTGCTTTGTCCGAGCTAGTGCTCTGAGAAGTTCATCTTGTGCTAAGATAGCGTCGATTTTCACTACTTAGTATATCTTTTTCTTGATTAAAAGATGAACTATGAACTTAGATTCGTTTCAGGTTTTTGAGCCTCAACTCGGTTTGGTGGGGTGATAGAAAGGTCTGACTAGGCTAATGGAGCCAACTGTTTGCTCCAACTAGTTGATAACCGTCAAAACCAGTATATGCATCCATTGAAGGACTTCTATATTTGTGTATGTTTTTCCTGTAGGATGTGAATCTGCTAGTGCATTAAAGACAGAGAAACAGAGCCATTATCCACTAACATCACAAGAGAGTTTTGATTCGTCTTCATTTGCTCTTGTGATTGATATCTAAGTATCTTTTTGATATCCTTAAGCTTTTGTTATGAGGTGGCTACACGTGTTTGTAGATATTGGTAAATGGACATTTTAATTCCATTGTTCCTAGGTTCTGAAGTCTCAACATTGGTCCTTTTTCAACTGAATAATTTTAAGTCAGATGGTATTTTCATTATTTTGTGACATGTTGCAATGGGATCTGTTACTCACGTATGATTAAACAAATGAAAACTAAAATAGATAGCTAGAACTTTCTACATTGATAACCAAGTCAGGAATTAACTGGCTCAGTGTTATGTTTCTTAGAATTCTAGTGTACGTGCCCACTTTATACACTCAATGGGATATTTAAAAATTTGTCAGTCTATATTATTGAATCTCACATTACCTGAGTTATGTATCGGAGTCAAGACCAATTGAAGTCAAAATTTAAGAATTTCCAAGGAAGGACATGTTAGAATTTTTGGTTTATCTTGTTGAATTCTAGACGAACTTCATCTGGGTAGGAGATATCTGATGGAATTATTTTCAATATTAGTTCTTTGTTGCGTCTATTTGTTAATTATGCTTATATTAGTGTATTAGTGATGCTAAAATTTATCTTGGCCAGCAGTACATAATACTTCTGCACAGCGGAGGCGTCAACTTGCAGTTGCAGTGGGAAAAGAGAAACGAGAGGCCTTGATACGAGCAAAACGCTTGTGCCGAGAAGCACTATTTGAAGATAATGAAGTTTCATTGGAAAGGGACATGGACACTGATGTGGAACAAACTGTTTTGGATGCTCAAACCTCTCAAACTGTGGATGATCTAAAATCTGCACTGACATACCAGTATGTAATTTCTATTTTGACTAGATTCACATGATCGCATTTACTTTTAAAAGCTTAAAAATCTTTTATTTTACTCTCATGCATGTGTATTGTGTTTTTTTTTTTTTTTTATATGTTTTGTAGGTTATTGTTTGACCTGTTACTTTCAAGATCTTGTAAATTTTATGCATGTGTATTGTTGTGTGTGTGTTGTGTGTTTTGCATTTATATGTTGTTGTAAGGTTATTGTTTGACCTGTTACTTTCAAGATCTTGTAAATTTTATGCCGTTTTCTAATTTCATGTGGTTTCCACCTAAAAAATTCTGTTTTCATTTGTACAGATACTAAGTTTGATTGTTTTGTCATATTCAAATGATAATTATTTCCATAAATAGTTTTGTTTATTATTGAATGTAAAATCATCGTTCTTACTACCAATCCTTGAATGGCAGACAATAGTATGTGTTCCAGGAGTTCATGTGTCGTTGACAAGTTGAAAGAAATAAAGGTTAAGAGCAAGGATAAGAGGAAGATAAAAAAGAAAACGTAAACAAACTTCTAGATGATTCAGATCTTCTTAATATTATGGTCTTGCATAGAGGTTAATGGAGGGATAAGAACAATGTAGTCGAAGCCTAATACTTGCGAAATACAACTTCTTGTTAACCTTCTATATCTTGCCGCCTTTGTCATCTTGTTGAGAGTTAAAATTAAAGCTGATTCCTGAATAAGAAAATCAATAGAATAATTGTGCATGATGTAATTATCATGTTTGAATGAACCTTTGAAGTATTTTGTTGTCATTCGAGTGAAGTGTTATATTATTAAATGTAATTGGAGTACAACTCTTGTTTATACAATCCTCAACCCTAATCATATATTTAAAAATAACAATGTGGGAGTAATCCATTACTTCTAAGACACTCTAAAGCTAGCTGGAGTATTGAAAATTTTCATTTTGTTGCACAAAAAAGACATTGATTCACATAAAGTGGCTGGGTAAAATATAGCAATCTCTTCTTTAAAAGAACTGCATGGCATATTGATTTTCTCGCATAACCTAATCACTAGTGAAGTGGTAATCAACTTCAAATATGTTAGCGTGTTCGTTAAACATTGGATTTCTTTCTATATTGATGAAACTGGATTTCCACAATGCCTATTTATCAGTTTGATGGTTGTAAATGTGACTCCATCAGTTGAGGACTTAAAATCCACGACATCTCACAAGATGTTTGTTGTTATTCTATATTTTCTTTGACATTAGAATGAGGTACTTCTTTTTTTTCTCTCTTCCTTATTAGATTGTCACCAATACAAATGCAGAGTTCCCAATATTTAGAAAACTAATTATGTTTGTTTGTTTGTTTGTTCACTAAGTAGTTTACATGAACCTAGCTGTTCTTCGAATTTGAAGAATATGAGATTTTATGCGTTTAAGCAACAAATTTCAGATTTACCCATGCGATTGCTTCTGGAGATGGAAGTGCTGAAACCAACAAGCTGAGACTCTAGTCATACTAATTCAATGTTGTTTGTGAGAGATTATCACATATTTTGTCATGGGATTATAAGTTCAAGTGATTATTATTGGTGAGAGATTATCTGATATTTTGTCATGGGATTATAAGTTCAAGTGATTATTTATAAATAATGAAATATATTGAACTCTAACTTCTAATTATGGTTGAAGTGCAAAAAGAATTTGTTGATCAAAAGTTGAGACATTGACACAGGCATATAAGCAAGTTTGGTTAAGAGCTGTAAATAATTTGAAAATAGGTTTATTAGTTAACAGAAGACAGAGAGAATGGAGGATCAAGGTCAAGGGAGCCAGTTTTCCAATCTATCTTATTTTCTCACCTTGTCGCTTCTGTACTTTCTTGGAAATTCCAAATTCTCTCCCTATAATGTTCTGATAGACACTTTGAAAGCTAAAAATTATGTTCCTCATGTTAGCTTTCTTTTAGCCCTCATAAACCTCATTGGCCTGGTGTGTTTTAATCAAAACATCAGTGGAAAGGGGGCTACACAAAAAAAGGTGGAAACATTACGTGAGCTGAGGCGGCTGTTATCAAAATCTGAAGTCCCTCCTGTCAAAGCAGCACTCGAAGCTGGAGTCATTCCTCTCCTGGTGCAGTGCTTAGCTTTTGGGTCACCAGATGAACAGGTTTGCATCTTCTACCAATCCTAATAAGTTTTTGCAACTGGAAAACAGTTGTTCTGAAATAATTCAGAGGCATTCATGTTATCCGATCAACTTTCCTGCTATCTACATTTTATAAAGACCGATGTGGTCTTCTGAGTTCTGAGTTCTGGTAATGCAGGAAATTATATCAATCCAATTATCTGAATTGATTCCTTCTAAATGTTTGTCATGCTATTATAACTGCCTTTTTAATCTATATACAGTTGCTTGAGGCAGCTTGGTGTCTTACTAATATAGCCGCCGGGGACCCAGAAGAAACAAAGTCGTTAATGCCTGCACTTCCTTTGCTTGTAGCTCACATTGGAGGTTTGTTGAACATCTATAGTTTTCTAAGCATAGTGTTTTTTTCCGTTGCTTTTTTATTTGTTTTTAGATGCTCCAAAGTGGTTTGTGCGGAGCAATTCTAGAGATGTAAAGTTATAAAATCCATATGGTATGTCATTTTTTTCTGTCCTTGGTTCATTGTTTGGTTATTTCTACTATTTTGTCAATTGCAATCATCGAGTTCATAAATTCTCTCCCTGCCTACCGACGATGTCTGGTTCTTATTTAATTTTGTCCAAGTCTGCATGATTCTCTGCCTTGTGGTTGTTGCTTTTGTCTCACCGGCCAGATTTCAAAATAATCCCAATTTTGTGATCCTGTTTATTTTCTCTATGGTCTTTGCATGTATGAGAACCTTAACTTGAAATGCAAACCTTTTTGAAGTCATCTTGATGTCTGAATTTATTATGTGAACTGTGTCTTGCTCAGAGGATTAAAATGCTCATCTTTCATGGAAAAATCCTTCTATACATGAATGGGTTTTTTGATGAAAGCTAGGTCTAAACAGACCAACCAAGACCGTTTTAATGGTGCTTCTGACACAAAATCTCGTGCCTGTTGGCATGGCTGAGATTTTTCGTTTTGCTCTCTTGCCGAGACACTGAACGAGTTGATACCAACACTGAACAAAAGGAGAGGGTGCAGAATGGCACATTAGCACCGACACTGAAGGAGAAGTGAGGGAGAGAGTGAGAGAGAAGATCATCTGTAGGAGGAAGGAGTAAGTGAGAGTTGGTGAGAGAGAGAGAGACAATGTGATCCACTCCAGCTTCACGAGAGAAGTGATGAGATCCACTCTGTCGTCATGAGTGAGTGAGAGGGAGAGAGAGTAGCGGCTTCACATGAGAGAGAATCGGCGTCAAGAGAGATGGCGAGTGAGAGACAGATTGGAGAGAGAGGAATCATGCAAGAGGTTGAAGGGAGAAAAAGAAGAAGAAAAAAGAAAGAAATTAGGATTTTATTTCAAAACTCCTTTAATTGAACAACAAAATATGGTTAAAATTGATCTGATCAAAAAATTTCCATTCAATCTTAAATTGATTAAATCAAGTTTGAATTAAGCCCAATTTGAAGGTACTCAACCAAGATTATAAACCCTAGTCTACTCAAATGATAAACCCTACCCTACTCAAATGATCTTTTTAATTGCTATACTCTTATACTTGTAAGTTAATAAGTATCGAAATTGTATTGACACGGCATGATATAAAAATCTTTATTGTTCCAATCAAGATACTCTTATACAGCTCAGGATTTTACACCTTAGTTGCCTTGGTTACTACAATTTGGTTGGTACTTTTTTTTTTTTTGCAACCAGTTTATTCCTACAAAGTAGTAGTATATATAGATAGAAAGTTAGAAGCACTTACATATATGAGGAGTTCTGGACTCTGAATTAACTAGTAGGAAAAAGGATCCCTGTCGAGTTTAAAGAAAATACCAAAGCATCAGCTGTTAATATTTGCAAGCAGAGTTACAAGGTTCATTTGCAAAAATTATACTACATTGAAGTTCCATAAGATAGTAATTTTAGCCATGCATGTCGTTAATATGCACCATGTATCCGCATCCACATATTTCGTATTAAAGTATTCATCCTCATTAGATGTATTAACAAGGAGTATGGGATGATAATATGCTTTTATTGGTAATCATTTTTATTACTCAAAAATAACTCTACTGACATGTAGTATGTAATGAATAATGGCAAGGATTTACTGAACCAGGTTGATTTTTGATAATATTCTTTGGTGGCAAAAAAGTTTATGTTTTTGTTCTTCTTGCATGTCTAAAATCTGATCAGTATTACCTATACTATTTATCTGGTAGAGAAGAGTTTGGTGCCCATTGCTGAGCAGTGTGCTTGGGCTTTGGGAAATGTTGCCGGTGAAGGAGAAGAGCTCAGGAATATTTTACTTGCACAAGGAGCTTTATTACCTCTTGCACGTTTAATGATGTCTAATAGAGGTTCCACTGCAAGGACAGCTGCATGGGCATTATCAAATCTCCTTAAGGTATGCATCTTTAATTTTATTAAGTTGAAATATTTCATTAACAGTCATATATAATATAATATATATTTATATAAATATATTTGTCAACTCCACCCGTGACGACCCAATCATGGCCGGTCTCAAGCCTGGATAAAGGAGGAGGATTACGTTAAGTTGTCAGTCAGCGTTACTATAGCAAATGTTAAATGAATGAATCCATTAAACTATTATGCCAATGTTAGGTTGTTTCCCAGAACGAATGCATTGCGGGGTCCAACTATAACGTCTCTGCAATGACCGCTGCATCTCCAAAACTCGGATGTAGTGTTAAATATGCAAGAGTTCGTAGGCAAGGACTGCTACATCTCCATGAGAACTTGGGTGTAGTGTTAAATAGCCAAGAATTCTCACACTATAGGTGGGATAAGAACAAACATTATAGAAAGACTAATAGTCTAAGATTTGGAACATGGAACGGAGTTTCACTTGTAAAGCAATGGAAGTAGTAGATACGATGATTAGGAGAATAATTTGTATTTTGTATGTATAAGAGACAAAATGGGTAGGCAAGAAGGCAAAGATGATAGAGAACTCGGGTTTTAAGTTATAGTATATAGGAAAGAGTAAAACAAGAAATGGAGTGGGTATTTTTTTTAGATAGTTCTTTAAAAGATGAAGTTGTTGGAGTAGTTAGAAAGGGAGACTCTCAAGATAGTAGTGACAAAAGAAGCTGTGAACGTAATTAGTATATATGCACTTTAAGTAGGATTAAATGAAGAAACCAAATCAACATTTTGGGATGACTTAGATGGGATATCACAAAATATTTTGCCAAATGAAATGATTTTAATAGAAGGCGATCTAAATGGACATGTCAGATTGAAAAATGAGGAATATGAGAGAGTATATAGGGCTTATAAGTTTGGAACAAGAAATAAAGAAGAGAAAATTATATTGGATTTTGCACCTTATATTGGCTAATATGGTTTTTAAGAAAAAAGAACACTTGGTCACATTCAAAAATGGAAATCATAAATCACAAATTAATTTTTTTATGGTTAGAAAGAGGTAGAAAGATTTGTAAAGATTGCAAGATCATCCCTAGAGAAAACTTAACTATTCAATATAGGTTAGTAGTTGATCCTGTCAACGAGCAAAGATCGGTTTTCCTTCGGATGACGCGATCTAACCAAGCCGACTCGGTCTACTGTAGCTTTGGAGGTCGGACCGAAGTTGGGCTCTTAATACGGTGGAGTGGTTGCGAAATGGCAGCGACCCCTTCTCTGAAGTTCGAATGGGGTTTATATAGGGGGGAGAAGAGGGCCTTCCCATGTGTGAGCGGTCATGTCTATTTAAGAGAAGATCAATCGACAGATCTCGATAGTGACAGCTACATTCAATGCCCTGACACTGTCATAGCCGCCTGACACTCGTAATCGTCTGACACACTGCCTAATATATCTTTTCTGTCCCTCTTTAATTATTGACGGCTTTGCCAGACAATGATTATGCCAAGGGGATTATCCTAAGAATATCTGATAAGAAAGGCTCAAGCGATAAGAGAGGCTCGCAGTTGTCTGGTCGTCTCCGTGTGATCACAAGTACCGGATCTCGGACAACAGACCTCAAGGATCCCGACCTCAGGTGGCCGACCTCCAGGATCCCGACCTCGGATGGCCGACCCCGAGGGTCCCGACCTCGGATGATCGGGCCTGGGGGTCCCAACCTCGGACGGCTGACCTCGGGGTGGTCCCATCCTCGACCTCGGACGACTGACCTTGGGGGTCCCGACCTCGGATGACCGACCATGAGGCGATCTTTACCCTGGCCTTTTTACTACCGGTTCAGATCAGCAATCGAACCCGACCGAGCCCTTGAACTTTCTAAAAATCATACGCCCGGATCACAAGCCTCCCTCTCAAGTCTAGTCGAAGGAGGAGCGTGATCCGACTGACTAGGCTCCCGGCTCGGTCGGCTTGCCGCGCGTCACCTCGTACGGTTGATCCTTCCTTTTAATGCCGTATCTTCTATCAACTCCTCATTAATGCGAAGACGCGTGTCGCTTCCCGACTGGGTGCTTCGAGCAGCGAAACGTCACTGGCGTGGCCTGGGCGTCGTGCGAGTAACGCTTCGAGGTCTGGGAAATGACAAGGATCGGACGGTGAGGAGTCTACCCCGCCATTTTCTTTTTCTCCATCGGACGGTCCTCCTGGTTTCACCCGGGGTATAAATAGGATTGCCCTCTCATTTTGCCTCTTTTCATCCTGGCCTTCGCTTTTCACCCAATTCTGGTCCGACCTCCGCCGCCTGATCTCCTCTATTCCGACGAACGGTGTCTCCGGCGAACTTCATTCTTAGGTACTCTCTCTCCTTGCCGAACTCCTGCCGTGCCTTTTCTGATTTTGTTTTGATAGCCTCATCTTCCGCACCTCCGTCTGCGTCTCCCGAGCCATGGTACTTGACTACCCGATCTTCTCTTACCCTAGGTCAGATAGAAACTCTACGCATAGATTACTTGATCCCAGAAGACCACTCGATAACTCAGCCCGACCGTCGAGGTCGGGCACACCAGCCCCCCTTAAGTCATTTCACCGTCTTTTCCGATCAGCTGTTAGCCGGTCTACGCTTCCCCCTACATCCCTTCTTCCGCGAGATCTGCCGTTATTTCCAGGTCTCTTTGTCTCAATTAGCCCCGAACTCGATCCGAATCTTGTGCGGCGCCGTGATCATCTTTACCGCCCACAAAATCCCCCTAGAACCTCGAGTATTTCATTTTTTCTATTATCTTAAGAAACAAGAGCCCGGGAATTTCTACTTCCAGGCTCGTATTAACTCTGCCTTCCTGGAGAAGGTGCCTTCCTCCAATAAAGGTTGGAAATCTCACTTCTTCTATATCCAATCAATCCCCCGACCGAACTGGCCTACCGAGTGGGTAGAAAACCTGCCTGATCACCCACAGCTGCCCAAGAACCTTCGTTCAGAACCGGGCTACCGTTCCGCAATTTCTAAGCTCGGGGGAGCCCGATACCACGCGGGCAAGCTATTGATCGCGGGGATGATGTATCTGTTCCGGCTGAGCCAAGTCCCGGCAGAGCTACCCGGCACCCTCGGTACGCTTCTACTTGCTCGGTGAGCTTGTTAGTGCTAACTAAAACTTTTTCTTTTGTGCAGCCGAAGTTATGTTCAGCGCTAGGATTGACGCGGTATTGGATCGGGAGGATGAAGCCATGGAGGCTTTGGCTGCCCAGCTAGCAGCCGCTCGGGCGGTACCACCCATAGACATCGCATCAGATCCCGAGCTGCCCACAATCACAGCAAATGACCCTAGAGGGAGTCTCCCGACCGAGGGGGCGGGAGTAACAATCCAACCGACTGGCGAGGGGACCTCTTCCCCGGCCGAGGCAGAAGAAGAAGAAGTAGACCCGGCTGCTCTTCCTAGCTTAGTCCGAAAACGCCGCCGGGTGGCTCTCAATGTGGACCCACCCTCGTCTCCTGAATCGCCCGTAGAGGTTCGGGCTGCGACGCCTTCTCGCCCGGGTCCAGCTGTGGCCAGCCTTCAACCCCCGGCCCTGAGCTCTACTTTGGCTCCCGAGGTTCCCCGGATCGACCTTCGGGCTCCGGTCCAGGCAGTATCTCGGTCCACAGCTCGACCCCCTACTCCTGTAGCGACACCTTCCGGAGCATCGACCTCGAGGTCCGCGCCCCGTCCTCCAGCCCCCAGCTGGGCACCGCCAACCTCGACGCTGCCGAAGCTCTTCTATCCATGAACTCCCCGCCGCGGTCAACAGTGGAAGTTCAAGTGCCCTCGGCGATTTCTCTAGCTCCGACTGTTCAACCTCAGCCCTTGAACCTGCACGATAATTTGGTCTCGGGCTGGGAGGAGGGATGGACAGCGTCCTTTGCGATGGACTCTGTTACCTTGGCCGACCATTTCTTCGTGGGAATGACTCAGGTATCTTCTTTCCTTCTTCAATTGTTTAAGTTCACACTCCTGACCTCCACTCCACTTCGCAGCAATGGGCGCTGAGCCACGCGGTCAGCCAAGCGTTGGTCGACAATACTCGAGCACGCCGGGAAGCAGAAAAACGAGTGAGGGACCTGGAAGCCCGAGTGGCGCAGAGTACCCTTCCTTCGGGTGACCAGGGTCTGGACCAGCTGCGCTCAGAAATAACCGCTCTAAGGTCCCACGTATCAGAGCTGGAGGCTCGTTCCGAGGAAGAGTAGCGGTTGGCGACTCAGTCAGCGGCGCAGACGGAGCGTCTAACTAACCGGGTGGCTCATCTGGAGGGCGACAATAAGACCCTCAAGGCCCGGTATACTCGAGCCCATGCTGATTTAGCCAAGATGACAACGGATGCTAGGGAGCTCAAGCGGAAATTTAAGGAGTCGGACGCGGCTCATCACCAAACTCAGCTTGCCCTGAAGAACAAGGAGACAGAGCTGGCTGCCCGACAAGAGGCCTTCCAGAATTTGGAACTTCAGCTAGTGGGCAAGGACGCGCAACTGGCTATTCAAGAGACCACCCTCCAGGTACAGGGCGCCGAGCTCACTCGACTCAGGAAGGAGTTGGAGGATTATAAGTCTGGCGAGCCGGCCCAGATTGAAGCCGCCCGAGTGGCCTATATTCAGTCGGATTCCTTCCTGAACCTAGTTTCTGAGCGGACGGGCGGCATGATTAAGTATGGAGCAGTAGGTGCTATCCAGCAATTAACCGAGGCCGGCCATCTTCCTGAGGACCTCCCTCCTAACGCTGTGAAGCTGAGGCGGATCAAGGCGTCAATTCCTGAAGACGCCTTCCCCCCCTTTACCTAGGATACCCAGTTTGGAGGTCCCGACTTTCTTTTGGCCCGAACGGCCGCTCTGTCTGCCGTGCTCCATCTCTCTAGGCTATTTTGAATTTTGTAATGATATCGTTTTCCCGCCTTGGCCTTTTAGGCTCGACTCTGTGATGGCCCCGGGCCTTGTCTAATTTCCGTGGATTTTCCTCTTTTCTTTATTTCGTCTAGCCGTTTGTGATGCATTAGATTTTCGTTAAGTGTTATTTGTTTGATGTACCTGCCTCATTTGCGGCAGCTCAAGGATACGAATCATACATCCAAGTTTCGCTAAGTATGGGTCGCTTGGGCCGCTTATGTCATTCTCGAGAGATAGACTCCTTAGTTTGATTTTTTCAATCGACTCGAAAATTTAGCTAAGTACCAGGTGCTCGGGCGACTAGTGCCCCAGTCTCTTAACCTGTCTTTTCTTAAGCCTTGGGAATGTAGCTAGGTCAGGTCGATACCCTGGCTCAGCAATGAGGGTCGATCGAGCGTACAACCCGGCTCGATGATTCTGCTCGGTCAGGTAAATACCTTGACTCGGCGATAGATATTGCAGGAAGATAATGATCCATGTTCATTTCGAGCAAGAGCCTGGACACCGTTCGACTTACCCTGACCGAGCGTGGACTGCCACGCCCGACCGGGCCCGACCGAACGTGGAACGCCACGCCCAATTGGCGCCGAGTCCGGTGGGTGCGTGAGAGCAAGCCCACTTATAACTTGCCTTAGCAAGAGTCTGGACACCGTCCGACTTACCCTGACCGAACGTGGATCGCCACGCCCGACCGGGGCCCGACCGAACGTGGAACGCCACGCCCGATCGGCGCCGATCCGGTGGGTGCGTGAGAGCAAGCCCACTTATAACTTGCCTTAGCAAGAGTCTGGACACCGTCCGACTTACCCTGACCGAACGTGGATCGCCACGCCCGACCGGGCCCGACCGAACGTGGAACGCCACGCCCGATCGGCGCCGATCCGTGGGTGCGTGAGAGCAAGCCCACTTATAACTTGCCTTAGCAAGAGTCTGGATACCGTCCGACTTACCCTGCCGAACTGGATCGCCACGCCCGACCGGGCCCGACGAACGTGGAACGCCACGCCTGATCGGCGCCGATCCGGTGGGTGCGTGAGAGCAAGCCCACTTATAACTTGCCTTAGCAAGAGTCTGGACATCGTCCGACTTACCCTGACCGAACGTGGATCGCCACGCCTGACCGGGCCCGACCGAACGTGGAACGCCACGCCCGATCGGCGCCGATCCGGTGGGTGCGTGAGCGCGAGCTCACTTATAACTTGCTATGGTTGTTTCCCTCGGAAAGCTGGAGTTGGTCTTTATCATCGCTTTTTCTGATCACAGTTACAAGAGTTATTCCGCTCCACTCTCCTCACGGTACAATTTTAAATGCACTGCACTCCAAGGTCTTCCGAGTCGCTTTCCTTGAGCATCCTGTAGATAATAGGCTCCCGACCCCAGCGCCTCGACCACCAGGAACGGACCACTCCATGGAGGCTCTAGCTTGCCTACTTCTCCCACTGGTTTGACTCTTTTCCATACCTTGTCCCCCACTTGGAAATGTCGAGGTATGACCTGTTGGTTGTATCTGTTCCGCATCCTTTGCTGGTAGGCGGCCATATGGACTGAAGCCTTAGCGCGGACCTCCTCGATCAGATCTAATTCAGCTCGTCTTTTCTACGCATTGTCTTCTCCATACAATTGTCTTCTGTCCGACTCACAACCGACCTCCATGGGGACTACCGCTTCACTCCCATATACTAACTGGAAGGGAGTGTATCCTGACCCTTCTTTGGGTGT
>JAGFNQ010002242.1:95278-239526 GCA_024364735.1 Boesenbergia rotunda | reverse complement strand
AGAGATAGTCATGGATGAAGATTTACAATTGGAGAGGAAGGTAAATCTTTTTATGAACTATATTCTTTAAGAAATATTTAGTCATTTTGTATTGACCCTCACATTTCTATTAATGGTTTAGTTTGCAGCCTCAAAAAAATAAACAGTATTACAATCAATCTCAGTATGATGAAGTCAGAAGCGAATGGAGTGAATGTCTACTTTTATGTGGGTGCCTAAGTGTAGGTTGTGAAAAAAATTTTGATTGTATTTTGAGATTTATGAATACAACAGATTTTGTGTGAAGTTGATTAATGTCTTTTATGAATACACTTTTGAGTTGTAAGAAATAGATATTTCTGATATATATATATATATATATATATATATATATATATATATATATATATATATATATTTGTTTAATTTTGATGGTGAAAAATATTGTGTTGTAGTAATTCAAATAGATATTTTTGAAAAATATTGTGTTGAAAAATATTTGTTTAATTAAAATTGTATTATAACAAAACATGATGAATTACTTCGACAATACAAATAAATGGTGTAGTAATACAATACAACAGACTTCGTCAAATTTAATTAGCAGCGTAGTTAAAAAAAATATTTACTTCGTCATTTTTTTAATTTGTGAAGTCGTTTGTAAAAATTACTTCGCTAAATTTAAATATTTGTTATAACAACATACACTCTAACACGTCTACATAATGCTGAAGTAATACAACAAAAAATACTTCGACCAATTCAATTTTTGTAGAAGTAAAATTAAATATTTACTACACGAGAATAAAAAATTTGTGAAGTCGTATAAATATTTTACTTCAGAAGTACTTATGAAGTTATATACGATCAAATACTTCAGCGAGATCGATGAAGTATTAGAGCCATTTTACTTCGAAAACGGTTCAACTTTGAACCGATTTTGAACCGGTGAAAGACTTCGGTATTTCGTGGTGAAGTAAAAACTGACCTTTTTACTTCACGCGCGTCTACTTCGGTAATTATCTACCTATTACTTCAGATAATATCCGAAGTCTATTATCAATTTTCACATAGCGCGACAAGAAAAACCAAGAGAGAAGTAATCACATCGGAAAAACTCACCACCAAGGTTGGCCGGAGAGGAAGATCGTCCCAACGGAAGAACTTCGTCGCCTCGGTGCTTCTCCTTGTGCTCACGGCAAGAAGAAAGGGGAAGAGGCTTGTGGCCGGCCAAGAGGAAGAAGGGAGGAGAGGGAGAGAGCCCAAGCAAGAATACTTGGATTATTTCGAATCCTTGCCTTGGTTCCTTTATATAGTGGTCTCTCAACCGCCAAGTCTCCTTTTTTTCTTATGGAATAAATTTTCATAAGAAATTTATCATATAAATTTTCTATGATTTATTCCATCATGCCAAGTCTTGATTTTATATCATGGTTAAAATCATATTTTAATTCATGATAAAAATCAACCAAGTCTCTTTTTTTCTTATGGAATAAATTTTCATAAGAAATTTATCATATAAATTTCTTTATATAAATTTCTTTATCATGGTAAATCAATCCATGATTGATTTTATAAAATAAACCAATCCATGGTTCATTTTAATTTTCATGAAAAAATAATTTTTTTTATATAAATTTCTTTATCATGGTAAATCAATCCATGATTGATTTTATAAAATAAAATAAATCAATCCATGGTTCATTTTAATTTCCATGAAAAATAAACCAAACCTTGGTTTATATAAAAAATTTATATCATCCATAAATTTTATAAAACAAACCACACATGATTTATTTTATAAATTGAACCAAACAATTTGGTTCCCTCCCTTTGTTGTGGCCGGCCAAGCAAAGAGGGTGGGGACCCTCTTTGGCCGGCCTATCCAAGCCACGCCTCAATGAATTAAACTCATTTAATTCATCCATTAAGTCTTCAAAAGACTTAGCCATTTTACGCTTCTGATGCGTCTCTGAAAAATTCAGATTCGACTTATCATTTGGCTCAACCCAATCTAATCTCTCTTGATTGGAAAATCCAATTTTTAACTCGTTTTAAATCCCTCGGATTACTCGTAGTGCGTGTGACTAAATAGGCTTTCGATTTATGTTGGCCGTCTATAATTAACTAATTATAGAACGATCATGAGTGGCACCTAGTAGTACATCATGATCCCCAATTAATCGAAAGATCAATGGTTGACCTCAGAAACAATTCTGAAACCCTTCAGCAACTATAATTAATCGTGCCACATTCTCTTCACCATCTTATACCCACTTGGTTCATGACATGGTCTATGTGTGTCAGTCCCCACTAGGCTGACTACGTCACACCTAGCCCAAGTAACGTTTTCTCGTCCTACGGATTCTAATTACTCTCATGTATTTAAGAGATTCATACTCTGAACATGTCATGCTCTGGCCAGAGGCTTCGAGTAACAATCCGACGAAAGGCCTTGGGTATACATCTCGTCGCAAGGAGTGGTGAATCCTTTGTAGGCTGTTCAAACATCTTCGGGCACTTCGGCTTATACCCAATCATCCTGGGTCCACACCTCCTTGGAGATGCTTGCTTAAGATGTCAAAGTATAAGTCTCCATGACCAAGTTGACTTGAACACCGCAAGTCAAAGGAACATCGCACTTAAGCTGCAGCAAGAACTTCACTGACATGTCTATATATGTAGACTACTATATGAAGTTTTACTGCCAGTCACTCCAATGAACTAGTTCCCTTAACTAGCATTCATGTTTATCTCCGGACATCCCATGTCACCAGCCAGTGAGAATCAGCTGATTAGAGAATAACCCATGCTAGTCTCAACAGAATTGATAGTGTCCGTATTTATCAATTCATCGACTAGGGACAATTTCAATACTTCACAATTGTGCATGTAGAGATAATCACTAGTTGTGAATTCATCACAAGTTCTCTCATGCTGTGAATTGTATTGCGGACATTCAGTAAATGAGTTTAAGATCTCAATCAAATACACAAACATGTATACTCAAATAGTGAATACTCATTTATTAAATAAATGATTACAATCATAAGGCGATTACCTTAGGACACTTCTCTCATATCACTAACAGACGCGTCATGATCAGGTGACGCCACATGGCATGTTGGTGTGACGTGTCATGATCAGGTGGTGCCACGTGGCATGTCGGTGACGAGGCAGTGCCTATGTGGCACATGACTGTGTAGAGAACGATGATTGGATTGAGCGAACAGATGGTGGTCGTCGGATCAAAGATCTGGAGCGTTGGATTCAAATCTAACTGTGAAGAGGGAGGATGGATCTGAGGCGTCGGATTAAATGTTCTAATCTGGCGGCTGAGATCCAGATGGGATCTGAAGAGTTATAACTCTTCAGATCAAGGGACGAGATTAAAAGACCTTTAAAGGGTTATACCTTTTCGTTATGAATGGTCCAGATCTGTCCAAACCAAAGGGTACTTACCTCTTCACTCAATATAAATAGATCACTCAATATAATACTGTCAAATGCATTTATGCTCACAATGGGAAGTAATCATGATATCATCATGAGTACTAAGAAAATGTTGACCAATAGTTTCGACATGAAAGATATGGTTCTAGCAGATGTCATATTAGGAATTAAAATTCTCAGGACGTCCAATGGGATAGTTTTAACACAACCCCATTATATAGAGTCAGTATTGAAAAGATTCAATGCTTCAATGCATACGATCTCTCTACTGTAAAAACACATATGGATCTAAGTCAACACTTAGCGAAAAACCATGGTGAATCCATATCGCAATTGGAATATTCCCGGATAATTGGCAATTTGATCTATCTCACAAACTGTACTCGTCCGGATATTGCTTGTGTGGTCAACAAACTGAGTCGTTTTACGAGCAATCCAAACGAAACCCATTGGAAAGCACTGATGCGAGTTCTTCGATATTTAAAATATACTATGAGCTACGGATTACATTACGGAAGGTATTCCGCAGTCTTGGAGGGATATTGTGATGCTAATTGGATCACCGATATAAAAGACTCCAAATCCACTAGTGGATATGTATTCACGATCGGTGGGGGAGCAGTATCTTGAAAATCCACTAAGCAGACATGCATAGCTCGATCAACAATGAAATCCAAGTTTATAGCACTTGACAAAGCAACTGAAGAAGCTGAATGACTGCGGAATTTCTTGGAAGATATTCCAAGCTGGACAAAACCTGTGCCCGCCGTACCTATCCACTGTGATAGTCAATCGGCAATTGGAAGGGCACAGAGTAGTATGTATAATGGTAAGTCACGATATATACGTTGTCGACATAATACCATTAGGCGGTTAATCTCGAACGGAGTGATTGCAATCGATTATGTCAAATCTAAGGATAATTTGGCAGATCCCCTAACGAAGGGGCTAAATCGAGATCAAGTATACTACTCATCAAGAGGAATGGGATTGAAAATCTACAACTAAAAACGACTGTAGCGGTAACCCAACCTTGTTGACTGGAGATCCCAAGATCTTGGTTCAATGAGACAACGAAGTTACAGAAGTTGTGTAATAGCACAAGAGAAATAATTATCTCTACTATCCCAATCCTAGGATGATTTGGTGTTGTCCTACCACATGTAGTGAGGATAAGCTTATGCTTTTAATGACTTCTATACCTTTAAGGTGAAGTATGGTAGGATATTCTTGATAGAAGTGTCACCTATGTGAGTGTGAAGACAGACCGCTTCAATGAAACACTCATGAATCCAAGATGGTGTCCATGGCCGAAACGGAACCAACCATGAGAACCAAAAGTGGGTGAGATAAGTCTCTGTATGGGTGTTATTATCTGAGTATATACCAACAGCTGAGCAGTTCAAGACATCACGTTCACTGCGCAGCCTAGTATGCTCGATAGCATTCGACTACGGAAGGTTCAAAGCCACAAGCTACCTTTCCCGATGCATTGACTTATCATTGGACTCTTGTAAAGTGTCAACATGCATACATACAATACATGCATTAATTTCCATTCATGTGGGGGATTGTTGGATACGATTTTACAAAGCAAAATTTTGATGTCATCGATCGTTAAAAGTCAAGTTTAACTTCAAAATCAAAATCTACATTTCGCGTAGATAAATCTGGACTATTTATTTGCTCAAAACTGATTAAGGGTGAATGAGAAATTAATTGTTCAAGATACGCTCAAATAAACATTAAGAAAAAAGATGGGGTTTAGTCCCACATTGCTAACCGGTGAGAGCCAGTGTTTCCTTATATGTGTTCCTGTGCTAATGTTGTTAATACAAAAGCACAGGAGGTCTCTACCCTTGGGTGAGCAGGTGCTCGCACCTGCAAGCACGCCACGCGCGCACAATGGGCGCTTTGTTAGCACACTTTGCACTTCACACGTACGCATCGTCGCGAGGAGCTTTAATTTATGCTCCACGTGACGATGACGTGTCGTGATCAGGTGACGCCACGTGGTATGTCGATGTGATGTGTCATGATCAAGTGGCGCCACGTGGCATGTCAGCGACGAGGCAATGCCTATGTGGTATGTGACTGTGTAGAGAACGATGACTGGATTGGGCGAACAGATGGTGGTCGTTGGATCAAATATCTGGAGCGTTGGATTCGAATCTGACTGTGAAGAGGGAGGATGGATCTAAGGCGTCAGATTAAATGTTCTAATCTAGCAGCTGAGATCAAGATGGATCTGATGAGTTATAACTCTTCAAATCAAGGGACGAGATTAAAAGACCTTTAAAGGGTTATACCCTTTCGTTATGAACGGTCCAGATATGTCCGAACCAAAGGGTATTTACCTCTTCACTCAATATAAATAGATCCCTCCACTTGATCATTTCATTCATTCAAGCATTGCAATCTAAAAGTATTCGCACTCATCTATCTTATGCATCAAGAGTCCAAAAAGCCTACAGAAAGGTACGCCGGTCTCGGAATTTGAAGTGCTACTATTCCGAGACGACGTCGTTGTATCTTGGAAATGAATTGCTGCTATCCATGAGCACCAGTAGCGGAGCAATATCGTTTTACGGAGATAGTGTCGAACACTAGCCTCGACGTAAACCAATCAGTTTGCTTCCTCCGAAAGCAACCTCTCAAAAGATCCGATGGTCGTAAATCGATTAAGTTAAATATCAAGAAGATACAAATCAGCTACCAACAGGAATTTGATCGTCGCTAAGAGACAATTTTTTTTTGTTGTGAATATAAGCAATAGCTTTATAGGTAATGTCTCAAAGACTTAGTTAAAGTAACCTAACTGGAGAATAATAAAATAATTTGTATATGGTGATTGACAAGCCTTACAAACCTCCCCTGAACGAGACACGGGGTGTAAAGCCTAGCAAAATTTAAGATGTCTTGAATAGAATAAAAATAAAAGCATATAAAATTCTATATGGAGCATTAATTGATTTTTTTTTTATCTTTGTCAATTCTTTTGATAAAAACTAAAAAGATGTCCACTATTCAATTTAAAAATATACAATATTTTACCGAATCACGTAGATAAATTTTAGGATTTTTAATTTTGTATATCTAATTTTTATAATATAAAAATCATACAGTACATTTTCATTATACCCCTCCCCCTTCTTTCACTATTCTAAAAAGTTTTTCTCTATTTTCTTAATTTTTTCTCAAATCATTTAAAATTTACTGTTCTTAATTAATTTATATTATTGAATTCAGATCTAGGAATATAAATATATTCAAATATAAACTTAGAGAATTCTTAATTTATATTATTGAATTCAGATCTAGGAATATAAATACATTCAAATATAAACTTTGAGAATTCTAAATTACTTCGAATCAAAACTAATATGTTCTTAATTATGGATCTTGCTAGTAACATGATAATTGTCGTCACATTTATCTGATACAATATGTATGGACTTTAGTTACAGAAAAAATACTATGTTATTTTTGTCAATTGTATTGACTAATTGTTTCTTTCTACCTGTAATTTGATTGCAGGAGTTGCTCACTGAGAACAGTATGCCAAATATTTATGTTCTTAACAGCCTAATGAAAGTGAATGCACATGATTTGAGCTACACCTTCTATATTTACAAGCGTATGCAAGTAATGCCATCTCATATATACCTTATGTTGCTGTTACTATATATATAGGTGCCTACTCCGCCTTGAGGGTGCTTGCAAGAGGATGATGATAGCTCAATTTTCATAGAGGTCCACTAGATCAAGCTCCATCTTGAGAGGGTGTCAAAGTTGTCAGAGGCGGCAAAAAGGTGAAATGCTCGTCTCCAGCACCCTCGTTAGCCCGTCTTAGGACTAATAGAGAGGAGATAAATCACGGTGACTGAGAATGCAAGAGGTTGGGGGGAGAGATTTTTTACACAGGGTGTAGGGATTTACGTCCCATCAGCTCTGTAGCTCGAACCCAAGATCTTTAGTGATAATCTATTAATCCTTTACCATCTCAGTTATATCCGTGAGGACGGGTGTCAAAGTTGTCAGAGGGTTCAGTGGAGGGGGTGTAGGGTTTCAAAAGGTACTTTCATGTTCCAAATTGGTATAATTTGAGGATGGTTCAGATGCATGCAAGATTAATTTCTTACTCTAGCTTTCGAAAGTGTGTTTTCATTTGGAAAATTTAGATAGCAAATAGAACCTATGGCAAAAAGCTAACTAACAATCGGTATTAACACAAAGGTGTCCTAGCAAATCGTTGCATTCTTATCATTGGTGCTATTGCACATTCAACTATCATGTTGCTAACTGTGGCGCTTTTTTTTAAAAAAAAATAAAGTTTCTAAAATATCCGTTGGAATGAAACCTAATACATTTGTTAAATTGCAACAAAAGATGGTCATACATTTCATTAATGAATTTTAATTAAAAACAAGTATATAGTTAAAAAAAGCATAAGTTAAAAGACAATAACAAACCAACGTTTGTAGTCCAACGGTAAATATAATTGCCTTTGAAGCAATAATCCGGATTTGACTTCCGGCAGACGCAATTTTCTGTTTATTTATTTTGGTTCTGTTAAATTATATTTGCACAGAATAGTCATGTGAAAACTGTAATTTGCAAAAGAAAGCAAGCACGTAATAATTCTTTTTCTCAATACCAATGGGCATCAAATGAGATTGTGCATTTAACATTATTATATTTTTATAGCCATTTTATTAGATTCTTCCATCAAATTATGAGACACTTTCCCGTCCTGAAGAGCAAAGAAATCCCCTTACTTTTTAAGTTTCCCGTTTATGATGTGTAACCACCAGAACATTTATAATTTTGTCATCCCGCATTGGTATCTAACATACGATTTGTCGAGACTGCCGACTATGGGTGTTTGTAGTGCAGGGGGGGCATCCACCTTTCTGACAACTTGGTCAGCAGGCGTCGAAAATCAAAATGAAAGGTTAAAGCTACATACCATTGTTGTGGTTCCTATTAAAAAAAAAATGATTAACGAAATTTTTTTAACCTTATCTCGGATGACCGGTCCAGTCTCATAGAAGTTTTCCATCGACCACCAAGGTAAATCAGGAAACACTCACAATAGGCGGTCTAGAAGCCCAATGTCCCAAGATCGCGCCCCATTTGATAAAAAATTCCTATAAATACACCATAGTTAGAGATCGAACCACGGATGTCTGAGATAGCGACTAGTCGCCCTACCGCTGCATCAAAGCCCCCGAGGAATTGTGGTTCCTATTCAAAAAATATGCAAGGATGTCAAATCGCCTCGCAAAAGTTGCTTATCATAGTTCATTATCAAACAGAGAAGGTGGTAGCGATTTGCTCGTCCTGAGCCCTGCTAATCCATTGTAGGGTCAACACAAAAGAGATAAATCATGAGAACTACTAACTCAGATACTATGACGAGCGTGTGAAGAAACGAACATACTGACTTTGTCAGATTTTGACTCACAGACTTCAAGATAATAACACTATATATACTGGTCATCAATCCATCTCGTGGAGTCCATTATCTACGATAGAAACTTCGTATGATGGATGCTGCTAATCTACATGCAGATCCTAAAATCATCTTATAGTTGTCGTTGGAAAAAAGAACCTGCATTAGTGATGCCAGAGTATGAGTTCAAATGAGGGGGGAAAAAACCATCAGTATTCATTTTTCTTTATTTTTGTTTTTTCCCTCCCATTTATCTCTGATTATCCATTTTTCGATAGCAAGTTGTTCCTGCGTCACTCATCTAATTTATGTGCAAGAAAGTTTTTCTATTGATGATCATGAATCATACTTGAATGATAGTGATCCTCTCCCTCAGTACAAAATCTATATAATTATTGGAGATACATCTTATCTTATGGCAAACCAAATCCATTTTGTGTTCCAGAATGTTGAATCTATTCTGATACTATATTCTCGATCTCCTATTGTTATTGTGAAATTGTTCGAAACTTTTTACATTGCTTATAATCATTCAGCACATCCACATATCTTGCTTTGGTTTTCTTCTTCCTCTCTTCTCTTTGAACTAACTTTTGTTTTGCATAAAAGAGATTAAAGATAATAAATTTATATTATTATATTATTAGACATTTTCCTTATTAATCTGTTAATTGACAGATTCTTTATAAATCTGTTAATTAACAGTTTCGTTATTAATTTTTCATTTGACTAGGTCTCCTAAGACCCTATAAATTGTGTATCTCATAGACAAGTTTTTTCAATCAAGAAAGTTATTTTGTTATCTCTTTCTTTCTCTCTACCTCTCTTCTCTTTGTACTTCTTTTAATCAAATATGGTATCAGAGTCATAGCTCCTCATACCTTACATGTCGCTATTTTTATGCAACGTCTTTCTTCTTCTTCATGTGACGCTTGCTATCACCATTATTTTTTTTCGAAAAAAAAACTTCCTCCTCTATTTTTTTCCTCGTTCCTCGTTTTTATCACCCGCCAACTCATGACGGAAAAGTAGCGGAAAAGAGGAATAGTCTTCGTGCCTTTTGGCCCAAGCTACAACAATTTTTGGTTCTTTAGTATTATTTTGATGTCGAATGTTCAGAGATGTCAAATTTGTCTCCAATTTGGGCATACTAGTATTCAATGTCCTAAAAGACTTGACAAAATCTTCATCGGTGGTCCTTCAGCCTTAAGAAAATGTCAAATTTGTCTCCAAATTGGACATACTGATATTCAATGTCCTAAAAGACTCGACAGAACCTTCATCGGTGGCCCGTCAGCTTTAAGAAGATCTTTAACTTCATAAGTCCGTCTTAAAGTTCTCTCATCTGTGCCTACTCATGGCAAACTTTCAAAATTTTTATCTACTGAATGGTATATTGACACTGGAGCAACTCATCATGTCACATCAGACTACAATATCTTTACAGAAGTACTATCATACACTGGTTCGGATATGGTACAAGTAGGTGATGGCTCAGGTTTGCATATTACTAATCTTGGAAACACATACATTCATTTATCTAATCGTACTTTTCACATGCGCAACATCTTTCATGTTCCATCCATTATTAAAAATTTACTCTCCGTACGTCAGTTTCCCCTTGATAACAATGTCTTTTTTGAATTTCATCATGATCATTATCTTATAAAAGATAGAGGAACAAATACTACTGTATTTCTTGGAAAAATAAAAAGTGGTCTCTACTGATCCTGTCGACAAGCGAAGATCGGTTCTCGCTCGGATGATTCGGTCTCACCAAGCCGACCCGGTCTGCTGTAGTTTGGGAGGTCGGACCGAAGTTGGGCTCTCAATATGGTGGAGTGGTTGCAAAATGGCAGCGATCCTCCCTTTGAAGCCCCAGGGGGGGTTTATATAGGAGAGAGGCAACTCTCTGCTGTGTCAGGGCTGGCAAATCTCATTAAGGGATGGTCAGTTGACAGATGGTGATATTGACGGCCGCATTTAATGCTGTGAAACTGCCATAGCCGCCTGACCCTCATAAACGCCTAACACATTGCCTAATATGTCTCTTCTGTTCCCCTTTTATTATTGGCGGCTTTGTCAGGTAATGATCATGTCAGAGGGGATTATCTCTTGAGTATCTGATAAGAAAAGCTCATGCGATAGGAAAGACTCGCAATTATTCGATCGTCTCCGTATGATCATGAGTACCTGACCTCGGACGACTGACCTCGATGATCCTGACCCCGGGCGTCCAACCTTGAAGGTCTTGATCCTGGACGGATGACCTCGAGGGTCCCGACCTCGGGCGTCCGACCTTGAAGGTCTTGACCCCGGACGGATGACCTCGAAGGTCCCGACCTCGGGCGTCCGACCTTGAAGGTCTTGACCCCGGACGGATGACCTCGAGGGTCTCGACCTCGGGCGTCCGACCTTGAATGATCGACCCCAAGGGCCCCGACCCCGGGGTGACCTTTGATCGGACCTATTAACTGCCGGTTCAGATCAGCAATCGAACCCGACCGAGCCCTCAATCCTTCTAAAAATCATATGCCCGGATCACAAGCCTCCCTCTCAAGTCTAGTCGAAGGAGGAGCGAGATCCGACTGACTAGGCTCCTTGCTCGGTCGGCTTGCCTTTTCTCTGTCTTCTCACGCGTCACCTCGTACGGCTGATCCTTCCTTTTAATGCCGTATCCCCCATCAAATCCTCATTAATATGAGGACGCGTGTCTCTTCCCGACTGGACATCTCGAGCAACGAAACGTCATCGGCGTGGCCTAGGCGTCGTGCGAGTAAAGCTTCGAGGTCTGGGAAATGACAGAGATCGGACGGCTAGGAGTCTGCCCCGCCATTTTCTTTCTCTTCATCGGACGGTCCCCCTGGTTTCACTCGTGGTATAAATAGGTTTGCCCCCTCATTTCACCTCCTTTTATCCCGATCTTCGCTTTCTATTCGACTTCTGTCCGATCTCCGCCGCCCGACCTCCTCGACCCCGGCGAACAGTGTCTCCGGTGAACCTCCCCTTGAGGTACTTTTTCTTTTTGTCGATCCCCTGCCGTGCCTTTTCTGATTTCGTTTTAATGGCCTCATCGTCTGCGCCTCCGTCGGCGCCTCCCGAACCATGGTACCTGACTACCCGATCTTCCCTTACCCTAGGTCAGATAGAAACTCTACGCATAGATTACTTGATCCCAGAAGACCACCCGATAACTCAGCCCGACCGTCGAGGTCGGGCACACCAGCCCCCCTTAAGTCTTTTCACAGTCTTTTCCGACCAGCTATCAGCCGGTCTGCGCTTTCCCCTACATCCTTTCTTCCGCGAGATCTGCCGTTATTTCCAGGTCTCTTTGTCTCAATTAGCCCCGAACTCGATCCGAATCTTGTGCGGCGCCGTAATTATCTTCACCGCCCACAAAATCCCCCTAGAACCCCGAGTATTTCATTTTTTCTATTATCTTAAGAAACAAGAGCCCGGGAATTTCTACTTCCAGGCTCGTATTAACTCTGCCTTCCTGGAGAAGGTGCCTTCCTCCAACAAAGGTTGGAAATCTCACTTCTTCTACATTCAATCAATCCCCCGACCGAACTAGCCTACCGAGTGGAAAGAAAACCTTCCTGATCACCCACAGCTACCCAAGAACCTTCATTCAGAACCGGGCTACCGTTCTGCAGTTTCTAAGCTAGGGGGAGCCCGATACCACGCGGGCAAGCTATTGATCGAGGGGATGTTGTATCTGTTCCGGCTGAGCCAAGTCCCGGCAGAGCTACCCGGCACCCTCGGTACGCTTCTACTCGCTCGGTGAGCTTGTTAGTGCTAACTAAAACTTTTTCTTTTGTGCAGCCGAAGTTATGTTCAGCGCTAGGGTTGACGCGGTGCTGGATCGGGAGGATGAAGCTATGAGGGCTCTGGCTGCCCAGCTAGCAGCCGCTCGTGCGGCGCCGCCCGTAGGCGCCGCATCAGATCCCGAGCTGCCACCAAGCACAACAAATGACCCAGGGAGAGTCTCCCGACCGAGGGGGCGGGAGTAGCAACCCAACTAACTGGCGAGGGGACCTCTTCCCCGGCTGAGGCAGAAGAAGAAGGAGTAGACCCGGCTACTTCTTCTAGTTTGGTCCGAAAACGTCGCCGGGTGGTCCTCAATGTGGACCCACCTTCGTCTCCCGAATCGCCCATAGAGGTTCGGGCTGCGACGCCTTCCCGTCCGGGTCAAGCTGTGGCCAGCCTTCAACCCGCGGCCCCGAGCTCCGCTTTGGCTCCCGAGGTTCTCCGGCCCGACCTTCGGGCTCCGGTCCAGACAGTATCTCGGTCCGCAGCCCGACCTTCTACTCCTGCAGCAATACCTTCCGGCGCATCGACCTCAATGTCCGCGCCCCGTCCCCCAGCCCCTCAGTTGAACATCGCCAACCTCGACGCCGTCGAAGCTCTCCTATCCATGAACTCCCCGCCACGGGCCACGGTGGAAGTTCAAGTGCCCTCAGCGATTTCTCTAGCTCCGACTGTCCAACCCCAGCCCTTGAACCTGCACGATAATTTGGTCTCGGGCTGGGAGGAGGGATGGACAGCGTCCCTTGCGATGGACTCTGTTACCTTGGCTGACCACTTTTTCGTGGGAATGACTCAGGTATCTTCTTTCCTTCTTCAATTGCTTATGTCCCCACTCCTGATCTCCACTTCACTTCGCAGCAATGGGCGCTGGGCCACTCAGTCAGCCAAGCGTTGGTCGACAATACTCGAGCACGCCGGGAGGCCGAAAGACGGGTGAGGGACCTGGAAGCTCGAGTGGCGCAGAGCACCCTTCCTTCTGGTGACCAGATCTGGACCAGCTGCGCTCAGAAATAACCGCTCTAAGGTCTCATATATCGGAGCTGGAGACCCGTTCTGAGGAAGAGCAGCGGTTGGCGACTCAGTCAGCGGCGCAGACGGAGCGTCTGACTAACCGGGTGGCTCATTTGGAGGGCGAAAACAAGACCCTCAAGAGCCGGTATAACTGAGCTCATGCCGACCTGGCCAAGATGACAACCGACGCAAAGGAGCTCAAGCGGAAATTTAAGGAGTCGGACGCAGCTCATCACCAAACTCAGCTTGCCCTGAAGAACAAAGAGACAGAGCTAGCTGCCCAACAAGAGGCCTTCCATAATTTGGAACTTCAGCTAGTGGGCAAGGATGCGCAGCTGGCTATCCGAGAGACCACCATCTCGGGACAGGAAGGTGCGCTTGCCCGACTCGGGAAGGAACTGGAGGATTATAAGTCAGGCGAGTCGGCTCGGATTGAAGCCGCCCGAGTAGCCTACATTCAGTCAGACTCCTTCCTGAATTTGATTTCTGAGCGGATTGGTGGCATGATTAAGTACGGAGCCATAGGCGCCATCCAGCAATTAACTGAGGCCGGCCATCTTCCCGAGGACCTTCCACCAGATGCGGTGACGCTGAGGCGGATTAAGGCCTCGATTCCTGAAGACGCCTTTCCTCCCTTTACCTAGGATCAACTTTCCTAAGCTTACCTAGGTTGGCGGCCCCGACCTCCTTTTGCCCGAGCTAGTGCCCAGCCCGTTTCCTTCTCGTCTTTAATTTCTCAAATTTCTGTAATGATATTCGACCTCCTGACTTGGCCTTCAAGGCCTAATTTTGTAATGGCCTCAAGCCTTAGTTTATTTCGGCAAGCTTTTCTTTTTCTTCGTTTCGTCTAGCCGTTTGGGATGCCTTATATTTTTGCTAAGTGTTACTTGTTTGATGTACTCGCCCCATTTGCTGAAGCCTGAGGCTACGAATCATACGTCCAAGCTTCACTAAGCATGGGTCGCTGGGGCCGCTCAAGTCATTCTCGTGAGATAGACTCCTTAGTTTAATTTCTTCAATCGACTCGAAAATTCGGCTACGTACTAGGCGCTCGGGAGACTAGTGCTCTAGTCTCTTAGCCTGTCTTTTCTTAAGCCTTGGGAATGTAGCTAGGTCAGGTCGATACTCTGGCTCAGCAATGAGGGTCGATCGAGCGTACAACCCGACTCGGTGGTCCTGCCAGGTCAGGTAGATACCTTGACTCGGTAATTTGGCTCGGTCGGGCGAATACCCTGACTCGGCGATAGATACTGCAGGAAGATAATGATTCATGTTTACTTCGAGCAAGAGCCTGGACACCGTCCGACTTACCCTGACCGAACGTGGATCGCCACGCCCGACCGGGCCCGACCGAACGTGGAACGCCACGCCCGATCGGCGCCGATCCGGTGGGTGCGTGAGAGCAAGCCCACTTATAACTTGCCTTAGCAAGAGTCTGGACACCGTCCGACTTACCCTGACCGAACGTGGATCGCCACGCCCGACCGGGCCCGACCGAACGTGGAACGCCACGCCCGATCGGCGCCGATCCGGTGGGTGCGTGAGAGCAAGCCCACTTATAACTTGCCTTAGCAAGAGCCTGGACACCGCCCGACTTACCCTGACCGAACGTGGATCACCACGCCCGACCGGGCCCGACCGAACGTGGAACGCCACGCCCGATCGGCGCCGATCCGGTGGGTGCGTGAGAGCAAGCCCACTTATAACTTGCCTTAGCAAGAGTCTGGAACCGTCCGACTTACCCTGACCGAACGTGGATCGCCACGCCCGACCGGGCCCGACGAACGTGGAACGCCACGCCCGATCGGCGCCGATACGGTGGGTGCGTGAGAGCAAGCCCACTTATAACTTGCCTTAGCAAGAGTCTGGACACCGTCCGACTTACCCTGACCGAACGTGGATCGCCACGCCCGACCGGGCCCGACCGAACGTGGAACGCCACGCCCGATCGGCGCCGATCCGGTGGGTGCGTGAGCGCGAGCCCACTTATAACTTGCTGTGGTTGTTTCCCTTGGAAAGCTGGAGTTGGTCTTTATCATCGCTCTTTCTGATTACAGTTACAAGAGTTATTCCGCTCCACTCTCCTCACGGTACAATTTTAAATGCACTGCACTCCAAGGTCTTCCGAGTCGCTTTCCTTGAGCATCCTGTAGATAATAGGCTCCCGACCCCAGCGCCTCGACCACCAGGAACGGACCACTCCACGGAGGCTCCAGCTTGCCTACTTCTCCCACTGGCTTGACTCTTTTCCATACCTTGTCCCCCACCTGGAAATGTCGAGGTATGACCTGTTGGTTGTATCTGTTCCGCATCCTTTGTTGGTAAGCGTCCATACGGACTGCAGCCTTAGCGCGGACCTCCTCGATCAGATCTAATTCAGCTCGTCTTTTCTCAGCATTGTCTTCCCCATACAATTGTCTTCTGTCCGACTCACAGCCGACCTCCATGGGGACGACCGCTTCACTCCCATACACTAACTGGAAAGGAGTGCATCCTGACCCTTCTTTGGGTGTGGTCCGAAGGGCCCATAGGACACCGGGCAGCTCATCCACCCAGGACCCGCCAACCTGATCCAGCTTAACTCTGAGCCCTTTCAGGATTTCTCTATTGGCGACTTCGGCCTGGCCATTACTCTGAGGGTATGCCACGGAAGTAAAGGCCTGCTTGATCCCGAATTCTTTGCACCAGTTTCTGATTATCCGACCTTGAAATTGCCGACCATTGTCTGATACCAGCTTATGAGGTATGCCATACCGGCATAAAATATTTTGCCAGAGGAATTTCTTCACCGCCTGCTCAGTGATCCGAGCCAGGGCTTCCGCCTCGACCCACTTGGAGAAGTAATCTACTGCTACCAACAGGAATTGTTTCTGACCAGCGGCTCTGGGAAAGGGTCCCACTATGTCCATGCCCCACTGATCAAAGGGGCATGATACGGTGGAAGTTCGCAACATCTCCACCGGTCGGTGTGATAGGTTTTGATACTTCTGACAAGATAGACAAGAAAGAGCTATCTTCTCTGCATCCTTTTGGAGAGTCGGCCAGAAGTAACCGGCTAGCAGAACCTTCCGAGCCATGGACCGACCTCCTGAATGATTTCCGCAGCACCCCAAATGCACTTCCCTGAGCACATAATCCGCCTCTTCCTTCCCGAGGCATCTGGCTAGAGGTCGGGAAAAGGCCCGCTTATACAACGCGTCTCCTATCAGGGTGAATCGGGCTGCTCTGATCTTCAATATCCGAGCTTGCTCGGGGTTGTCCGGCAGGGTCCCCTCTTTCAGGTAAGCGATGAATGGAGCTCTCCAGTCCCCCTCTATCTCTGCTTCTGCTTTCCTCTCGATTTGAGCCACCAGCATGGCCTGGGGCGAAGGCTTGGGGAAAACCCATGGACGGACAGAGCTGGCCAGCCTAGCTAGCTCATCCGCCTTGGCATTGTCCCCTCGAGGGATCTGGATAAGCTGGACTTCTTGAAATTCTGCTTGTAACTTCTGGTATGCTTCTACATAGGCCTGTAGCTTCTCGTCGTTCACTTCGAACCGCCCGGCCACCTGCTGAGTCACTAACTGAGAATCAGAATGCAGGATGACCCGAGTGGCCCCGACCTGTTTGGCCGCCTGGAGGCCGGCCAAGAGGGCCTCATACTCCGCCTGATTATTGGTAGCTTGGTATTCTAGTCGCACCGCGAGATGAATGGGGTCTCCTTTAGGAGACATCAACAGAATGCCTAAGCCACTCCCCACCCGGGTGGCCGACCCATCCACGTATATTTTCCAGACCCCCTCTTCTTCCTCTGTATGAAGTTCACTCAAGAAATCTGCCAAGGCCTGAGCTTTGATCGCCGTTCTGGGCTGATACTGAATGTCATACTCGCTTAGTTCAGTTGTCCATTTGACCAACCGACCCGAGACTTCCGGATTGATCAAGACCTTCCCGAGTGTGCTATTGGTCAGCACTCGGATAGGATGGGCCAGAAAGTAGGGTCGCAGTCGCCGAGCCATCAACACCAGGACATAAGCTAACTTCTCGAGTGTAGTGTACCTACACTCGGCTTCTTTAAGTAGATGCCCAAAGAAATAGACCGGTTGCTGTTCGGTCTCTTTCTGGGTTACAAGCACAGCACTAACAGCTTCTTCAGTAGTAGATAAATAAACATACAAGGGTTCTCCCTCTTCCGGTTTGGCTAGCACCGGCAAACCGGCTAAGTAGGTCTTCAACTCTTCAAAAGCTCGGTCGCACTCGGCATCCCACTGGAACTTGGAAGCTCTGCGCAAGATCTTGAAGAACGGCAGACTCCTGGTAGCCGACCGAGAGATAAACCGAGATAAGGCCGTGATTCTTCCGGTCAGGCGCTGGACCTCCCTCAGGTTTCTTGGCGGTGGCATGTCCAGCAGGGCTTGCACTTTACTCGGGTTGGCTTCTATCCCCCGCTCGGTCAAGATGTAACCCAGGAATTTTCCACTTTTGGCTCCGAACAAGCATTTCGCAGGGTTAAGTTTAAGGCCGTACCTTCGGAGAGTGCCGCAGGTCTCCCGAACATCGGCTACGAGGTCGGCAGCTTGGGAGGACTTGATGAGAATGTCATCTACGTACACCTCCACGTTTCTCCCGAGCTGCTCCTTGAAGACTTTATTCATCAGCCTTCGATAAGTTGCCCCAGCATTTTTGAGTCCGAAGGGCATAACTGTGTAGCAATAGGTGCCTTCGGCAGTGACAAAACTGACCTTCTCTTGATCTTCCAATGCTAAGGGTACTTGCTGATATCCTTGGTAGGCATCCAACATGCAGATGAGTTCATTCCCGGCGGTAGAGTCTACCATCTGATCTATCCGGGGGAGCGGGTAGCAGTCCTTAGGGCAAGCTTTGTTGAGATCCCTAAAGTCAATACAGACCCTCCACTTGTCACCCGGCTTGGAGACCAGCACAACATTGGCTAACCAAGCCGGGAATTGGACCTCCCGGACATGCCCTGCTTCCAACAATCTCTCCACCTCGGCCTGAATGATCTTGTTTTGTTCGGGACTGAAATCTCTTTTCTTCTGTTTGACAGGTCGGGCGTCAGGGTACACGTGCAGCTTGTGCTCCATTATCTCGGGTCTGACCCCTTTAAGATCTTGTTGGGACCAGGCAAACACATCTCGATTCTGGGTCAGACACTCTATTAACTGTTGTTGGAGGTCGGGCGCCAATCCAGGAGCTATCTGCACTTTAGTTCCTTCCCGGTCCGGCAAGAGCTGGACTTCTTCTTTTTCCTCTATCAGATCAGCCCAAGGAGAGGGCTGGGAAGATTGCACCATGTTGCAATTGGCCGACGTCGCTCGGAAGGACTTACTGACCTCCACTCGAACGTCATCTACATAGCACCGTCGTGCCACTTTTTGATCTCCCTTAGCTTCTCCAACTTGGTCACCCACTGGGAATTTGACCTTTAAGTAGAAGGTGGACACCACGGCCCGGAACTCGTTCAGCACAGGCCGACCCAATATGGCATTGTAGGCTGAGGGGGCATCCACTACCAGGAATGTGGACCACCTGGTTCTCCTCAAGGGTTCTTCGCCGAGTGATATGGCCAGCTTGATCTGACCCAAAGGCTGTACTTCATTCCCCGTGAACCCAAACAGAGGTGTGGCCACGGGTCGGAGCTCAGCAACTTCAATCTGCAATTGCTCGAAAGCTTTTAAGTACAGGATGTTCACCGAACTTCCCGTATCCACAATAGTTCTGTGGATCTGGTAGTTGGCTATGATCGCGGTGATGACCAGGGCGTCCTCATGAGGGACTTCTACTCCTTGCAGATCTGATGGGCCGAAGCTGATCTGCGGGCCCTGAGCCTGGGCGGAACTGCAACCCACTTGGTAGATGTCGAGTCGCCTAGCCTGCGACTTCCGGGCTCTATTGGAATCTCCATAGGTGGGGCCTCCAGAAATCACGTGAATGGCCCCGTGTACTGTATTCTGTTGGTTGGCCTGTTCCTCATTAACATTGCCGTGCTCGGGAGAGGTGGGGGTCGGGAACAGTTGTCTGGCTATGGGGGCGGTCGATCGAGCATTGCCCTCTGACTGGTTCGGCGCTGCTCTCCCTCGACCCCGACCGCTTCCTTGTTGGGCTCCTCTCGGACTACCCCGTCCAGTCCGACCCCGACCCCGGCCGGCCTGCCAGCAATCTTGCAGGTCGTGGGTGTGGCTGTTATGAAAAGAACAGTAAGGCTGCCACCTGGACGGGAAGCAACCCTGAGCTACTTGTTGCACTATTCCCCTTTCGGTCCCTTGTCGGTGTCCCATAGCTCTGGGACTTCTGAGAGGTCCTCCGGGAGGCGCATTCCTTTGATGATGCTGGGGGACCTCGGGTGCTGGCCTGACCTCCGGCCGCCTGGCGGCCTGTGCTTCTTCCACATCCACGTACTTACTAGCTTTACCCAGGAGGCTTTCAAAGTCTTTGGGGGGCTTTCTGATCAAAGATCTGAAGAACTCTCCTTCCTGCAACCCTTGAGCGAAGGCGCTAATTAATACTTCGGACGTAGCGGTGGGCACGTCCAGCGCAACTTGATTGAACCTCTTGATGTAGGCTTTTAAGGATTCCTTGGAGCCCTGCTTCATGGTAAACATGTTCAAACTGGTCTTGTGGTGCCTTTTGCTGCTGGCGAAGTGCTGCAGGAATAGCTTCTTGAAATCAGAGAAGTTCTTAATCGATCCCTCCGGGAGTCTATCAAACCATCGCTGGGCCGGCCCGGCTAGAGTGGTCAGGAAGGCCCGGCACTTGACCCCATCGGGGTATTGATGCAGCATCGAGGCATTCTCAAATTTCTTTAAATGCTCTTCAGGGTCAGTAGTTCCTCCGTATTCAGCGATGGATGGGGGTTTGAAATGCTTGGGCAACGGCTCATTCAAGACCTGGCTGGAGAAGGGGAATCCTGTGCGCTCCGTCGGGGTTGGTCCGAGAGGGGCCTTCCCTTTGCTAACTTTGGTACGACTGGATGTGGCTTCGTGAGGGTCTGATTGCCCTGCTCCCTCAGCTGGGCCGAATAGTGCCCGATGGAAGTGAGGACTTTCATCTTGTCGAACCCCTCCTTCGGTACCCATCCGAGTAGTCTGCTCGGCCTGGCCTGGTTGAGCAGGTCGGGTAGCAGCTTGTTGTGCCTCCGCCAATTTCCTGGCTCTAGCTTCTATTAGCAGCTCCAAGTCTTCCTGTGAAAGAGTAACGGTCACCCGATTGGATTCACTCATCTTCGGCTCTCGATCAGGTGAGATTCCCACAGACGGCGCCAAATTTGATCCTGTCAACGAGCAAAGATCGGTTTTCCTTCGGATGACGCGATCTAACCAAGCCGACTCGGTCTACTGTAGCTTTGGAGGTCGGACCGAAGTTGGGCTCTCAATACGGTGGAGTGGTTGCGAAATGGCAGCGACCCCTTCTCTGAAGTTCGAATGGGGTTTATATAGGGGGAAGAAGAGGGCCTTCCCATGTGTGAGCGGTCATGTCTATTTAAGAGAAGATCAATCGACAGATCTCGATAGTGACAGCTACATTCAATGCCCTGACACTGCCATAGCCGCCTGACACTCGTAATCGTCTGACACACTGCCTAATATATCTTTTCTGTCCCTCTTTAATTATTGACGGCTTTGCCAGGCAATGATTATGCCAAGGGGATTATCCTAAGAATATCTGATAAGAAAGACTCAAGCGATAAGAGAGGCTCGCAGTTGTCTGGTCGTCTCCGTGTGATCACAAGTACCGGATCTCGGACAACAGACCTCAAGGATCCCGACCTCAGGTGGCCGACCTCCAGGATCCCGACCTCGGATGGCCGACCCCGAGGGTCCCGACCTCGGATGATCGGGCCTGGGGGTCCCAACCTCGGACGGCTGACCTCGGGGGTCCCATCCTCGACCTCGGAAGACTGACCTTGGGGGTCCCGACCTCGGATGACCGACCATGAGGCGATCTTTACCCTGGCCTATTTACTACCGGTTCAGATCAGCAATCGAACCCGACCGAGCCCTTGATCTTTCTAAAAATCATACGCCCGGATAAGTAGTGTTGGATATACGCCTTAATCATGGTATCAATAGAAGAAAAATACACGACTCTTAGAATTAAGTGGTGGAAGCTAAAGGATGGGAAACAAAACATATTTAAGGAGAAGGTAGGAGAGTACAAGCATTAGGTGAAATATAGTGACTCTAATACGACATGGGAATGAGATAAGTTGGTATCAAAGTTGAAAATAGTAGTTAAGAGTGTAATCGGTGTGTCAAAGGAGCATACACTACTAAGTAAGTAATCTTGGTAGTGGGATGAGAAAGTACAGAAGAAAGTGAAGGTAAAACAAATAGCCTATAAGGAATGATATATTTGTAAAAACGAGGAAAATTTTAAAATGTATACAATAGCCAAGAAAGAGGCTAAGAAAGTAGTGAATGAAGTAAAAAATAAAACTTTTGAACGATTATATCTAACTTAGATACAAAAGAAGGGGAAAGAAACATTTATAAAATAACTAAAGTGAGAGAGAGGAAAATAAGAGATTTCAGCCTAATAAGATGTATTAAAGATAAATATAATAGGTGGTAAAGGGCGATTTCTCACCCCTAGCGCCTGCACTAATGCGTCCCAGAGCCAATACGGAGGAAGTAAATCAACTAGCTCGGGTATCGGGAGGGCGGGCATTGACTTTGCAGGTTTTGACCCCCAGACCTCAATGTAGCAAGATGATGATGAATACAATAGGATACTAGTAAATTATGGAGAAATAAAAGAGTGGTGGAAGATATATTTTCATTAATTTTTTAACAAAGGTTTAAGTTACTAACTTAACTTAGACAATTTCAAACTTTAGAAGTAGACCAAGTTTTGAAAGGGATGCAAAAGGGAAAAGTCGTGAGATCAGATATACCAATAGAGGCATGGAAGTGCTTAAGGAAACAAGGTATTGAATGACTTACAAAATTATTTAATATGATATAAAAAACGAAAAAAAAGTCTAATCATTGAAGGGTAAGTACTTTAGTTCCCTTATATAAGAATAAAGAAGACATACAAAATTATGCAAACTATAGGAGTATTAAACTAATGATTCATACTATGAAATTTTGTGAAAGAGTAATAGAAAAAAAATTAAGGAATGAGACCACGGTGACCGAAAATTAATTTGGGTTCATGCCTGGAAGGTCGACAATAGAAGTTATACATCTTCTCAGACAACTAAAGTAAAATCTACACATGGTATTCATTGACTTAGAAAAAGCTTATGATAGGGTTTCAAGAGAAATTATATGGAGAATTCTAGAAAAGAGAGACATTAGCATAACATATATTAAACTAATTAAGGATATGTATGAGGATGTAACGACCCGAGTGAAAACTTCAAGTGAATTAACCGAAGCTTTTCCAATAAGGATAAGGTTACATCAAAGATCAACTCTAAGTCCGTATCTTTTTACAGGAATTATGGATGAACTCATTAGACACATTCAAGATACAATACCATGACGCATGTTGTTTGCAGATATTGTTTTGATAGACGGGACGCGTGAAGGAGTAAATGCAACTAGAATCTTGACCGGAAATACTAGAAGTAAAAGGTTTTAGGTTTAGTAGAGTAAAGATAGAATATATGAAATTTAAGTTTAGTAATATTAGACGTAATGAGATAATTGTTAAAATAGGAGATGACGAGTTCTCTAGAACAGAGAGATTTAACTATTTAGGATTATTTTTTTGTAAAATATTGGAGGAATTAAGATAAATGCCTTACTTAGAATATAAGCAGGAGGGTTGAAATGGATGTTATCGTCGGGAGTTTTATGTGATCGTAAAGTAACTTTAAAACTTAAAGGGAAGTTCTACAAAACGACGATTAGACCTGCTATGTTATATGGGCTGAAAGGCTATGACTCGGACACATGGGCAGAAATGAAAATTGCAGAGATGAGGATATTAAGGTGGATGTGTGGACATACGAGGATGGATAAAATAAGGAATAAGAGTATTAGAGAAAAAGTCGGAGTTGCATCTGTTGAGGAAAAATTTCGAGAGACACGTTTGAAATGGTACGGACATGTATTTAGATGGTCAATAAATGTCCCGGTTAGGGTGGAACTATGATAAATATGCACATCAAACGAGGGAGAGGAAGACCAAAAAAGACTTGGTTAGCAATAATAAAACAAGATAAAATTTATTTAAACATAGATGATGATATAATAGAGAACAAAGCCCAATGACGTAGAATGATCTATATACCCGACCCCACCTAGTGGGATAAGGTTTGATTGTTTTTGTATAAATATATTTGTCCTGAGTGAATTTTTGCAAGTTTAGTATCCTGTAGTCCTGTAGAAGAGATTATTCTTGCTTTTCATAAAATCTGGCAGTCTCTTGTCACTATCTAATATAAATTTACTCTCAAATTCCCTTGTAGGATTTAGCAAAAACTAAAAAATTTTGTGTTCCTGGTCAGTGTCATAGTTTCGCTTACAGGTGTTATTTACATGTTCATCCTCATTTCAGTATCATCTCAAGGTTGCTGCTTACTATGAATTTTTGTCCATTCATTTCCCTTTGTACTTTATATTGTTCAATATTTACATGTAGGGACCCCATCCTAAAGCTGCATCAGAACTGATAAAAATCAAGGGGGTAATTGATGCAATTGTGCAACACCTGACGAAAGAGTAAGTTGTTGCTTGGCTTTTCATGATTTCCTTATTTTTAGGTTTGAGCGAATTTTGATTATCTTCTCTAGAAGTTCTATTGATTGATGCTTGAAATAACTAACCAGCATTGTTGTTGACTGTTTCTTTGTTTTTGTTAAACTATAAATCTATAGATTAGACCCTTTCCTAATAGCTTAAACTCTTGAAGCAGGCAGTCACTATTAAAACTTTATCATGGTATGGCAATATGAGACCACATCTTATATGCTCAAATCCTGGCCCATCCTTGTATGTGTTCTTATTCAACTGTCACATGCTTTGTGTGTGATTGGATTGCACTCTCTTGTGACTTAGTCCTTGTTCTGACTTGCCACAAGGAAATGTTCAATCATAATCAATAGATTGATTCATTTCGTAATAGCGCAAGCTGTTGGAAGTGATTTATTTCACTATTAACTTAAGAAGCCAATCATGCTGGAATTGTTCCTGAATACTTGCACATCTGCTTGTTAATATTCCTTGCGAGCATTTACAAATCTTTGATCTTTTAGATTCTAGATGAATGAAATAGTTAGTGAAGGGCATTTCAAGGTTTTTGATGTAGGTCCTGTCGCTATCTTTCTTTTTCGCTATCTTTCTTTTAGGGATTTGACCATTAAATCTCTTTACACATTGTCTCATGGTTTTAGATTTTTGAAGTTTGGTCTTTCCTTGAATTTTATCTTTTTTTGGTCTTTGTGTTTAAGAGTAGTTTTTTTTATAACTTATGATTTAACAAGAAGAATATTGGTTTGGTAAAAGCCCTTCAAATTTGTTAAGATTTCTCTAAGCTGCTTCTCCAACATGCTCAATGCAATATTTTCAAATATTATTGTTAAGATCTTCATTTGCCATGATGCCTGTTGGCTACTGTACCTACTTATGTGCTATATTTGTCGCTAAATTGGCAGGGATGATGAGTTGGTGACTGAAGTTGCATGGGTGGTTGTTTATCTGTCAGCCCTTTCAGAAGTGGCTGTTGGTTTACTGTTGAAGAATGATGTTGCTCAACTTCTAATCGGAAAGTTAGCCGCATCTGAGAGTTTGCAGTTGCTAATTCCGGTAATATGTATATCCACGAGATTTAATCTTCCTGCATTAAAGTTAAATTCCTTACTTGATAGTTGATACTCATTGTTATTTAGTGTTCCTGGGGGTTGGGAATATTTATTATATTTTATTTTAGATGTTGGATGCCAGCGATGTTATTTTCCAATATCCGAAATTGCAGATAATCTAGATTTTCACCTGCTGATGGATATTTTATTCATTTAGGTGCTTCGCAGTTTGGGCAATCTTGTGGCTGCTGATGGCTATATGACAGACAAGGTCCTAATTGTTGGATATAACATCACAGGTTTTCTCCCGATTCTCTCGAGTAACATACATATGAGATTTTTTTTTTTGATGCTCAGCATAACTTATCTTCATTTATTTTCCAGAACAATTATTATCTGGGTTGATAAAATGTTTGAAAAGCGAGCATATGGTCTTGAAAAAGGTACGTAATAATGAAATAGGTTAATTGATAAATTTATCACAAGCTTCTTTTGGATTTTAATATCTATCATAACATTTCAATGTTTTCCATATCCATGGCATTATTTTTGTTTAAGCGTAAAATCTAGCTCCTGTCTGTTTTTCATTAACTCGATGACATGCAGCAACAGATCACCCCAACACCATGTCAACATTGATGTCAGCTTTTTTCACATCTTTTTTTTTTTGCAAACGATGAGAGGAGACAATTTCTTGCCCTACCAACCTCTGGAAAGAAAAAAGAAGAGGAAATATGTCATGTGGCCAGATCAATGTACAGTGTTGACATGGTGCTGATGTAGGTTGAATCAGTGATCTGACTTTTGCTCATATCATCGAGTTAACATCAGCTTGACTCAAAACAAGGCGGATAATGGATTTTAACTTAACATATAAACATTGCTATACAACAACAACAACAACAACAACAAAGCCTTATCCCACTAGGTGGGGTCGGCTATATGGATCCTTTTACGCCATTGAGTTCTATCCCCTACTATATCATCATCTAGATTTAAATAAAATTTATCTTGTTTTATTGTTGCCAACCAAGTCTTTTTTGGTCTTCCTCTCCCTCTTTTAATGTGCGTATTTATCATAGTTTCACATCGTCTAACAGGGGCATTTATTGGTCTTCTAAGTACATGTCCGTACCATCTCAAACGTGTCTCCCGAAGTTTTTCTTCAATAGATGCAACTCCGACTTTCTCTCTAATACTCTCATTCCTTATTCTATCCATCCTCGTATGTCCACACATCCACCTTAACATCCTCATCTCTGCAACTTTCATCTTTTGCTCATGTGCTCGAGTCATAGCCCAACATTCAGCACCATATAACATAGCAGGTCTAACTGCCGTTTTGTAGAACTTCCCTTTAAGTTTTAGAGGTACTTTACGATCACATAAGACACCCGATGCTAATCTCCATTTCAACCATCCTGCTTGTATTCTATGTAAGACATCTCTCTCAATTCCTCCATCACTTTGCAAGAACGATCCTAAATACTTAAAGTTCTCGATTTTAGACAACTCATCATCTCCTATCTTAACAATTGTTTCACTACGTCTAGCATTGCTAAACTTAAATTCCATATATTCAGTCTTTACTCTACTAAGCCTAAAACCTTTCATTTCTAGAGTTTCCCGCCAAGATTCTAGTTTAGCATTTACTCCTTCACGTGTCTCATCTATCAAAACAATATCATCTGCAAACAACATGCACCATGGCACTGTATCTTGAATGTGCCTAGTGAGTTCATCCATGATTAGTGTAAAAAGATAGGGACTTAAAGCTGATCCTTGATGTAACCCTATCCTTATTGGAAATGCTTCAGTCAATCCACCTGAAGTCTTCACTCTAGTCGTTACATCTTCATACATATCTTTAATTAGGTCAATATATGTTACGCTAACGCCTCTCTTTTCTAGAATTCTCCATATAATTTCTCTTGGTACCCTATCATAAGCTTTTTCTAAATCAATAAATACCATGTGTAGATCTTTCTTTTGCTCCCGATATTTTTCAATTAATTGCCTAAGAAGATGTATAGCTTCTATTGTCGACCTTCCAGGCATGAACCCAAATTGATTTTCGGTTACCGTGGTCTCCTTCCTCAATCTTTTTTCTATTACTCTTTCCCAAAGTTTCATGGTATGACTCATTAATTTAATACCCCTATAGTTTGCACAATTTTGTATGTCTCCTTTGTTCTTATATAAGGGAACTAGATTACTTACCCTCCATTGATTAGGCATTTTTTTTGTTTTCAATATTAAATTAAATAATTTTGTAAGCCATTCAATACCTTTTTTCCCTAAACATTTCCATACCTCTATTGGGATATCATCCGGTCCCACGGCCTTTCCATTTTGCATCCCTTTCAAAGCTTGTTCTACTTCTGAAGTTTGAATTCTCCGATGAAAATTAAAATTTCTATACTCATTTGAAATACTTAAATTGCCTAAGTCAAGTTGGTCCCCTAAACTTTCATTAAAAAGTTGATGAAAGTAAATCTTCCACCGCTCTTTTATTTCGCTATCATTTACTAGTACTCTATCGCATTCATCTTTAATACATCTTATTTGACTAAGGTCTCTTGTTTTCCTTTCTCTTGCTTTAGCTATTTTATAAATGTCTCTTTCCCCTTCTTTTGTATCTAAATTTTGATATAATCGTTCAAAAGTTTTATTTTTTACTTCATTCACTGCTTTCTTAGCCTCTTTCTTGGCTATTGTATATTTTTTTAAGTTTTCCTCGTTCTTACAAATATATAATTCCTTATAAGCTATTCGTTTTTCTTTCACTTTCTCTTGTACTTTCTCATTCCACCACCAAGATTCCTTCCTTGGTGGTGCATGCCCCTTTGACTCACCGAGTACATCCTTAGCTACTATTTTCAACTTTGATACTATCTTATCCCATGTCGTATTAGAGTCGCTATATATTTCATCTAATGCTTGTATTCCTACCTTCTCCTTCAATATGTTTTGCTTCCCATCCTTTAACTTCCACCACTTAATTCTAGGAGTCGTGTATATTTTTCCTCTATTGATATTATAACTAAGGCGTATATCTAACACTACTAATCTATGTTGGGTAGTTAAGCTTTCTCCAGGGATAACCTTACAATCTTTACAAATCTTCCTATCTCTCTTCCTAACCATAAAATAATCAATTTGTGATTTATTATTCCCACTTTTGAATGTGATCAAGTGTTCTTCTTTTTTCTTAAAAAATGTATTAGCTAGTATAAGGTCATATGCTATCGCAAAATCCAATATAGTTTTTCCTTCTTCATTTCTTGTTCCAAACCCATAACCCCCATGTACTCTCTCATATTCTTCATTTTTCGCTCCGACATGTCCATTTAGATCGCCTCCTATTAAAATCATTTCATTTGGCGGAATGTTTTGTAATACCTCATCTAAATCGCTCCAAAATCTTGATTTAGTTTCTTCATCTAATCCTACTTGAGGTGCATATATGCTAATTACGTTCACAACTTCTTTCGCCACTACTATCTTGAGAGCTATAATTCTATCCCCCTTTCTAACTACACCAACAACTTCATCTTTTAAAGAACTATCTACAAAAATACCCACTCCATTTCTTGTTTTACTCTTTCCTGTATACCATAACTTAAAACCCGAGTTCTCTATCATTTTTGCCTTCTCACCTACCCATTTTGTCTCTTGCACACACAAAATACTAATTTTTCTCCTAATCATTGTATCTACTACCTCCATTGTTTTACCAGTGAGAGTTCTTATATTCCATGTTCCAAATCTGAGACTATTACTTTTCTTATAATGTTTATTCTTAGTCCACCTATGGTGTGAGAACTCTTGCCTATTTAACACTACACCCAAGTTCTCATGGAGATGTAGCGGTCCTTGCCGAGACGTTACAGTCGGACCCTGCAACGCGAACCCTTGCATATTTAGCACTACACCCGGGTTCTGGAGATGTAGCGGTCCTTGCCGAGACGTTACAGTCGGACCCTGCAAGAGTTGTTCTATGCAGATAAAAAAAAAAAATTGAAATGCTGTGATAAAAAATCCATACAATAGTTGTAGTAGATTTATCAATTAACCCTAATAAAGTTTTAATGTGTTTGGAAAGCGTTTTCTTTTTCTTCCCGATAAAATCCTTTATTGACAATTTAGGAAGCTGCATGGGTTCTATCTAACATATCAGCAGGATCTATCAAGCACAAGGAGTTGATCTATTCTAGTGAGGCAACGCCTTTATTGATTCATCTTCTATTAAATGCAACATTTGGTATCAGAAAGGAAGTAGCATATACTCTTGGAAACCTATGCGTTGCCCCGTCAAAGGATTTAGAGCAGCCAAGCATAATTGTGCACCACCTGGTTTCACTCATAGAACATGGATGCCTTCCTGGCTTTGTGCATTTGGTTCGATCTGCAGATATTCAATGTGCAAGATTGGGACTTCAGTTTTTGGAACTGGTGAGGAAATCTTTATTCTTTATTTTTTACTCTTTCAATTTAACCTGTTTATTAATCATTTTCCTTGAACATTAATTCTAAAGTTATTCTACTATCGGTTTCATGAGATGATAAGAGATTTTTTTAAATATTATCATTGATAAGAAAGTTGAGGAATGAGGATATACTTTCTATGGATGCCTACATTAGATAACCTAGACAATGGAAGGAGTATCTGGAAATCAAACATAGTGGGTGGCCAATTTTAAGGAACTTCTAATCCCTAAAAGCAACTAAGGGGGCGTTTGGTTTGCTCCATTTTCTATTTTCATTTTCCAGAAAATCGCATTTTCTCATTTTCTGGAAAATGACTTTCTTTCATTCTCTAGTTTTCCAGAAAACGCTATATCTTTTTCTGGAAAACAAGGCTGGAAAATGCAAACCAAACACGTTTTTCAAAAAACCGCATTTTCTACAAAAAAAAAAAAAAAATGAAAATGGAAAACAAGCATACCAAACGCCCCCTAATTATTTCATTCACAAACTTCTCTTGATAGTTACTATCCTTCACATTTAATATCCATCAGGATTTCATTTCATTAAAGAGAATTTATTTTTGTTTCAGAAAAATTAACGAACTATGACTAGGCAAAACCAAATATATTGCTATCTCCTATAAATCCAACTTATCAGTCCCAGAAGCAAAGAAAAAGAGAGAGAATGATACCATGGAAAGGTATCTAGTAGTTTGCTGATTGGGTTTATTGAAGCAGCAACATGGATAATACGACATCTAAGAGTAGAATTTCGTTAAGTCCATAGCTTGTGGATAGCTTACCATTTTTCATGATGCTTTTAGTTCATAAGAATAATTATTCTGTTCCTATAAATACTCATGGAATAAGCTTTGTAATGTTTAGGTGCAAAAGTGAACTTGGAATACTAATTCTCAGACTTGGGAATAGTCAAGTGAACCGGACAAGCCGAGTGGGAACGGATGATCGGGTAAGCTGGGCAATCAAGTAGGCTATGTTGAATGACCTATAAAACCAAGATGAGTAGATGGTTTGGTTTGGTTTGGTTTGGTTTCTCCAAGCAAACTGGAAGCCTTGTCGGATTGAATGGGTTGAACAAGCTAGTCAAGCCAACTGAGCCTGGTTGATCAATAGGTCATGTTGGATTGGTTGGGCCGACTAGGTGGATTGGTTAGGGCCGGTGAGTTTGCATGGTCAAGCAAGCAGATTGGTTAAGTCAGTCAAATTGAGCTGACAAACTGGTCAGGCAATTCAGTAGGGGGGGCTTAGTGAGTCAAATAGGTAGTGATGAGGTTAAATAAGTCCTTGCAGTCCAGGGAGCTAGACCAATGTACCAGTATGGGGCCAGGCGGGTATGGTAGATCGCATCATGCTATGCAAATTGACACAAAATAGTTTAAAATGAGATATATGAATTTTGAAATTATTTGCTATACACACATAATAATTTTCATCCAAATATAAGAATTACTATTGCATGTTCATTCCATCACCATGAACTAAACGAACACTTATTTATATTATGCCTTGTCTATTTCATTCCTTAGGAATACCTGATTCACTGTCTATTTTATTCGTCAAACTAAATGCGCCATCATGCTCCAATACTTATGTTTATTTGCAGGATCATTCCTCTTTCATATTCACTACCTGCACACTTTTGCAGGTTATGAGGGGAATGCCAAATGGCGAAGGCCCGAAACTAGTCGAGGAGGAGGAGGGAATCGATGCTATGGAACGATTCCAGTTTCACGAGAATGAAGAGATCAGGAACATGGCTAATGGTCTGATCGACAAGTATTTTGGTGAGGACTACGGCCTCGATGAGTAGGAAGGCACTCACTTCACCTTCACTGACTTTTTTCTCAGGTTCTTTGGTGTTCTTGATGTACAAATTTAAGAGTTGTCAACCCTAAATAATGTTTTTAGAATTCATTTGTTGGCTGAAAAATAGTGTACAATCGACAGAATACCGAGGGATGACTGTTTGGGGTGGTTTGATTAATTTAGATTGTACTCTGGGGAAATTGTCATAATATTCTCTAAAGATTTAATAGCATTATTAAAGTAGCCACGGACTTTTATTTGTAAAATCAATGGCGATGACTGATGAGGAGAGGTGCATAAAATCATTCATCTCCCTCAGCAAGCGATTCTTCTCTGCATTGGGAAATATTGCACGTAAAAATCCACATAATTTAAGCTGTATTTTGTTTGTGAACTTGCTGCTCGATCTTAAAGGTGGCACACCGCAGTGAGTTGATTAGAACATAAGCAAATGACCGACACGCCTCTCGGTCTATCAATTTCTTTTCGCCAACAATTTAACTAAACAACTCGAATTGAAAATTTATATTTTGAATACCAAAAATAGTTCGATTGAAAATAACAAACAAACAAACTGTAGCCAATCAAGCCGTGAAACAGTGTTAGAGACTGAGGATGACATTTTGGCACAATGAACTGGAAGATATCCAAATCGGGCATTTCCGAATATGAGGGCCTGAACTCAAAATTCTTGGCTAGGTATTTGCGCGAAGAATATCATTGCATGAACACCAATCACAGTTAATATAAGATTTCTGTAGTGCTAAAGTTAACATCAATGTTGGCCAGTGGATAAATACCCTCTTCTACAACCACCAATATCGGGTATTAGGGCTATGACAACATATATAACTAATGAAACAATTATTATACACCAGCAATAACTCTCTCCTATTGAATCTAATTGTATTATCTGCGGCCCAACATTGGCCACTGACTAACTGTAAAACACTTGAGGTTTACCTCATCATATGGCGTGTAACAGTACAAGTGACATCTTTCGGCAGTTGGAATTTCGAGCTATCCTTGCAGGTTGGCTGGCCTTCTCTCCCACACGCGATCATAGGAGCTTCCCAGCAGTGTGATACATGAAGCCGCCTCTTAATTCCCAATCCAAAACGAGTAGCCACTTGATAGTTAATCAGAATCTGTGTCTATTGACAGATACAATCGACGCCTAACTGCTCGTTGCTGCCCAGGAGAAGAATCAGGTCTTTGAGTTCTTGGTGATGGTTTATTGCTTTCGCTGCGGTTTATGCTTAGTAGCAATGAGGCTGTATGTACAGAATAAGCATCAAAGAGAGAATGAGAAGCAAAAACATTGAAGATAATCAAGAATGAATTAGAATTGTCGCCGTGTTAGTAAGCCATAAAACAAAGGTAGGTAAGCATTCTCTACGTAATGAAGACATGCAAGGCAAGACTGAAGACCAAGTAACTTCATAGAACACAAATCAGAATGCATACAACATTCTAGATGCCAATGATATTTCACAAAACATAATAAATCTGACCTCGTAGTTATTTGAAAATAGGCAACTGCAAAATCGTAAAAATAAGAACCAGATGCCATAAGCATTTTGCATGAAGTAATAAAACATTAAAAACCACAATGCTCAATGCAATATAGTTAAGATAACCTGCTAATAGCATCAGCCCGTGATGAGTGACTCGTGTATTGTAAAGAATGTAGAACTGTGCTTATTTTTTGTGCTTATTGTTCGATTCATATGCAGTAGCTTGAACCGATGGAACTTGAAGTGTGTCTTATTAGCCTGGAGAAATTGTCATGAGGAACGAGCAGTTCGCACAGCTTGCTGGCAGGTGGTAACCACACATTGGCCAGGTACTCACTTTGAGGCTTAGAAATGGGAAGCCAAGGAAATGTGGAAAGGAGATCTCAGAAGAGAGAGCTCAACGAGCTGTAGCAACAACCAAGAGATCAGACCTCACCTTGGCCAACCAAAATCTCAGCTTGAGGCTGAAATGGCACTAAAATACCACCTTAACCCAACTATAGCTATGCCTGACCAAATTCCATTTCAGGCAAGTTGTATTTAACTGAACTGAATCACCCAAGCGTCAGCTAAACTCCCATCAGTTTGGACGAATTGGATTCCAACTTCATTCACCTTGATCAAACTCCAATCACCACGAGACTTTTCTAGTTAATTCTTTGGATTCAAAATCCCTGCTAAGGCCTGAAATTCTAGCAGATCCTTTAGCAATTGTGATTTTTCCGATAACATATATGTACATATATTTATGATCAAAAGAAGTTAAAACTTTTCCTTGCTTTCATAGTATGCTGCATAAAGTAGTGAAATAAAAACACTTAACTATGCATCCTTTAAAGCTTTTGCTGTTAAGTTCTCATGCATAATAGGACAACTAATTGCTAAATCTATATAATAAAGTAGTGCACTTGTATTGGTGATGCTAAGCTACTGATGATCGTGAATCATAATTAAGAGATAAGCACTAGTAGTTCTGCTGACAAGGTACTTACCAGCATCACTTAGTACATCCATCTGAGTCTCCGTGGGTGGCTCCAGCTGCCTTGAAATTGATCCATTCAAAGGGGCAGACTCACCATGACCACTGCCAGCAGCAAGTCTAAGAGATATCCAATCATCAGAGTTCATCCCATTTGGTAAGTCAGTTTGGTTAATCATGCCATCTTGAAGGGCTACACCAACTGGCTGGCTAGGAAGAAAAATTTGTAGAGAGGTGTCATCATTTGTAAATGCAAGGGAATCATCAACAAAACTTTCTTGCATTGCAGCGCTGGCATGACAATTTGAAAACTCTTGGACTTCAGGAGTTTCCTCGCCATTATTAGGTGTCAAACCAAAGCCATTGAGGGGTGGACAGTCAACAGTAGTTTGTGGATCAGCCAGGACATCTAGGACCTCTGTTCCAAAAAGTTGGAAGTTTGATGCTGGCGGAGGGCAAGTTTGCATTGGCCACATGGGCATGGGCATGGGCATCCCAAAATCATCAGTGTTATTAAACAACTCAAGGAATGACGTGCCACTTGTCTCTGGACAAGGGTTCTCCGAGTATCTTTCTGAATCCTTGGGATGAGTTGGAAAAGCAACCATATCAATATCAACTGCATGAACTCCATTTGTAGGTTCAGGAGAAATTAATGTGATGTTCTCTTCATCCGAATCACTTAAGCAAATCACATCTGGTTCTTCTAATGGCGCTGGAGGTCTATCCTCCATACTGTATGTTCCATCAAAAATAAAAGATTCAAAGTCGTGGCAATTGTTTAGTGACAAATTAAAAGGCTCTTCAAATTCTTGATTTACGCTTTGGTCCTCCCCTTCTTTGTAGCTCCCAGTTGCACTGCTACTCATATTTATTATGTTCTGACTATTATTTTCAAGCCTAAGAATAGGACTCCGAGATGATGAAGCCCTAGTATCTTCAGGTCCTCCATTTGCATCTAATTTCATCCCTAAATTCAGAGTAAATTGGCTCCCTGATGGACTTTTCTGCTTCACATGCCTTGGATCACCAAAATCAGATTTTTCTTGTACATCCACATTATCTGAGAGGGTACCATCAGGCAAATGCCATTTGGAAAGATCTCGATATTCTACTTCACCCTTAACACGCCAAGAACCATCAGGCTTTACATCGATCTCAGTTACATCTTCTCCGCAATTTTGAAGCTGTTAGCACCACAAGAAAAGTGATACTGAATATGGAAATAACAAAATCAACATGAAAGTCAAATGGAATGGTAGCAAACCGAAGTGCCACATAAACCTACCATAGAAGTTATACAATGAAAATATGGATCAATAATAATGTTCTCAAGTGCATAGTTCTTTAGACATATTGGGCATTGCCACTGCAAAAGAGAAATTCTTGATGAGTAAACAAGGAAAATAAAATGAATATTGAGGAAAGAAAAATCCAAGAACAGCATAACCTTCCGAGATCTGCGGTTAAGCTCTACAAAAGCTTCTAGATCAAAACCTTTCAGATGAGCACAAGGCTTGAACCTTCCTGCTACTCTAATCCGAGAACCAGTCATCTGAAGGTATATTAGGGAAAGATTTTGGTTAGCATCCACAGTGTAATCGACCATGAAGGAATAGAGGTCAACAACCAGGATAGCTAAATTCATTGACCCAAGGTTGATTTAATTCTTTAGCATCGAATTTTACACTATCACTTACTGGGCAACGGAGACTGACAGTGACAGAATCAGCTACAAGTTCTATATCACTGTCACTGTCTGCATTTTCAGCCTCAGCTCCACCACCAACACAGCGCCGAACACGAGCAAGTGCTTCCTGAAATTGCTCACCATCTGCTTCCTTTGGAACCAGACTAAGAACCTGAAAGATCAATGAGTTAGTTAAAATAAGTGTCACACTGATTTCGACATTAATATCTACTGAAGGTTGAAACAGAAGATAATGGGAATGCAAGAATAAGTCTCCATGAAATATGTTTGATGGTTAGCTATTATGACATCTAACACTTAGACAAGCTTTATTGTATGGAAAATTATACATACACCATACTTTCGCCTTAAAAAATATCTGGATGTAGACAAGTTGTTAGGAGATATAACAAATCTGAAATATAAATGAAAAAAAAGAAAGAGAAATACAAGGTGCTCCCACAATTTGGATGATGCTCGATATCGGTGCTACTAGCTACTGAACCAAAAAGCAAAGCCAATCTTTGGGGGTTATGTTTCTTCCAATGGGTCATCTAGCTACTTAGTGCCAAGAACAACGAGGTAACACAAGGGCCATTATCACCAATGAACAATTTGAATCCAATTAAGATGTAAGTTGCCAATTCAAGAAAATATAGTTACATTACTTGTTGTACTGTCCGCCTCTTGACAAGTCTGATTCCAAAGCAGAAAACACGAGCATCATTCCTTGATAAAACAATTTTGTTAACTCCTTCCATGCTACATGTGCTAATCTGAAAAGGTAAATCAGAGAATAGTAACTAAAAAAGGAGAAAATGGGATAGCTAAATGAATAAAAGTATCCTCAGAACTTGGAGATTTCTAGAAAAATCTATTTTTATTTATAGAAAATCTATTTTTATTTATTTTTTCATTTGGTTCTGTGGAAACCTTCTATTCTGCAAGTTTAATGATGCTTGCTAATAGCAACTACTGTCAGGAAAAAGTAAATCAATGTTCAAAGTGGATTAAAGTGACGATTTCAGGAATAGCTCTCTGTAAAAAATCAACTCAAGTAAAATGCATTGATTGCAATTCTGAGGGGGGAGAATCTAGGTTTTCTTTGTATAGACAGTTGTTTCAGTGTGAGGGAAGCAAGGAACTAACCACTGGACCATCATCACGGCCATTTATTCCCAATAACTGTGAGCCTGGTCTAGCAACCACTCTGACCGAAACACCTATTTCAAAGCAAGATAAGCATATATAAGTAATTGACAAAATATCCGGACAGTAAATGTTAATCTCCCTGAACTGATGCAATTTTGCCACGAAATGCAGAATACTATTTCTAATTTCCACCGGATTGGATTATATCTTCAAAGAATACTGAAGTACGTCAGCTGATTCATTCTTTTTGGATGTGGTTATGCATGAGACCAATTAGGTTAGTTGCTACTCGTGAGATAAGTCACTCCTGCATTCATGTAAGTCATTTGTAGGATTTATTAAGACAACTACAACAAACTGTGTCCTCCGACAGAGTAGGATCACTAGAAAGATGTTACGGGGCCACTGAGTTTTATGTATATTGAAATATCATTTTTAGGATATATTTGGTTTGGCATTCTTTATGTATATAAATAACTGAAATGAGATTGCAAAATGCATGGGTGTGACATTACTAAAATGACTAATAAAAAATGAACATACTTTAATTATACTAGTTAATACTAGTTAAAAATCAATATAATACATATAATATTATACAATTATATTATATTTTGAGTTCATGCCATATCAATTATACTGTTATTAGGATAATAATTATATTATATAATATTAATGCTAAACGAAATTTATAATAATTACATTATTACAAAGCACTGTGTATATAAACTATCTTATACAATTTATGATACCATTTTCATCATCTCCTATACAGTCATGTTTTTTTCTTATTGGATATTGTTATTAATACTATGTAGGTGCTAATCTAAAGGTAATAACTCTAGTCCAACATGGAGTGTTATGATGGTAAATTTTGGCAAAAAAATATATTTTCTGGACTTGGAAATATAGTGAAGATCTTCACTAGAGTTAGGTGTTTTTCTTTTTCAATCCCTGTATCCCCCTTTTTATATGCCTTCTGTCCCTTCCCTCTCCTCAAGTACTTTTTTAGCCTGACGGTGATTGAAATGCTTGATAAGCATTCCCTCACCATTGCTACCATTGCCAATAACAATAGCATCATATTCGCCACCTTCCCACCCATGCTAACACATCACTATCTCCATGCTAATGACACACATCATCATTTGCAGCAGCCCTGCTTCCTCCTTCCTTGCTCTTGTCATCCCATCCGTTAGACCCAGAGAAGTAACTCCACATCCCAGTACTGATGTCGCACATCACTCTAATCTCTATGAGCCCCTGAACACCCTCTCCCTTCGCATTCCTGCCATCTTCTATTATACCCCTAGCCCACATCCCTGTAAATCTGTAAAACTAGTCTACCACAAGATCTACCTCGCATCCCTATCTTTTAAATAATAGTATGGTAGTGTGCCCTAACCAAGAAGATTACCAAACCAATTTCTTCTTCCATATACAAATCACAATATATACATCTAGTTCATCTCAAGAGGCTCCTGATGAATGGAACATCCAATTTGGACCTGATCCAAAGAGCCCCATGCCAAGTCAAGAGCCCTCAAGTAGATGAGAAAACTGCTACGTTTGGTTTGAGTCATTTTCTTTTTCATTTTCTAGAAAATCGCATTTTCTCATTTCTTGGAAAATGACTTTTAGATATTCTCTAATTTTCTAGAAAATGATATCTCTTTTTTTAGAAAACGGAGGTGGAAAATGCAAACCAAATACCGTTTTCCAGAAAACTGCATTTTCTCAAAAAATGAAAACGAAAAACAGACAAATCAAACGCATATGATAGATTAAAAAAAAATAATAAAAAATAATGAAATAATACAAAGCAGCGAGAAAAAAGAGGAGGGAAAAGTGACACACTTAAAAAGTGTCTACAATGAAAACAAAAATTCTTCAAAAGTATCAGAGAAGGGGTATGTGGTGATTAAAAAATTCAGGTTTTTTGAAGCAGCATTGCTGCCTTCCACTCCTCTTCTTTGCCTCTAGTGATCATACAACTAAACTCTTTAACTGTTAGTTTTCATCTTGCACTTGTCCTTTCATGTATTTTCTACATAATGTGAAATTAATTATTGATTGTCAATTCAGCATCTCTTTTCTCTTGAATTGGTGGTAGACCTTTACTTTGTCTCTCCTAAGATCTCCCTCGCTCAGAGTATAATGACCAAAAACTTGTCTCCTATCATTTCTCCTCTCAGACTAAATGTTTGAAACCTAACCTCAGAGTAGATGTATGTCAATCATCTCTTCTTTTTGTTTTTTGTTTTTGCCTGGTTAAGCATAAAAATGTCCTCACAAAAAAAAATGCTAAAATTTTTATACTATGTAAAAAAACATCTATAGGAAAAGAAAGGCCTTAAAAAAGATACATTGTAATAATAGAGCATTCTATTATTGTTACTTCAATAAAGTATGACAGAAGTAACTGGATAATGTGGAAGCGCAAAATAATGAAATGTTATAGTCCACTATAATATAAACGTTGAATATAAGGCTCCAACACATAAAACTTGTTAAATTATAGAGAAATACTCTATTAGTCTACCGAATCCAACCAGCCAGTGGCCTAGTAAACCCACATTTTTGCAAGTTAGATGTAGGAAGCTAGTTGGACTGCTTAAAATTCTGATTACAATGTTCAGATCAAATCCAATCGGTTCGGCTAGGCTTTTAAATTTATGCCTACACTAACGCAATCACTGTATCTGTTGTTCTCACAACAGAGTTTAAGAGAATTCCCATTTATGAGCTTAGAAACCAAGGAACTAAAAATATGAAAGAACATGAAGACCATGAAAGGTCCAGGATAACATGATAAAGTTATCTTCATCGACTTTGCTCAAGAATGTCATAGGAAATCCTCCCATCAACTTCAAATTATGATTTACAAACATTAAGGCTCTATGGATAATGACAAAAAAGAGGTCATTTCAAAGTTTGAACAATGAGCGGGAAGCCAAGTTAAACAAAGAGATAAATTGCTTTTTTTGTTGCAAGATAAAAAGAACCTGTGTAATGGAAAGCAATTGCAACTTTTAGCAACAATTTTTTATTTTAATCACAGGCAACTATAAATTTGAGATACCACGCTGCTTATATTTCACTAATTATGGCCTTACGAATTTAAGACCGGGAAGAAAGTGAATCTTGCGCCAAAAACCATAGCATTCCAACAATTTACTAGAAAAGTTTCAATTTTACAAAATTAGAAGTGTGGTTCCATACCATTGACATGCAACTCGGTAAGCTGGGGCCAATGCATTCTAAATGGAACCTTGTCATTGAGTAGTAGAGACCAAACCTGCATAGAGGCTGTGCTGTTATAATAGAATTGAATCCAGTAATTAACTTCTCGCACAATAAAACAGTAAAACACAGCTAAAGTGAAAACTTGCACTATGTATCATAAGCAATAGTAGATGACACCATGGCAAAGGGCATATGAGCAAGATGAACAATAAAAGCAAAGTCAAGCTCAAAGATGAATGATAAAGGTCCCAATCGGAAGCTGAAGAGTATGACAAGCATTGAATAGTCGGACTCATAAAACCTTTCTCCTGTAGTACACCTATTCTTTCTTTTTCAAATAAAGAGCACAGTAGAGCTATAAAGGAACCAAACGTTCGTGAACAAGTTTGGTGTTCGGCTTGGTAAGAACTTATTTGTGTTCGTTCAATACATACAAGATCAGTTAAATGGACAAACTTGAACAACTTGTTAAATTAAACGAACAAGCTTGAACACATGTTTTCAGCTCGTTAACGTTCGTGAACAACATTCATGAACAAGATTTGTATACAACGTTCGTGAACCATGCTCATCAATAAAACTCTTATCAACGTACTAAATAAACAAAGAAACTTTCAAAATAAATAAATAAGTTTATATTATCAAGCTCAATAATCAATCAAATACGCTTAAAATGTAAAAGTTTCAAACAAGCAAACCAGCTTGAATTGAGAGCTTGATAGCATCTAAACAAACCAAGCTCAAACCAAACTTGAACAATCATTTCAACGGCCTGATTTATTTTGGATTTGACTTGGCTTGGCTCGGTTATCTTTTTAAACAAGCTTGAACACCACATAGCTTGGCTCGGTTTGACTTGTTTACATCTCTCCTTTCCTATTCCTTCTTCGTTCTCCCAAGCAAACATAGCCTAGGTTTTCCCTTCTCCCATTCCTCCCCTTCTTCCAAGCAAACATAGCCTAGGATCTCCCTTTCCCCCTTCTTCCTATCATCTCATTTTCAGGTCCAAGTAAATTAGGACCTAAGAGATGAACAAATAAGATTTCACAGTTGTACAAAACGAGCATAAATAAATAACAATTGCAACTATGAGAAAGTCAATTGTATGCATAGGAGAGTTACAGTTTAATTCATATGTATTTTGCCGGCCATGCATGGTATGAGGAAAAGATCATAAGTGTCAGGGATACAGTGTTAAAATCATGTTTTACTCCGGAAGGTCAAGAATTACCCACCAGAGAGCACTGGTTGGACCATCATTTTTTACTTGTTTGTCTGTGATCTGCCTATACAAAGCAGTATATAATCAATATACCGCCATGTTCTAAATGGATAACTTGTATTGAGCAATAAACCACCTACTACAATCAATATGCCTTATGCTTTGACAAAGAAAACAGCAGGAGGAAGAAGAGGCAATACAAGGACCAATGGTGCAGCACCCAATCCATCAGAAAAACCAAGCTATCTATGTCTCAAGTCGTTCCCTCAAAGCAGCTGATGGAATGATCAGCAGCGAACAATGAGAGCAACAATAAAGAGTAACCTTGATAAGGGTTTTTAAGGCATAATTGGTTTATAAGATAACGTGTTAATGTGAATGAGTAATCAATGAAGTTTTAAGTAAAAAATGCATAATACTGTAGACTGTATTGTCCCTGTCCCTCACAAGAGGCTTATGTATCTGACGACAACAAAATTTTCTTTCTCTTCTTCTATATGTTCTTCCTCTTCTTGCATCCTTTCTATACGCGTTGATGGGCAGCAAGGACTATACCAAGTACTATGTGACAACAGGTGACTCGCTCACTCCAAGCCCCACAGCGAGATGAAAGGAGTAAATCACGGTGATCGAGCAGCCTCTCTAAGTGGGAGGGATTTTATTCCCCTAGGGATTCGATCCTTGCTCTAATGTGGCAATCTACCACCCAAGTACCAACCCGTGGGAGCGACTGTACCAAGTACTAGAATAGTATGGTAATGGACCAAAATTTAGATGTCCATAGCAGTCTAATTCAGCATTAGTGTTATTGGATAGTTTAAATTGCAGTTGAAAATTAAATTCTTACTACGAGTTATAGACCAAAAAAGAAATATACATAGTTGCAGACCAAGAACAATAAGAAGGCCAAATGACAATTATAATACTTTGCTAGTAGCTTTAGAAAATACGAATGAACCACATGGCAACATCTACCATATAATTTGTAGCAAAAGAAAACAAGAGAATCATAATAAACCTGGAGACTGTAATCATGTCTTTGTAAAAAATCCTTATCTGATCTTGACAACTGGAATGTCCTCTCTGCATTCTGCACTGTATTGATGCTGGAGAGACAGAAGCATAAACAACACAACTTAAGCAAAGCTCCACTGGAGACTGTTATTGATGCTGGAGAGACAGGAAAAGTAATGTTCGAGCACAAAGCAAATAACCAATATATCAAAAAAAATTTAAAAACTTCACAATTCACTTTAAAAGAACTTATGCAATGCTCCACTGCATTGAATATACAGCTGCATATTGCTTAATCTTCAATTGGTTCACTCATGCCTAGTTGAATGTCACATATGGTCATTAGGTTACGTGGGCAAGCTATCTTGTTTATCTTTAATGTAATCATAATAAAAAGAATCAATAAATGAAAAGGGGGATGGAAGCAAAACATACTGAAGGAGAAGGTAAAAATACAAACATTAGATGAAATATACAATGACTCTAATACGATATAGGATAAGATAGTATCAAAGTTGAAAATAGTAGCTAAGGGTGTACTCGGTGAGTCAAAGGGACATGCACCACCAAGTAAGGAATCTTGGTGGTAGAATAAGAAAGTACAAGAGAAAGTGAAAGAAAAACGAATAGCTAATAAGAAATTATATATTTGTAAGAACGAGGAAACTTAAAAAAATATACAATAGCCAAGAAAGAGGCTAAGAAAGCAATGAATGAAGCAAAAATAAAACTTTTGAACGATTATATCAAAACTTAGATACAAAAAAAGGGAAAGAGACATTTATAAAATAGCTAAAGCGAGAGAGAGGAAAACAAGAGACCTTAGCTAAATAAAATGTATTAAAGATGAATGCAATAGAGTACTAGTAAATGATAGCGAAATAAAAGAGTTGCGAAGGATTTACTTTCATCAACTTTTTAATGAAGGTTTAGGAGACCAACTTAACTTAGGCAATTTAAGTAGTTCAAATAAGTATAAAAATTTTATCGTAAAATTAAAACTTCAGAAGTAAAACAAGCTTTGAAAGGGATGCAAAATGAAAAAGACGTGGGATCAGATGATATCCAATAGAGGTATGGAAGTGCTTAGGGAAACAAGGTATTGAATAACTTACAAAATTATTTAATATGATATTAAAAAAAATGACTAATCAATGGAAGGTAAGTATTCTAGTTCCCTTATATAAGAACAAAGGAGATGTACAAAATTGTACAAACTATAGAGGTATTAAACTAATGAGTCATATCATGAAACTTTGGAAAAAAGCAATAGAAAAAAATTAAGGAAACCACAATGACCGAAAATCAATTTGAGTTCATGCCTGGAAGCTCGACAATAGAAGTTATACATCTTCTTAGACAATTAATTGAAAAGTATCGGGAGCAAAAGCAAGATCTACACATGGTATTCATTGATTTAGAAAAAGCTTATGATAAGGTCCCAAGAAAAATTATATGGAGAATTCTAGAAAAGAGAGGTGTTAGCATAATATATATTGAACTAATTAAAGATATGTACAAAGATGTAACGACTAGAGTGAACACTTGAGGCGGATTAACTGAAGCATTTCCAATAAGGATAGAGTTACATCAAGGATCAACTCTAAGTCGTTATCTTTTTAGACTAATCATGGACGAACTCACTAGACGCATTCAAGATACAGTATCATAGTGCATGTTGTTTGCAGATGATATTGTTTTGATAGACGAGACACAAGTGGAGGAGTAAATGCTAAACTAGAATCTTGTCGGGAAATACTAGAAGTGAAAAGTTTTAGACTTAGTAGAGTAAAGACAGAATATATGAAATTTAAATTTAGCAATATTAGACGTAATGCGACAATTGTTAAGATAGGAGATGACGAGTTATCTAAAACTGAGAGCTTTAAGTATTTACGATCATTTTTGCAAAGTGATAGAGGGATTGAGAGAGATGTCTCAATAGAATACAAGCAGGATGGTTGACATGGAAGTTAGCGTTGGGTGTTTTATGTGATCGTAAAGTACCTCTAAAAATTAAAAGGAAGTTCTACAAAACGGCAATTAGACCTGCTTTATTATATGGTGTTGAATATTGAGCTATGACTCGGGCATATGAGCAAAAAATGAAAGTTAAGAGATGAGGGTGTTAAGGTGGATGTGTGGGCATACGAGGATGGACAGAGAAAGGAATGAGAGCATTAGAGAGAAAGTCAGAGTTGCATCTGTGGTTTTGAGAGAAAAATAGAGCACACTCTTTATTCATGGATAGATGTAGTATATATACAGATGGAATTACCTAGAATACAGAGAACCTAATTAATAGGAGACTAATTCCATGATCCTAATTAATAGGAAACTAATTTCATGATCCTAATTAATAGGAAACAACTATAATTACAAGATATTAACATATGTAGCCGAATATTAAAATCATCCAAATTAGGATAGTTTGATTTCCCACACTCCCCCTCAAACTATGCGATAGATACTCATTAAGCTAAGTTTGAGATTAAGTTCGCTGAAGGTGGATCTAAATAAAGCCTTGGTGAGAATATCTGCAACCTGTTGATGAGAAGGGACATAGTTCATCAACACACTCTTATCTTGTATCTTCTCATTGAGGAAATGTCAATCAATTTTAACATGTTTTGATCGATCATGTTGGACAGGATTCTTAGTCATTGCCATAGTTGACTGATTGTCACACATCACCTGTATAGGACCTTGGAAAGTGATTCTGAGCTCTTTTAACAATCGCTTTAACCATATTCCTTCACAAACGCCTTGAACTAAGGCTCGAAGTTCTGCCTCAGCGCTACTACGAGCAACTACTGACTGTTTCTTGCTGCGCCAAGTGACCTAATTTCCCCATACAAATGAACAATAACCTGATGTTGACTTTCGATCACTCTGAGAGCCTACCCAATCAGCATCTGTAAAGATTTCCACTGATCGATTTGTCATTTTCTTAAAGAAAAGTCCTTTTCCAGGGCCTCCCTTTAAGTATCTTAAGATTCTATGGGCCGCCTTCCAGTGATCAGCTGAAGGATTGGTGAGGAATTGGCTAACACAACTCACTGCATAACTGATATCTGGCCTTGTATGAGTGAGGTAAATCAATTTACCTACTAGGTGCTGATACTGCTCCTTAACAACAGTTTCTTCTTCTGTTCTAGCCTTCAGTTTGACATTAGAATCCATAGGAGTTTCCAATAGACGATAACCACTCATACCAATTTCACGAAGCAAGTCTAATACATATTTGCGTTGAGAGACATATATTCCTTGATGAGATCTACCAACTTCCATACCAAGAAAATATCTAAGAAATCCTAGGTTCTTCATCTCAAATTCCTTGGATAGGACATTTTCAAGTCGTTTTATTTCCTCTTCATTGTCTCCTGTGAGTACTATATCATCGACGTATACGATTAGAATAGTCATCTTACCATTGAGGGTGTGCTTAACAAACAATGTGTGATCGGCTTGGGATTGATAATAGCCTTCCTGCTTCAGGACCTTGGAAAACCTTTCAAACCACGCCCAGGGTGATTGCTTGAGTCTATACAAAGCTTTCTTAAGTTTACACACTTTCCCTCTTGTCTGACCATTCTCAAATCCTGGTGGAATTTCCATATATACTTCTTCAACTAGATCTCCATTCAGGAACGCATTTTTCACATCCAGTTGGAATATTGGTCACTCTTGATTTACAACGCAAGATAGGAGAACTCTTACGGTATTGAACTTGGCAACTGAAGCAAATGTCTCATGATAGTCAACCCCGTAGGACTGTGTGAATCCTTTTGCTACTAGACGTGCCTTAAGCCTTTCAACACTTCCATCTGGCTTTGCTTCATAGAAAAAATCCACTTACATCCAACAGCTTTCTTCCCAGGTGGTAGTGGCGTGAATGCCCAAGTTTCATTCATAATTAGAGCCTGATACTCTTCAAGAACAGCAGTGTGCCAAGCAGAACTCTGTTAGGCTTCAAATACATCTTTAGGAATCTGAATTTTGTCTAGTGTTGACACAAAAGCTTGAAATTTTTGTGAAAGACTGATATGACAGATAATTCTGAATTGGATGCATCGTGCAAGATCTGGTACCTTTCCGAAAAGCAATTGGCAAATCCAAATTGGAGGGAGAATTATCCAGTGATTCAGAGTTCATGGGCTCTGATTGTGGACTAATTGTTGGTTCAACCTGTGCTATTTCGTCTGTCACTGGATTCAGGAGTGATTCCTGGTTGTGCTCGGTCTGTTCCAGGCGTTTTCTCCTCGTGTAAACTTTAATAGGCTTATCTGGAAGATGACCAGGTGGACTGTTCGAAGGTTGAGGATTGTCCGAAGGTTGACGTTGATCAGCCAAAGGAGATTGGTTGACCACAGGAGGTGGTTGACTATCAATAGGAGGTTGAGACTCAGGCGGTAGAGTGTCAATGAGAGAAGGTCAGTTCCAATTCTGAGATTCATGTGTACGACTCTCCCCTTGAATTTCGGAATTAGAGAAGAATGGACGCCTTTCAAAAAAGGTGACATCTATAGTAGTGTAGAATTTCTGTGTTGTAGGCGAGAAGCATTTGTAGCCCTTCTTATTTGAGGAGTACCCAATGAACATGCATTTAATTGCACATTCATCAAGTTTACTTCTATTATGGGGGTAGACATGGACAAAGACAGTACACCCAAAGATTTTAATCGGAATCTCCGAAATAAGATGAGAGTTTGGGTACAGGTGGACAAGGGCTTGGAGTGGTGTTTGAAAGTGGATTACACGAGAAGACATCCTGTTTTATTAGATAGGTTGCTATAAGAACGGCTTCACCCCAAAATCTTTTCGGAGCATTAGCTTGAAACAGCACGGATCGAGCTACTTCCAATATGTGACGATTTTTGCATTCAGCAATCCAATTTTGTTGTGGAGTATCTACACAGGAACTTTGATGTACAATACCATGGTCATTCAGATATGGACCAAGATTGGAATTAAAGAATTCACGGGCATTGTCAGACTTGAAGACTTGGATCTTTGTGTGGAATTGATTCTTAATCATTACATGAAAGTTTTTAAAAATGGTGTTGGTTTCAGATTTATCTTTCATGAGGAAGGTCCAACTTAATCGGGTATGATCATCAACTAATAGTAAGAACCAACGGGTCCCAGTGAGATTTGGTATTTTGTTGGGATCCCAAATATCCCCGTGAACAAGGGAAAACGGATGAGACGAATTATATGGAATAGGGGAATATGTGCTACGGGTGTGTTTAAAGAGTTGGCAAACATCACACTGAAATGAGCTTGGGTTTTTACTGATGAATAGTGATGGAAACAAATGCTTTAGGTACATAAAATTTGGATGGCCTAGTCGATAGTGTCATAACATAATGTCACTATCTTTATTGGAATGAAAACAAGACTTGAGATACTTGGATGACTGACACTGTGAGATGGGTTGGGTAGCAATGAGAGGATGTATTGCATTGAAGAGATATAATCCGGAACAGAGTTTAGCACTGCCAATCATCTTCCCCGAATCCAATGCCTGAAAAACACAAAGATTGAGCAGAAAATTTAATCTCACAATTATGATCAGAATTAAGTTTACTTACAGAGAGTAAGTTACAATCTAATTCTGGAACATATAACACAGCTCAAAGGGTAAGACTAGGTGTCAGGCGTACGGTCCCTCTTTCAAAAACTTTGGATTATGACCCATTAGCTATATGTACAGTCTGAGAGCCATAATATGGAACAAATGTAGTGAATAATCTTTTATCACCTGTCATATGGTCTGAGGCGCCAGAGTCGACTACCCAAGAGGAGGATGGGTGTTGATTTGGTACATGAAATGCTAACAGGTCAGTACCTTGTGAGCCTTCAGTGGTTGCTGCAGAAACTTGGACTGTATTGGCAGTGATTTGAGACTTAAAGATTTACCTTAGAGCATCCATTTGTTCCTTGGTGAAGGGAGATGATTTTGGCGCATCAACAGTAGTACTATTACCTCGATGGTCATACTTTCGTGCAGGCTTCCAATTTGCTGGTTTGCCGTGCAAATCCCAGCAAGTCTCCTTATAGTGGCCTAGTTTCTCGCAATGTTCACACTGTGGGCGCCCTCTTCGAGGAGCAAGGTTTTGAGGCTGTTTTCGTGCAGCAAGAGATGTGAATTCTTCTGAGACAATAACCAAGGCAGAAGACTCGGATGGAAGTGTCTTGGTTCCCATCATGATCCTTTTCCGGCTTTCTTCACGACGAACTTCAGAAAATCTCTCGAAGATTGGGAAGAGGTTTCATGCTGAGGATTCAGCCACACACCTCATCAAGAGACTTGTCTAGTCCCATAAGAAATTTGAATACTCGTTTAGTCTCAATAATCTTCTTGAAGTACGTGGCATCGTCAGTACACTTCCATTCATGAGATTCAAAAAGATCCAATTTTTGCCAATGCCTTGTCAATGTGGAGAAGAAGGCAATGACTGATAGATCAACTTGGTGTAGTTCTTGAAGAGTACTTTCGACGTGGAATAACTCTATGGTATTGTCGATGGTTGAGAAGGTTTCACGGGCAGCATCCCAAATCTCTTGTGCTGATGAATAGAGGAGAAAGTTTTCTCCTATTTCGGTAGTCATGGAACTAATGAGCCATGACATAACAAGATTGTTCTCTGCTTTCCAATTTCTGATATTTGGATCACCAGCAACAGGTTTGACAGCTGCTCCTGTGAGATAGTCATCGCGACGACGGTCGGTCACAAACATCATCATGGACTGAGACCATTGAAGATAATTGTGGCCATCGAGTTTGTGACCGATGTTAAGAGCAAAGGAGGAAACGGCTGGTAATTAGGAATTGCTTGGTATATGAGAAGAAACATAGGGGTTCGTGATAGATGAACCACCTGAGGTTTGGTTGGAAAAAGTCATGGAGACTAAGGCAATTAGAAAGAGATGCAAGGGGAGAGGATACTGCAATTGTTGGCGGCAGACCCTACGGGTCCTAGGTTAACCTAGGCTCTGATACCATGTGGTTTTGAGAGAAAAATAGAGCACACTCTTTATTCATGGATAGATGTAGTATATATACAGATGGAATTACCTAGAATACGGAGATCCTAATTAATAGGAGACTAATTCCATGATCCTAATTAATAGGAAACTAATTCCATGATCCTAATTAATAGGAAACAGCTATAATTACAAGATATTAACATATGTAGCCGAATATTAAAATCATCCAAATTAGGATAGTTTGATTTCCCACAGCATCTATTAAGAAAAAATTTCGAAAGATACGTTTAAGATGATACGGACATGTACTTAGATGACAAATAAATGTCCCTGTTAGGCTATGTGAAACTATGATAAATACGCATACTAAACGAAGGAGAGAAAGACCAAAAAAGACTTAGTTAGCAACAATAAAACAAGATAAATTTTATTTAAATATAGATGATGATATAATAGGGGACAGAGCCCAATGACATAGAAGGATCCATAAAGCCGACCCCACCTAGTAGGATAAAGCTTGGTTGTTGTTGTTTTATTGTAATAAATGAAAAGGGAAGATGTCCCTTATCTGATCATGCTTAGCTTGTGATAATAAAAAAGCTATTACAATTTGGAAATTGGCATATACTTCAGGTTTAAAATTTCGACCCGTGCCGAGGTTTCAGTTTTAGACCGGAACGATACGGTTTCGGTATCGTATCGTGTCGTGCCAGTATAAATAAATTTATTGTGTATAATTTAAAAATAAATTATATATTGATTTTATATAAATTCTCAATTATTGAACAACTTAATATCGTTATAAAAAATTAAATATAATTTTCTTTAAAGAAAATTGATCTATCAATGACTCAAATTAAAATTGATATATCATAATATATTACCTTACTAAGTTACTAATGTCAAAACTTTATATGTTATGAAGCAAAAATCCTAAAAGCTTAACATCGTAATATTTATGAATCCAAATTTCAAATTTATTCTAAGATAAAAAATATTATCTATAATAAATATATAAATTAACATAAAATGCTACTTTACATATAATAATTATATAAATTAATTATTTATTCATTTAATTAATTATAAATTTAAATAATATATATTTAAAATGATAAAAATATCAAAATATTAATTAAATAATAAAACAGTAAATATATAAAATAATAAAAAATATATCAAAATATAAATTTGATTTTTTAGAAATTTTTTAGATTTTTAAATTTTTTTTAAAAAATTAAATAATATTTAAAGCGTTAACAATAATTTTTAGAAAATTAATTAATAAAATTTATTTAATTTTAAATATATTTTTAAATATTTTATTGAGATAAATATTTATGTGAGCCTCACATATAATTAGCCCTCGCGAGCCCTAGCGCAAGTGGAGGTTGCGCGTGCGGCCAGCGATCAGACGTCGTCCGACGGAGCTTCCAGCGGTGCCGAAGGAGTCCGGCGACTCTTCCGGCGACGCCGGAGGAGTCTCACGACGCCTCCGGCGGCACATGCGACGCAACGACGAGCCACGCGTGTGGCGTTTCTTCCTCCGGCGCTGGAGGATTCCCTCTGTTGTCACCTCCGCCCGTCGTCGTGTGACGCACGCACGAAATCACGATGACTTCTATGTCGATTTCGAATCGCCAGCGGAACGGTAAGTATCGCCCGTGCCGTCCAGCACAAAACAAAACTTTAAACCATGACTTCAATAAGGCTTGATGTCAGGTTTAGCTCTGAAGACTTTGGATCTATATCAATAGAGAATATCTAGATTCCCTTTCAATAAATTGTATGGAAATTAATATATCACAATCCAGCCACATGTAAAGAGCAAATTTTAATAATATTACTATAATGAGGCTATTGATACTTATGCTTCCTAAAGAAGATTATCCAATTTCCAAACCAATTTTAGAAGTTTTTGCATAAGCACTACATATTTTGTGGCTTTTGTTGGTGTTAAGTGCTAAAAATTCTGATATTATTTATTATTCATTAGGAAATGAGGGAAATCTATTATTTAATGGATTATCTCTCAATTAGTTAAATTATATTTTTAAATCACAATAAACTTATATAATACAAAGGAGTGGCTACACAAATGTCTAACCCCCAGAAAGATATGCACTATGGAGTTTGATTACTATTGCTTGCATACGGATTTTAAAACCTCACTCTATATAAAATTCTATCAAGAATTTAGTATGGTAGTGGTAGAATGACTGATTTAAAATATAAAAAATAATATGAAGGAATGAAGTGCCCAGTCCATAATGCCCATGACGCACGTGTGTTTATGTGACTAAGATTGGAGTCTAGATCACACTGAACCACGGTGATGGTGTATTCACTGTACGTGACAAATTGTGCAGTACCAATCAAGGCAAACTCCACCAATAAGAAAGAACAACAACAATAGAGAGGCATGGCTCATTTACTTTCAACATTCCACTTGGGCTGAAATTAACCATTGACCCCTCTTACATATATACATATATCTTATGCCTTCTCATCGGTTCACGCAATTATCAACTCTCAAATGCTCTCACTCTCTTATATCATCTTGAAAAATTGAACTGTGGATGCTATGGTACCCTAAGTCCCAAGCCAACAAAAAAAAACACAGCTTCGACGTGTGACAGAAGAAAAGAACCAATTTTTGCTAAAATCCTTCGAGATGGAGATCATTAGATTAAGCTACAAAATGCACGCCATGAGCAGGAATATGACAGGGACCTAGCAAGATGAATGCAAGAGGAAAAACCTAAGAGTTAATGAGTCAAATACAAAAAAAAATGAAGAGGAGTTTGGAAATGAAAAAACAATCTTTCAATAGAGGAGGATGTCTGTCTGATATAAATAGTATGCATAACTGCAGAACGGTGTCAGTCTGTTACAACTGCAACTACACAAACTGTTCATGCCCGACATTACATTGTTTAGAATTTAAGATCAACTTTCTACCTCCAAATCGTAACCAGATCACAAGATTCAAACTTAGGTAATGTATGTAGACACACTCAATTTAGGCTAATACAAACTTCCAGCTGCTGAATATAAGAGGTTTTAAGTTAAAAGCAAACAGTTTTGCATATCACAGCATCAGAATCTGGCATGACAATTTGACAAATCATGCATGAATATTGAAATCAAAGACAAGATGGTCGCTTACCAGTCATCTGCTAAGCCACTAGAAGACAACTTCACTGGAAACAAAACATGTTTCATTGTCAACCAGAATCTGCATTTCAGAAGGCCTGCTATGTTGATCAATTTATCCAAGAAATAAAGGTTAAGATGGAAATATTGCAAGAGATTCAACTATAACAGATACCTTTCAGAACAAAGTAACTTGTGCGAGCAGAAAAAACGGAGTTTCAAACTATAGCTAGGATTATGATGTCTCTATGCCTCAAAACAAACTTCAATTCAGATGTGCAAAGAATAAAATAAACTTGAGCATGACAAGAATTATTTAATTGCCTAACGTATCACAATCTGTGAAAACATTACTACTGATAATCCAACAATTACAAGTTAAAATGTTAGAGAATGAACAGGGAATCGTGTTAGAGCATCCCATATGAATTGTCGTAAGATTTCCTCATTACTGAAAACGTGCTTATGAGCACTAGAAGGATCAGTAGGACATACGGGTCTGCTCGATTTATTCTGCATAGTTCACAATAGAAGTGAGATGGAACTTCAGGAGAAGCGTCCCCAGGTTTTTCAGGTATAATAACACAATCAATATGCTGCCAGGCTCGACATCGAGTATCTTCACACTGTAAAAAAAGGAGAAAAAAAAAACAGTAATAAGAAAGTGTGGATAATATTAACAATAACTCAAGCAATTAACAAAAAAAATCTTTGTAAATCAACATTGCTAGAAAGAAACTTTAACAGACAAAAAAGGAACCAGAATCATCAAACAAAAATGACTGCATCAGTCAAAAACCTGATTTGAAACTCAATGGTGTTTGAATGGCTAAGTGCAAATCGAAATTCTTATAGTAGTGTGCCATCATAAGCACTTGCACTAATTATTTTGTTTTTTCTTTAAATGATTTTTTTCATCATTATCAATTTTATTATCAAATTGTGCTTTTGGCAACTATTTGAGATAGGTTACATGGATCTTATTGCTCTAATGAGCTCCAGCAAGGTTATATCATTGTCATCATCACAATCATCAAAATCATCATCAAATTGTGTTTGTCCCAACTATGAAAACATCAACTAAGCTACTGTTTATTACACTATTGTTTTGGTCTTATGCCCCTGGCATCTTCACTTTAATAACTGAATTTCTCAAATTTCAAATTTATTAATCATCTTTAAACAAATTCATTCCATCTCAACCTATTTTTATCTCATTTATCATCTATTTAACCAACACCTAACTGCTCTCAAACACTTTTTTTTTGTATATTTTATCCTTTTTAGTACCCCCACATCCATGCATTATCATATTTGCAACATTAATTTTTCTTGAACATATTACTTCCTTACACCTCATCACACCATCCATAAAGTACGTAGGATCATATAATGGTCGTATGATTTTCCCTTTTAGCATAAAGGGACACAATCATTTTCCATTCTTCAACCTATTAATGATATCTTCATAGTCTCTCTTTCTTGTTAAAGAAAAAATGAAAGATAACTAAAAATCTTATAATAGTTTCAACTTATCTTAAAATCATTAGATTCTAAATTCTTTTTCTGCAGTTCAAGCTTCAAATTATTTATACACACTCATCAATTAACACAATCTTGTCAATAAATAACCATCACCAAGAAGGCTTAGTTCAATATGTTTGGTGAGCTCATGGTAAAAAGGTAAAATGATACACTTAAAATTGACCTTTGTAGTAAACCTAGGGTTATATGAAAATCATTCATCTTATTCCTAGTAAGCCTAGCATAGTCACTACATTATTATACAAATCAATTATTGCACTAAAATATGATTACCTGATAGTCTTTTCTTTTCTAAAACGTATTACAATAATTGTTTAGGGATTCTATCATAAGCTTTTATTAGTTAATAAAACACTTATGCAAGTCTTTCTTCTCTTCTCTATGTTTTTTTATATGTTATTAAATAAATAGCATCTATAATAAATATTTCAAACATGAAATCAAATTGATTCTCTGGAATTTTTATCTTATTTCTTATTATCCTCTCAACCACTCCTCAGAATTTCATGGTATGATATTTAAACTTAATACCTCTACAATCTGAATAACGGTATATATTACCTTTGTTCTTATAAATAGGTAGTAGAAAAACTTTTCCTCAATTCTTTTGTCACTATCTTAGTTCTCGAAACATTAAGTTTCTTATACAAAGAGAAATTAGAGTATTGAAGCCTCATGAGACCCTGTAATTCTATACTATGGTTTAGAGATTAGGTAGATTAGAAACTTCTAGGAAAGATTCACCTCCTCTGGAGTTTTAGGGGGTGTTTGGTTTGCTCCATTTTCTATTTTCATTTTCTAGAAAACCACATTTTCTCATTTTCTAGAAAATGACATTCTTTCTTTAGAAACGCTATTTTTTCTGGAAAACTGGAAATGTAAACAAACGTTTTCCAGAAAACCGCATTTTCTACAGAAAATGAAAATGGAAATCAAGCCTACCAAACGCCCCCTTAATTTCTTGAATACTTTTATGTTGTCTCAAAATTTTAATTTTCTTATACTAAGATAAATAAGAGCATTAATTTCTATACTATGGTTTAGAAATTTGGTTGATTAAAAAATTCTAGAAAAGATTCACCTCCCCTAAAATTTTACTTTTTAAAATACTTATCTTTCTTGGCTCCTTGTCTTGTTGAACAAGTAGCAAACAAGAATTTTAAAGCACCTCAAGATAGTTGGTCAAATTTCTACATATTTCCTTCTGATGAATTTAAAATAAACGGTCATTTATTGAGTCATGCACCTAAGTTTTCCAAATACCTCAATCACGCACCGTACATTTAAAATTACCAACTCATGTACCTCTTTTCCAAAATACTCATTCCCTTTGTCATTTGCCTTTGCCTTTTTGTTGCCGTCTATTCACCAGCTCGACCATGATTTCATGACCAAGTTGCAGACGATGTGAAATCATGACCAAGCTGCTCAACCAAGTTGGCCTCCATTTCGTAGCCGCCTCCACTGCTTGTTTGAGCGGCCACCGGTTAGACAAAAGGCGGAGGAAGGCAAACGGTGGAGGAGGGAAAGAGTGTTTTTGGGATACGGGTGCATGAGTTAGTGATTTTAAACTAGGGTGCGGGATTTGGGTATTTAAAAACTTAGGCGCATAGTTCAGTAAATTATCGTAAAATAGAATACCAAATTTGGAAATAGAGACAACAAATCCAAACATAATACACTAATAAACATGTGTTTATTATTATGTTCAACTTATTTGAATTATCTTCTAAGAATAGTGTTAAAGAAGATTTTTTTTATGGCATTTAAAAGTTAGGGAAGCAGCAGTACCTGAATCATTGATTCAGTAATTAATGATTTCCCACAGGGACAGCGGACTTTCATTTCTTGCTTGTATGAATCAAATTCTTCCTTAGGTTTTACATGACAGAATTCGGAGCCACTGAGCTTTCTAGATGCTAAGTCTGTGGTTCCAGGGATTTGCATTTTTCTGTGAGAGGCATGCCAGAATACATTTCACAATAACGTAAAGGTGAAAGCTAAGAAACAACTGAACCAATAATCACCTATATGTATCTTCAATTATTTTAACTACTACATCTCTACTCATATTTATCCTCCACCAAACTGGTTTAGGACCTGCACAGAAAGATTCAAATCCACTCTTGGTCAATGGTCAGTATGTATATCAAAGAAACAGTAAATGAAAGGAGGCGAGTAAGTGCATTAGTGCATAGGTAAATGAACGATGCAAGGTTCAGCTTCAAGGTACCTCGAAGTAAGATAAGAGGAAAATCACAAGAAGTGTCATCATCACTCCACAGTGTATAAAGTGCAATTTTTCTTTTTATAAAAAAATAATTTTGAAGTATTTAAATTGACAAGTTGAAAGAAACAAATACATAAGATCTTGTTAGTCATCTTAACTCACTGAACTTTGAAGCACTTGAAGTTCTCAACACTACACAAGTAACAGCCAAGAAGCTGGCATTAAGCTTGGCTTCAATTAATGACTGGAAGCAAAAAGCATGTATAATCTTTAAAAAAAAAGATTATATTACTGATTCCGTCAAAAGAATGGAATTACTATATTACTGATTCCAACTTATCAGATGATGGACGCTCCATATTTTGATTTTAGAATCTAAATAATGCCCAGCTTAGATATAGAGGGGAAAAAACAAAAAACGCTATGAAAATAACCAGATGCAAATTGGCGTGATATAACCTAATTTAAAATTCATGTTGAGAGAAGATAAACTATCCTCTGATTGCAAAATATGATTTTCCGAAAAGAAAAATGAGGCAAACAAATGCAAAACTGACTATCAATTTATCAATGCCGACTAACTCGAAAAATTAAACAGAAATGAATTCAGTGAAACAAAAAGTTTAGCCAAACTGAGAGAGTGACAAACTACATTTCTTTTTCAACGAGGCCTACATACTAAAGTGCAAGCATGGGAAGTGATTCTAATGGCGCTTCCAAATGAAGTGGGATGAAAATAGCAAACAAAGTTAGGCAAATTCAATACCCTGATCATCTCCAAGGAGAGCCAAAATTCTGTCCATCAGTTCCTGCATGATATAAGTAGATCAAAGATCAGGCAAAGCCATCTAGAGAAGCCAATAAAAGTGAACGACAAAAAGATTGTAACTTAGATAACAACTCAAAATTCAAATGCAGAATGGCTGATCATAGAAGAAAACTATTTTTATGTTAACCATTTGAATATGAGATGTTCAAAAATAAGTATGTTGTACAATTTTAAAGAGAAATATCATATAGTACCACACAGAACATAAAAGTTCAAATGCAAATTTAGTGCTTATGCTTGAAATTGAACTTTACTAATAAACAAACTCTTAAAGAACAAAACATCAACAAATTAAGAATGTCAAATGAGGAGAAAAGGTCATGTCAAGTGAGGAGGAGAGATGAACTTAAACATGTAGTAGGCCTTTGGTTGCAATCATGAGGCGGTTATTTCATCAGTGTACCAAACTGCAGCAATTATGTCATTTGGATTAAAATAACTTTGTTGCTGGCGTATATAGAATAGAAAAAACTGACTAACCTGCTTCTTCCCTTGCTTGGCAAGACCAAGTTGGGTCAGGACATCTTTGAGCTCTTTTATTCTAAAGTATGTCAACTTTTCCTGATGAGATAAATTGGCAAAGGCATTAAAAATCTGACAAGAAAAACATCCATTATACTGCAAGATAGTCTGCGTGCATAATTACACAGAGGAAAAAAAATAGCATGTTCTACAACTCATGCATCCCCAAATTTTTACTATTATATTTATACATATAGAGCTATCAAAAATGATGTATCAGGTTTATCAGCAACACCCAAGGAATGTGCTAATTATGTCATTATGTTTGTTACAACAAACTCAGTTAAATAGAACAAAAATACAAATGGAATAAAGGAAATCCGATTTTAAGTTGGTCCTCATTCATTTGACCAAATTAAGTGTTTAGTTTTGCTTCTTGTGTTCTTTAATTTTTGTCTAGCTTTGTTTTGCTTTTTTTTTTTTTTTTTTTTTTTTTTTTTTTTTTTTTTTTTTTTTTTTTTTTTTTTTTTTTTTTTTTTTTTTTTTTTTTTTTTTTTTTTTAATATATATGTTTAAAAATATTAATAAAAATAAATATAAAAAATGACAATTTATAAATTTATAAATTATTAAAATTATGAATATATTATATGAAAATAAAAAAAAAAAAAAAAAAAAAAAAAAAAAAAAAAAAAAAAAAAAAAAAAAAAAAAAAAAAAAAAAAAAAAAAAAAAAAAAAAAAAAAAAAAAAAAAAAAAAAAAAAAAAATGTAGCATTATTGATCATGATTTTCTACAACTTGAACTCAACGTTTGAGAATTTATATATGTTTTTTCTTCTCTTTTTGTATAGGCCACATATTATTGTGAACTTTTCAAAATGGGTGCTTCAGGAAGCTATTCAAAATCAGCTTGTAGGTTGTAACAGCATTAAGCATGTCCATAAACTCAAGTATCTTGATGTCCAAGTCTGCTTATAGCTTTTGTTGAGGTAGCTATGAGGTGAGGAAAATTAAATGTAGGTGATCTGTCCCAGGAAACTGACAGCCACTATCAAGTGAAGACTAGATAATTGTACCCTAAAAACCCAAATGATTCATTAGCATAGACAGTCCTGCAGTATCCTTATTGTTTTTTTGAGTGTTTGGTGAATTAAAAGTACAACCAAGTGATTACTTTCAAAACTAATTGATGCAGGACATAGCCACATGCCTCGATCAGCAATCTCTTGGCAAGAGGGAAAATAGGGTAAGCAGACAATCTTGAGAATCTACCAAATAAAAACTTGATTCACAGATCATACCATACTGAATTATTTACAATTACGCCTATATGTAAAATTTTGCTATCTAGAAAAAGGAAATAAATATTCATTAAGGTAACAGACACATTTTATCATTATTACCATACATAAAATATTAAATCTAGGAAATATATCTTGCAAGAGTATGCATCATTCTCCTAAAACCCAATTCATGCTAATTGAATGAGTCCAACATCTTTCTTCTACTGCTATTGAATGTCAGGATTGACAAGAAAAGAGTGCATTCTATATATGATAGATAGTGTATGAGATAGAAAGATAAATGGATCTCCCGCGACCTCATGTTGGAATAAGGATTCTATGTGCCTCAACTGAAAAATATAGCAGCATGTAGCTCGTCTGAAGAATGTTCTACCTTCCTAGGCCATCATGTACAAGCTTAATTGTGGTGCTTTGATACCATTTGAGACAACATACTTTAATTGGCAATCTTATGGCAAGAAGGAACACTGAGAATCGGAATATCTCAAGCAGGTACCAACTGCTATCTTAGTTCATAATCTATGACATAATGAATTACTCACAGTTATTACTACATCTGCTTTTGTTCTCAAGCAGGTACCTCATAAGTCGGCTTGATCATTCAACTAGCAAAAGGAGAAATGGAAGTCACTCTTCCGTCCTTAGCACTATGAATTTCCACCAAAATACCAAATTTCTCTGCAATTTGACGGCAAATACATCTTTCCTCTCATCATCGATCTAACAACCAACACTCATTGATCTCACCCGTCACCCAAAGGTAATTAAAAAAAAATTACGTTCAGAAAGCGCGATAGAAAAGAGATATACTCGACAACTAGCCGCCAACTCCATCAAATCCAGTTCTTTCACGGTGAATTCCAAGAACACTTTAGCTTTCTATCCCAACTGACCAAGCTCCGATGCCGGAGCCCGAGGAAACACAAAATTCGCTCAAACAAGAACCGCCTCCGTAGATCTTCGCATCGATTCACGGCAACATGGAAACCCAGGCACCAGTGTAGCTGCGAGACATCCCGGCCAAAAATCCTCCAGCGAATTCAGGATTACGAGGGAACCAATCAATCTGTATAAGTTCAGGAAGATCGAGGCGAGCACGGAGTACGAGATCGCCGGCGATTCGTCGCCGCCCGCCGTATGGATTAAGCGAGCTCCGAAGAATTCGATGAAGAGGAGGAGAAAGAGGATTTGTATGGTGGCGGACTTATGCGCCGGATTCAAATCGGGTTCATTGCGCCGAACAAGTCCGCCTCATCGCTTAAACTACACTCTATCACTAAGCTACCCACTTCTTCTACTCGAGAGCAGGCTGTGGTCTCCAGCAGACAGGGAACGGGTACGACAAATAATATCTAGACGGCGCTTTGTCATTTCATAGGGTCAATTTATTTTATTTATTTATTTAAAGCGTGGAAAATGGAGCTTTAATATATGTTTATCTCAGCGGAAACCTCGGAGGAAGGGAAGAGCTCAGCTTCATCTTTGCTGACTCCAGAAGTACTTTTTTTGCAGAATAGAATTCCAAAAATAACCTTTTAGTGACCGGAAGAGGAGTGTACCGACGAGCTCTTCCACAGCCTTCCGGACAAAGATCCAGTAGGCGCACGGTGGTACTGCGAGCGGCGGATGAGCTCGTTCTGGCGGAGGGAGGTTCCGCAGGCCGCCGAAGGAGCTCGTGAGAAAGACGAGGGCAGTTTTGAGATTGTTCCAATCCTCCTCTTCTTCCTCTTCCTTGCCTCATCTTTCCTCCTCCCCTTTTTAAATTCTCTTCCTGAAAGTAAACAAAGCCGTAACCTATGGTCCAGATGGGATTCCCACATCAGTCGAGAAGTTTCCGGTATAATTCCGTTTAGACCTTGAGATATTACAATTTTCGAAAAATTGACATGCATGAATTATTGTTGGAAAATTATTGACGACGACTATAACAAAAGTTCATTCATAGCTCATAGATTATAGGAATATTGTGAATAATAAATAAGGAATAAATAATACTATTAATTAATTAATGATTAAATTATATAAAGTTTATAAATAAAAGAACAGTTATTGCCATTAGATTTTACACTTCCTATCAAGTATCCTCATCCTCATCCGTAAATAAAAAATCCTTAAGAAAAGCCAAAACAAGAGAAATAATATATATGTATATAAATATAAAAGTATTTAATTTTTATGATCCGATTAATCCTAAATAGGAATGATAATGAATCGGATTCGAGTCAAATTTTATTTTTTTTCATTTTTCATTTTCATATCAATCGGAGATCGAATATTCATCCTCGTATCTATATCTATACTCATAATTATTTTTTTCTTTATATTTAATTATCATCATTCATATTACAATTAATATCATATTAAATATATAATTAAAAATAAATTAATATTTATATACTCTACTCCTAACAACAATAAAAACAGTTGATAGAATTTATAAAAAAATTATATATATATAATTTAATTAGATATTTAAATTAGATATCGAATATCGATAGCCTTTTTATACCCTCTCATCTACCGATCAAATATCAAATTTTTTATCGAATTCAAAAAAAGTATCATTTTTAATCCTAAAGACCAATGATCTAACGGTAATTACTTTAAATCCCTAATGGTAAGTCAACTCTGCTCATATGACTTTGTGTAACTCCTATGGATTGAGTATGATTGGTATTTAAGATTTGACATCCGTAAGCTACATATTCTCTACTCAACCCATAATATCAGTGTTTCATCCTCCTACATGTTGGTTTCTGTGAGTGGATGGGGAAGATCTAATCCCTTATATATTTTAAGAACATCCGTGTCATATTCCTAAATAAATATTTCACCCAAAGTTTTATTTTTTATATAAAAGAACCTTTGCATCTTATCCATTTTCTAAATTTATATTTTATAAATAATACTTCTTTAAATTTAAATTTAGAGAATGAAATCTATTTTCTAAATATTAAAATATTATTTTTTTCTAATTTTCACTTTAAACTTACAGTATACCATTTCATAAATAATAATAAAAAATATAGAGGAGAGAAAAAAATTAAAAATTAAAATATAATAAATTATAAAAAGTTTAATGTATTGTGTATTGAAAAATGAATATAAATTTTGGATAAGGAATATGGATGTTCTAAGTTATAGATTTTTAATTAGATAGGAAATTTTTATATGGATTATTAAAAAATAATTAACGAGGTTGGGTAATGTCGAATCTTGGTGACCGGTTCGATCCCATAAAAAATTTTTATCGACCGCCAGGTAAATCAAGAAACACTCATAATAGACAGTCCAGAAACTTAGATTGCGCTCCATAGAAAAGAAAAATTCTTACAAATTTTATATGGGCTACCAAAAAGTTGTAAACTTCATTTATGAAAAAATAATAAGAGAAAAATCAAAATAATCATGCAAATTGCAACTATGACAATCCGACGTGGAGCCCATTACTAAAAAAATTGCCTAAGAAAATCCTAAATTCCTATTTTCAGAATCCATTCGAATATAAAATTTGGGAAATATTAAGGACTCTTTGTTTTGCGAAGTTTTTTGTTCGAAGTTCTAAGCGTTTGACACGATAAAAGAACTATGTTTTTTTACAGTCCATAACAATGTGGCCATTTTAAGGAAAATGTGGAAATCATAAATTACTTTTCCTGACTCATTCAAGTGAAACTCTTTCAATTATTTTACACCTATAAATCATTTTTCGTAAGAAAAATAGCCCCTAAATAAATCGCAACTCAACCTACTCTGTTCTTCATAGTTCGGACTGCAACTCTGACAAAGAAAAAAAAATGAAACTTTAAAAATAAAAATAAAAGGAATTGAGGTCACACATTAAAATTTGTCCTCGATTAGTTGAAACGTACATGACTTGATGATGATCACTCGAATAATTCTGGAAATGCATGGAGAACAAATTAATACTATTCGAGAAGCAGACACAAATTTACTATTGCCTATTTCTTCTACCATTTCCCCTGCTATAGAAATTTTGAAATTAACACACAATCTAACACCAAAAGGAATAGAGAAGTTTACCATATTGAGTTACAACAGCTACAGAATTCTTTAACAAAGGGACAAATAAACACTGCCACTCGACATTCAATATAGCCAGCAAACAATCTGTGAAAACTTGAATGCGTTGTGCCATTCAGAAAAAACAGCAGCACAAAATGAAGCCTCTTGGTGACAACAAATCAGACCAACTAAAACTTTTGTCATTACATTTTGAAAAGGTTATGTTGTGAACCAAGAAACACCGATATGATCCGGGTATGATATTTCGTGCTCCAGCTTGAAGAACTACTGATCCTCAGATCTTGTACAATAATTGAGATGAAGGCACCAGCAAATAATTTTTTGTACCCACATCCAGAAAACAGATTTAGGAAAGGCACAAATCACATGGCTTAGTCCAGAGTAACCTCCTCATGTCTCTCTTTTTCAGCATAAGTATCAGATGTGAGTTCTTCGTTATGACTTTCAGAGTTTTCTGCCTTCGAATCGTTTCTTCCTAAAGGCCCTTGAGGAGCACCAAATAGAGTTGAGAATATCTGCTTGTGGCAGGCATCACAAAACCAGAAATAGGAGAAATGACCTTCATTAGGCAACTTGTATGCTGTAGCATCTGGAACCATTCGTTTGATGAAGACACTCACGGATGGAGGAACCACATTGTCGTCCATTCCCTGCAAGGAAATCCACAGTTAGGAATAGATTATCATGGAGCAAGTTTCTTTTGGGGAGTAATTTTTCGTGGAATTCAATGAAGGGTAGGAGTTAGCTGAAGGACCGAAACAGACAGACTATGAGAAAAACCCATCGCAAACAAGCAGTGGGACAGGAAATACATCTGGAATTCCAATTCCTCCAAACAAAATGTCTAATTGCAGACAAACAAATGAAGTGAATCAAGTTAACTTATTGGACTCTAGAAGCATAGAAGAAATGCACTATGTATGATTAGATCAACACCAAATAGAAATATATGAGCTTGAGAAAATTGAAGGTTAACTTCGATTAATATTTTACAAGTTGCTATGTAGGCAGAAAAAGAAAACAGAGAGAAGAAGTTTTGTTCAATCTATCACAAGCAAAGAATAGTTTGTGACGAAGGGCAAGAAGATAGAAAAGAAACAAACCTGCCAGATGTGTATTGGTCCAAGAAACCCTGTCTGCTTAAGTTCAGGCTTTCGGTAGAGTGATCTGAGCCATGGCAAGAAACCTTTTCGCTCTGGCTGCTTTTGCACTTGAAGGTCTGCAAGTGTGAAACCCCAATTTGATACTTGTAGCACTGCCTCCTCTACAAAAGGTTTACTCTCTCCTTGACGAACAGATTCAGCCACATTTTTCACCCAGAACTCACTAAATTTTGGTTCTTCCAGTAAGGATTTGTCCTACAAAAACAAAATGCATCATTATAGACTCGAGAAGCTTTTCTTTGGGGAGTAAAATTCATTCAGAAGAAATTACATTTCAAGAAATTATTAATGAATGATCTCCACGATGCATGTTCTATGCCAATTTTGGACTGCAGAGAAATTGCTAAACGAGATATCTACAAACTTTTTAGTTTTGGGAGAGCAAAGCAAAGTTAAGACTAACTCCTAGTTTAGCAGGATTGGACAACTTTGTTCAGGTTGAGTTGCCAAACTGTCAGACTTTCCAATCTGCAAAGTATTTATGTCCTAGTTGAACAGAATATTCCATTGTTTCCTAAATCTTATACCTTATAAAACATAATTTCAACTGTAACTACTCATCACTTGATTCCTAATTTGTGATCTCACTGGAAAATGCTGCAATATTAAGAAAAATGAAGCTACAGACTCGAGGAAGAAATCATCTATAACTTTATCCACTTCCCTTGTGGAAAAAAGATGAACTAATTTCAGAAAACAATTATACACTTATTTTTAGCATTGAAGAACAAAAGAAGTTGATGTGATCTCATCTTGATCAACAGCCATGATTGAAATGTCATTAACTGAAAAGAAAGGTTGAGAATCTGACTATATAAACTGAGAAATACAAACTCAAAGATGTCTATCATTAGGAATCCAAGAATTGTACGTACAAAAATATAAACTGCCTTCAATCAGAATTCCATTTATCCTTCAAGATATGTAACTGCTATTCTCCTACCATTACTGCCTGATTGTAGAGCAGAGAACCATGAGTTCAATAGAATTCATTTTGTGTTGGTGTATGTTGATTTGGTTTCGTTTCTCTTGTCCGTTTGGGATTGCATGTCATGTGATTGGATGTGGCTTTGGAGAGCTTATGTGGTGAAATGTTTGGGATGGACTTGCATGTCCATATGATTGGTTGGTGGGATTGTTGGGATGGACTTGCACGTCCATGTAATAGGCTTGTATTGTGATTGGCTATGATGGGTGTAAGGTTTGGATATGGTTGGGAGGTCCATGTAAGGAGCATGGTCGTGTGCTAGTTGGTGTGGGTGTTTGTTGGGTTGTAGTGTGATGTCTATGTAGGGATTGTGGTGAGTGGAGTTTACCTCACATGTAGAGGTACACTTATGAGTTGTGATTGTATTTGCTATCGCTAAAGGGGGTTTTACCCTCCTGAAGCTTTTTATATACATTTACCTATTTCCAAAAATAGAATTCATTTTGCAGAAACATACACATGCATACTGATTCTCAGGCAATCACTTATTCACAAACCAAAACTCTGGGAAATGTTTCAAAGTTGATACAAAGTAGGTACTGAAACACTCAGGATAAACTATGTTTGAGAGAGCATATATTTCAGGAAGGATATGATCAAGTTTGCAATACCTTTTCCCCTAAAGACAATGATAACCACTTCTCGGGTTGGCCTAACCTTCCAGATAAAAAGCTTCTACGGAAAAAATATGGGAGAAGAGAAGGAAACCTCCGAGCTAATATAAACATCAATCTTCTCTTCGATGTCCAATTCTCCCATGTTCTCCGTCTCTCCTCCTTGTTCATACTGGAATCATATGGATTAACAATAGGAGCAAGCATGGCAGCACCTGGAAGCAAAGTGTGTGACAAAGCAGATATTCAAATTACAGAAAGACAAGCTGACAATGAGTATGATATAAATAAAATATTTAAGAAAGAAAGAAAAATTCAGTGAGTATGTGTAAAACCTAGCTATTCTTCACAATAAATAATCAACATAATAAACAAACTAACACAGTAGCCCTATACAGTGAGTATGTGTAAAACCTAGTTATTCTTCACAATAAATAACCAACATAATAAACAAACTAGCACTATACTTCCCATGTATGCATAGAAAATCTTACAAAGAAATCCAATCTGACTAGAGACTATGCAGATGAAGCTATATGAGTTGTTGTATATCTTCCTATTTTTATAAGTTATGACATCATTGTAAAAGTACTGAATAGATGCTTACTGATGATATGTGACGATAGGGCATAGATTTTATCAAATTGGATAGCTTATCAGCTTATGAGATATTGATAACATATCATAATTTGTTTTCAGCCTTAGAGAAACTTGCCCGTATCATCATCATATTTGTAGTGTAGATTCTGCAATCTGCATATCATTAGGAACCTATCTCCAATATCTTAGGATATTTGATTGGAAATATATCCAGATTCCATCCTTCTATCCATTGACAAAGACTGTATGATCCTAAGGAATTAAAACTAAATATTTTATTCATACTGCAGCACAATAGGTACCATATTATTACTGTGCCGGTACCATATTAGCATGTACACAAAATCAGCTTATATGCAAAAGGTTGAGGTATTAAAATGCTATTAAATTAGTCATTAATTTCTACTTTAATATAGCTAAATAATGTTAGATTATTTGACTTTTTGTTCAGGGGACAGCAGTATCAGAGAAACTAAGACAGGAACTATAGCAACTTTATGAGTACAGTTGCCGAAGCTCTCGAAAAATTCTCGAGTAACTCCCGAGCAGAATTCCCGAGCTGGAATTCCCGAGCGGCGACCCCGAGCGGTATTTCCCGAGCTCCCGACAAGGCTCACCAGATTCCCGAGCTCTGACCCCGAGTTGAGTCTCCCGAAAGATTTCATGGATTCGTCCTCCTCCGGCACTGTGAATTTTGTCTCTCAAGCGAAGTAATCTTCACAAGAGTACCTGCAATTTGATTGGGAATATAACGAAGAGCAGCCCATGCATGCAATCCTCCACTTGAGAGCCCTACCACCCAGAACTTGTCAACAACTCCAAGAGCATTTGCTACTTGATGCATATCCAGAGCTGATGAGGTCAGATTTCTGCCTGGATGAGGATCACTCTCGCCAAATCCTGGTAGGTCATATGTAATCAGCCTAACACCATACTCCTCCAAAAGGGATGTACTAATACCAGGTATTCCTACAAGAGAGAACAGAAGCTTAATCAATTCCAAAGGTTGACAAAAATTAATGATGGTGATACAATAACACTATGCACCTGCAAATCGAGAAGAAAGAAAAGAATGTGGCACCATCACAGAGAACCTAGCATCTTTAGCTGCAACTCCTTGTTCATGATAGGCAATATAACGTCCATCTGGAAGTTGAATCCTGCTAGCACTTGGAGGACTTACATAGAGTTTTTTCTGCGGGTGAGACCTGAATGCATTTCCACTGCTTACAATCAACACTGCAAAAGAATGAAACAAACAAGGTGGCTTATTGTTTTCTGGTCTATATGAAACTATATGTGCCTGAAATTTTCTGCTAGATTGAGGATATAAGTAATGATGCTACACAATTTTTTTAAAAAAATGTATCATTTTTCAGTTTTGCTCCGTTACATTTTGAAAATAGTTTAAGAAAAGTATGCCAACACCCAGACTTTAGTAATTTTTCACGCCATTAAGTTTAAACATATTTAAAAAGATAACAATGTGTTATTTAGGTTAAAGTTTAGCCTAATTACACACTGTAGCCAGCAGAGAATTCTTTGGCATGCACGAAGTAGGATTCTTCAGTTATCACCTAATATAGAGGAAATGACCGATATTTTATTCAACTTAGAAAATTGCTGCAATTTTTTGTAGTGTAGTTTTCTATGCAAAGTTAACTATGTTATAGAGTTTCCTTTTCCAAAGATAGATGCTTTGGAAATAGAATGATAACTTGATTTTTACAAAAGGGAATCCAACTACAAAGTTACCTGCAAGTTGCAGCCAAAGTAATTTCCCATCAACTTCATAACCATCTGGGTTTGGGAAGGTATTTACTAACAAATATATGTAAGACGCAGAATATTGAATCAATTGACAATGAGATGGGATCAAACTATAGTCACATACAGGGCATAATTGTGTAATAATTCATAGATGCATGTATGATTCGAACTACTAAAGTTTCTAAAAACACTGGAATAAAAACCAGTGAGCTTTTGTCTTTCGTTTCCTACTTTGAGAGAACAAGTTCTTGATTAATACTGTAATGCGAGGTAAATGCTTTAGTGATCATATTAATGATTTTTTTTTTTTGTAAAGGTTTACGAAGTGATAAATTGGATTGGATGCATGGGTACCCATAAGCGAGAGTGAAAACACGCAAATGACGACCGGCCACGCGTGCGTCGGATCCCGATCCTCGGGGAGGAACTCATTCAAGAACCCTAGCTTTTGCGACGCCGAGACGCATTTCCCTTTCATATTCTTCACGACAAAGGTGTGCTGCGCCGCCGCGAGGCTCTGTAGCATAATGTCCCGGCATCCCCGGCTAAGCTCCGCCACCAGTTCCCCCGTCGCCCTCACGAACCCACCCACCTGATCCCTCAGAGTCTCGGACAGAACCACACCCTCCTCCTTGCTGGCTTCGTGGAACTCACTGGCAGAAGCCCTCTCAGATCGATCCATCGCGTCCCTCTCCTCGCTCGACGCCGCCGCGGCTGCCTCGCCCATAGCGTCCGTGTACCGGAACCAAGCATCGTCCACCAGGCTCATCATCTCGTCTTCCCACGTCATCGTCGCACCGACCTCTCCGCCACGGTACGCCGACGACATCTCGCCGCCCTTTCAGTGGAGCAGTGGCATAACTCCAATCGCATCGCCCAAGTGATACGCCACCTCTCCATTAAAATGAAGGAAATTTTACATCTTTCTCCGAAAATTTATTAAAGTTTTTGTTTACCCCCTCCTAGACAAATAGTTGATGCATATCGATCTACTCCTAAAAATTTTGAATTAATATAAAATCCTTTGAAAGATGATTTTAGATTATATTTTCAGACATCTTCACGAAACCTAAAGATGGGACAATAAATTTAATGAAACTAAAAATTCATTCGCATGTATCAAATACACAATTTTACGATACTAAATATATCTTGGCATATTCAAAATTGAACTCTATGTTAAGTTTGTAGATTATTTATAATGTCAAAGATATAAAACAATGTTAAAGTTCTTTTTTTTAGCTCATGTTTGTACATTACTTGTGTTTGTAAACTATTAAGAATTCCTTATGTTTATGCTGGAAACGCAAAAATTACAAAGCTCTTATTCAATCAGCTTCCGTTGTGACCGTCTATAATCTTATCATTTAAGCGAGGAATCTAATGCTCTTGAACTTTATGGTCAAAAGTTACTTGCAAATGCAGAAAAATTATAACAATCTAAAAGTTTGAACATCTTTAACCTGTGTTTTCGAAATCTGAGATTGAACCAGTCAACTTAATCATCGCTAGTGGAGAATATTAGATTGACGAATTTGAGTTAATTGGTCGAACTGTGATCGAACAAATTTGATGTGGCCAACCATACGATCCACTAGGCATTACACTATGGAAGCCCAGATAATTATCCCACAGAATAAATTGATAACTAACCCATGAAATTTAAGAATTAATTCATGACGAAATCAAATATTTATTCTTCCTTATACACTAGAACTAATAACTCTATGATTTATCTCCTCAGATAAATTGATAGACAAATCATCTTTTACAATCATAAAAGCCTGTATGATAAATTTATAAAATTAAATAAAGCATAAAGGAAATTCTCAAAGTCTCATGCCTCGAGGACATTTTAATTCTTAATTTAATGAAAACTTAAACTGGGTGACCATAAACAGTACTCGGGATGAAAAACATCCACAAATCTATCTTCATGAACGAAATACCAATTTTTTTTACTGAGGCAACAAAGGCCGAGAGATCGTAAAAATTAAAAACCTAAATTATTAAAACAAAAACAAAAGCCTTGATGACTGCCCCTGAGCTATCTTGTGTTTTTTGCAATGGGACAACATCAGTGGTGACGCATTTACGAGTGGAAAAGATCAGAGTAATAAAGTGAGTGCCAACAACTGAGGTGAGGTGGCCACAGCCATCTTGTGCATTTCGAGGCCAGCACCGCAAAGCGCAGATAGCTAGCAGAGGGGAAGGCTGGGAGGCTTAGGATTCCCAGAAAAACAAGATAAAAATTATAATAAACCATCGGATCGAACTTAAAAGTAGTTGGAGCCATCTACCGGATTTAATGGTATACAAATGACAAACCAATGCACCCCAATTTTCATCAAAAAACAGTAAATAAAGCAGCAAACTTGAAAGCACAATGTTCAAAATTCAAACACTAACTGAAGAACAGCTACAGAACAGAGAAAATACTGCCATGGAAGCGAAGCATAAGATTAGAGTTTAGACTCGCAAGGAAACAGATTAACAGCTGACTCATTTAAGGTAGTTGTAGAAAAACTTGATGGGTAAGGTGGAAGCAAAAACTGAGAAGATGAAGATAACCAAACCATGTTTTCTCCTGGCAATGATATCAATCTCACTTCTTCTTGGCGGCTGCCTTGGTGATCTTGGCACCGGTTGCATCCTTCTTCTCAACGTTCTTGATGACACCAACAGCCACAGTCTGGCGCATGTCCCTGACAGCAAAACGACCAAGCGGAGGGTACTCAGAGAATGTTTCAACCACCATGGGCTTGGTGGGAATCATCTTGACAAAGCCAGCATCACCGTTCTTGAGGAATTTGGGCTCTTTCTCAAGCTCCTTGCCAGATCGTCTGTCAATCTTGGTGAGAATCTCAGCAAACTTGACAGCAATGTGGGAGGTGTGGCAGTCCAAAACTGGGGCGTAACCGTTGCCAATCTGACCTGGGTGATTCATGATGATAACCTGAGAAGTGAAGTTTGCAGCCTCCTTGGCAGGGTCATCCTTGGAGTTTGATGCAACGAACCCTCGCTTAAGATCTTTAACTGCAACATTCTTCACATTGAAACCAACGTTGTCACCAGGTAGAGCTTCCTGAAGAGCTTCATGGTGCATCTCAACAGACTTGACTTCGGTTGTGAGACCAGTAGGACCAAATGTGACAACCATGCCAGGTTTTAGGACACCAGTCTCAACCCGTCCCACAGGAACAGTACCAATACCGCCAATCTTGTACACATCCTGAAGGGGAAGCCGAAGGGGTTTGTCAGTTGGCCTTTTTGGTTCACTGACCAAGTCAAGGGCCTCAAGAAGGGTGGGACCCTTGTACCAGTCCAAATTGGTAGACCTCTCAATCATGTTGTCACCCTCAAACCCAGAGATGGGAACAAAAGGAATCTTATCAGGGTTGTAGCCAACCTTCTTGAGGTAAGAGGAAACCTCTTTCACAATTTCATCATACCTGGCCTTTGAGTACTTGGGGGTAGTTGCATCCATCTACATTAACACAAAAGACAATGTAAATACCAAAGAATAAGAGTCAAAGTACCTAAAGTAGACAAATGACTGGTTCGGGATAGTCTTGCTACTGTAGTGTATAGAGATACAAAAGACAACTTTCATGTATGTTGTTATCCTATTGAAAACAGAAGCACAAACCAATCAAACTGATCAAAAGCAGTACCTTGTTACAACAACAAATCATCTGCTTGACCCCAAGAGTAAATGCAAGCAAAGCATGCTCACGAGTTTGGCCATCCTTTGAGATACCCGCCTCAAATCCACCAGTTGTCGAATCAATGATAAGAACGGCACAGTCAGCCTGGGATGTTCCAGTGATCATATTCTTGATGAAATCACGATGCCCAGGAGCATCAATGACAGTACAGTAATACTTGGTGGTCTCGAACTTCCAAAGAGCAATGTCAATAGTGATACCTCTCTCACGCTCAGCCTTAAGTTTGTCAAGGACCCAAGCATACTTGAATGATCTTTTGTTCATCTCAGCAGCTTCCTTTTCGAACCTCTCTATCACACGTTTGTCGATGCCACCAAGTTTGTAAATGAGATGCCCAGTGGTGGTTGACTTGCCAGAGTCAACATGACCAATGACCACAATGCTGATGTGAACCTTCTCTTTCCCCATTGTGAGTCCTGCTTAAAACAAAAGAACTACAACAGGGAAAAATAATCAGACAACCTAATTAAAATAATGAAAGTGGCATATGAAGATTCAACAAATAATTGACCAATGAATAGATGCACAACTGTATCGCTTGACTTTATCGACCTATCAATTAAGTTGAGAACAACAAAATGCGACTATGATATAACCACCAACTAATTATCATATAAATGGTAAATGGAGAACATAAATATTATATATCTTCAAAAATCCTAGATGAACAAACATCAGTAAATAAAGACAAACGCTAATTCATATATCAACATTTGGTTAAAATGAAATGTCATTATTTCATAACCCAGATGAACCAAGGAGAAAAACTCCTAACTTTAGAAAAAGTAAATAAGTACGTTAATAAATTGCAAGGAACTTAACAAGAAAATCATATCTATATCTTTCAAAAAGATAAAGTGTACAAATGCAGCCAATGCCTACAAAATTATGAAGAAACCCATATATGTTCTAAGTGTATTAATACGGCAATAAATTAATCATGCATCTTCAGAACCATGGCACTGTAGTTGTAAAATCAGATCAAAAGAGCTCCAGATCACAAGTTCTTAGTTGAACAAATGGATTAATTGGTCAAATTGCATTGCAATATTAGATATAACCAAGACAAGCTAACTGGTGGGAGTGCCCCCAATTAACAATCCCAATTTCATAACTATCACAGGAGTCCTAAAAACATCTAATTTACCAAAACTAAAAATATATAGTTAAAAAATTAGGAGTCTGCAAATTTTAAATCATATGCTTTGATATAGACACCTAGTAAAACATGTAAATCGTACACCAATATCAGAAGTTCAAAATTATCATATTTACAGTTGAATTTGCCTATCTCAAGTGCATATTTAATCTCCTATTCTAGAAACGAATTGGATCAAGTCTCAAGCCCAGTCTTTTCCAGTCTGGCCGACCAGTCAATGTCTGATTTTAATAACTTATGCTCGACAATCATGCCACCATTTATAAATTGAATGAATTAAAGTAGGCATAAAGCAAGCACAAAACAAGTTCATTGGTAGGAAGAAAATCATACATATAAATGAACAAAGAGTCTGAATACTGCAATTTACATGACAGAGAACACAATGAAAACAACAAAATTTGGTCATTAGAGTCATCATCTCCAAACAGCTTGTTTACCTGTGTTTATCAGGTATATCAATTTTTCACAACAATCAAAATCCGATTGGGAAAATGAATAGCGTCCAATAGGATTTGAACCTATACTCAAGGTAAATAGAACCTTCGTCCTTTCCATTAGACAATGAACGCCTTTTCATTCCGAAATTGCAGGTTATTTACGACACAAACCATCCAAATCAGAATATACTAGACAAATTAGAAGAACGGTCCTAGCTTCTCGTCCATAACCCACCCTAGCAAAATAAGATCCAACTAGGCACAACGAAATCAACATAGAGAAACAAAGCGATCGGGATCAACAGATCTACATAGTAGATCATTTTTCTGACATCTAAAATAGCAAGCAAACACAGGCAAGATCAGATCCAGAAAAATCAACCACGGCCATGATAATTGAAAACAGGAGAGATATGACATGTTAAACAGAGGATAATCGAACAAAGTTTTAGGTGGAAAAGCCGACATATTTCAACAAGAACAGCGTAAACTTCCAGCCTCAACATAAACCACAAAGGATTGACGGTTCGCTCGGAGAGCACAAGCGAAAAACAAGATTCGACGACGAGGAACATACATATAGCAGCTGGAGTTCGATCTCAACCTCGGAGAAGAGAGCGACGGCGGAAAGGAAGTAGAGTGCACCTCAGGGCTCAAGGGGCACGAAGATGTTTATATAGAGTATCCCGGGTGGGCGTTCGGCAGTGTATCTAGGGTTTTTTTCTCCACCGTACGATTCGTTCATCTAACGGTCTTGATGGACTTTTCACCTCCGTCCGAGTCCAATCCAACGGTCATTATAAAGTTGAGCATGTGGATAATTTACACTTTGCCACCTTGCCTTTAGGATATTAAAATTAAACTATGCTATCTTATATTATAGTAATTTTTCCTTCCATAAAATAAACTTTAAAATATAAAAAAATCTTTGATAAAGTTAATAAACTTTATTTGATTATTTGAATAAATAGTAATAATGTACAATTAGTCTTTTATGTATACGACTCACTCTACTTTGACTCGCTGCCTTTGTTGAAAAAAAAAAGTTGATAAACGAGAAATAATTGAATTTAGAGTGAATAATTCGATTTTATCAAAATAAAACAGATACTATTTATGATGTGTGATTTAGAAGTATAGTATCTCATGATTAAAACTGTTATGATTCAAACCTTCAAAAAAGAGAAAAATTTCATTTAGTCTAAAGTTTATTTTTTTCAACGTAAGCCATATCATTTTAGTACTATAGATTATCCAAAAACAATAAATATCCTCTATGTTAAATTTTACACTTTAATTTGTTGTTATTATTTTAATGCATTTTATTACTATAAAATATTAAATAGCGGGGAAGGCGAATAAAAAAATAAATGTGAATAACATTTTAAAAATATTGTAGGCATTTATCAAATGGACGGTCCTTTTTTATTAAAATTATATTAAAAAAGTAAAATATTTTACTCAACTACACATCTAGATTTTAGAAAATTTCACTTTAGCATAACTAATTTAATAATCACAAAATTAGGGAGTAGATTTCCGTTATATCCCTCTTTCTTTCCTGCTCTCAGAAATTTCTCTCTATTCTCTAATTTTTTTTTGTTTTACCTATTTAAAAATCGGTAAATTACAGAAAACTCCTCAATACCCACTTGATCTTTACATGTACTCCCCATTTGAATTTTTCTTTAGATTCACTCTCTGATGGATCGAGTATAAAAGAGTGAAAATTAAGTATACATCAATGAAAATTGAGTATAAAAGAGTGAAACTTAAGTATAAAAGAGTGAAAATTGAGTATACAGTTTCTTGATATGGTGGATACAACCTTACATACTCAAATTTCTAACTTTTATACTTAACTTTCTTCAAATAATATTCACCAAACTGTTTTGTCAATCTCATCAGGGACTGCATACAAAGAAAAATTTGAGTGAGGATTATATGGAAAGATGAATTTGAAGATAGGGAGTTTATGAAAATTTTTCCTTCAAAAATTTAATATTTTTAATTCACACGATTTACTTCAAATTTGTTAAGATAGATACATTAAAGAGATTTTTTATGAATATTAATTTTGATTTGAAATAATTTAAAATTTTATGAGAATATAAATCATTCTAAATTTTGATATCACATGCATCCGTGATTCGATTCCTAATTACGACATATTTTATAAAAAATATTTCTCTAAATGAGACGCGAATCCTGAGACACTAGACTCTAGACCGTCTATCACAAGCAGTTCTCGATTTATCCTGACGATTAGTAGGAAATTTTCGTATGACCGGACCGATCGTCCGAGATTGAAAAAACTCATTTATTAATTTTTTTCTAAATTTTGATACTTTTTAAATAAAATAATCCTAAAATCTATTTTAATTAATGAGTATTATTATCTCAAATCTTATAATAAGTTTAAAAAATTTTATCATGTTTTTATAAGTTGAAAATTTAATTATTTTTAATTTATTTTATTAAATTGAGCATGAATTCATTAAAAGTTTTATGGAAGTATATTGATTTTTATTTGATGTAATTTTGAATTTCTTGGTTTAAAGTTCATTTCGGACAGAATTATTTGATGAAATTATATTATTCAAAAATTTGATATATATATTTTTATTTGGAGTAATGAGTATTCCAGAATTCTTAATAAATTTAGGGTTTTAACGATTGATCTCTCCGCACGGATGGCTCTATCTTCCTCGTTTGCCCTCCGCCGCCTACTTGGAACTGCTACTTCCTCTTCACTGCCTCTGCGGAGCTTGTCGCCCCTCGCCCCCTACTGTTCTTCGTCGTCGTCCTCTTCCTCTACCACTCCGTCTATCTTTCCGACGATGGCACCCCCTCCAACCTTCCTCCCCTCACCACGCCTAAGCTGTTTGTCAGTGGTCAGTTATCCTCTCACCATCCCTTTTTTGCTGAAATGCTTCGAATTCTTATGTTCGTATCTAGCATTGTTTCATATCGAGTGGATATTTATTCACGTAGCTAAAAACAGGTCAAATAAAAAATTCTATGATACTCAATTTAATGCTGTGCAGGTTTCTCATCTTGTTGCTTCACAGAATGCCTTAGTAGGTTAATGGCCCAACCGAATTTAGTCGTTCTTAAAGAAAAAAAAACAAATGGAAAAATCTTCTGTCAGCTTCAAATGTGTAGTTAAGTAAGAATACTATTTTCACAATACCTTTATTTTGTTCCTTTTCTCTTGTTTATGTTAGAATTGCGAAGGATGTTATGCTTTTAGAATTAAGTGTTGCCATTTTGAAACTCGCCAGCGATTGTTTAGTTGGTTAAGTTTCAAATGACTTCTGTTCATCAATGTATGGGCATTTGCCTATTTAAGATACTATTTTCATAATACCTTTATTTTGTTCCTTTTCTCTTGTTTATCTTAGAATTGTGAAGGATGTTATGCTTTTAGAACTAAATGTTGCCATTTAGAAACTCACTAGCAATTGTTGAGTTGGTTAAGTTTCAAATGACTTCTGTTGATCAAAGTATAGGTATTTACCTATTTAAGAATGCTATTTTCATAGCCCAGATTTGCACTAGACCAAGTGGACTCGTCGGGGCAAACTTTGCCTAAGCGAATGAATCAACATTTGTCACTTAAATAATTTTTGCTCGTTGCTCAAATGTAACAGATACATTAATTGACGATTAATGAAGGATTTGTAACCTCTAGACATTTTGATCTGGATGGGTTAATGGGAAGTAAATGACAATTAATTCAGTCATTCAATATTGCATTGTTCTAAGCTCCTATATAAAGGGGTTGTGACCAAGAGAGAAGAAAGAGGCTACAGAGAGGCTGCGAACTAATAGCAAAGATTTTCTTTCACCTTCGTTCCCCTAAATCTTCTTCCACCGTGCGTTCCGCTCGGTGGATTACCCATGGTAGCAATCAAGTACTTTTTTAATTCACCACGAGCCACCAGTATTTGGTTGTGTACGTGGTTTCACTGTTGTATCCTGGGAAACAAACGTCCATCATAACCTCAAAGCGCAGCCAGAGGAGGACGAATCTACTTTAAGGAAACTGTATTATGCAAGTCTCAACAACTTTCTCTTGCACTCAGGAGTCAGAACTTTCTCTTGCACTCAGGAGTCAGACTCGGGAGCCTCTAAGTCAAGAGCCTAAGGTCGGGAGTCTGTACTTAGTCTTTGCACTCAGGAGTTTGTATTTAGATTGTGACTCAGGAATCTGCTACTCGGGATCCTCTAAGTCGGGAGTCTACTACTTAGACTCTGCGACTCGGGAATCGACAACTGGGATCCTCCGTGTCGGGAGTCTACTACTTAGATTCTGCACTCATGAGTTTCAAGTCGGGAGTCTGCACTCAGGAGTCTCAAGTCGGGAGTCTGCACTTGGGAGTCGGACTCGGAAGCCTCCAAGTCGAGAGGCTGCACGTAGACTCTGCACTCGGGAGTCGGACTCAGAAGCCTCTAAGTCAGGAGCCTCAAGAGTCTGTACTTAGACTCTGCACTGAGGAGTTTGTACTTAGACTCTGCACTCAGGAGTTTACATTCTGCATACATAGCAGCTCGAGTCTTTCTAGCCAACTCAATCATTCTAAGCAGCTCTCTCTTTGCTTGGCAATTTGAAATTATCTGTTCAGGTCCCTCAACACGAGCGTATACGAGAGGGCCGACTACAAGAGTATAATAGTATATTGAAGTAGTCTTCACTAGTGAACTACACTAATATAAATCTTGACCGTGGGTGTTATAGTTTTGATATAAGGTTAAACTCAGAATTTTCACATTTTAATATTGGCAAATCATCGTACTGCATTCCAACTCATATCCATGAATATCATGTGAAAAAACTTCGAATATTCTGATACCAATAAGAATAATAACACGAGACGAATGAAATCTAAATCTAGATCGCGCTATCTCGATATGCCAACCTAAACAGAAAACTCATAAAATAAAATCTATACCTTAAATTGTGTAATTTCAATTTAATTTTATTATCTCCGGCAGAATTTACGCAACAATCATTTCTCAAACATCCACCTGAATGTTAAACAAAATGCTATATTGTCTGCCTTAGCATGCATAGCATGACTGATCCTTTTTTTTTTTGGCCATTTCCATACAGTTCATTTTAGCATATGGATGTTCAAGACGTTGAACTCATGCCTGAAATTGTTTGTTTTGAGGATGAGCAAGTTCCAAGTTCCATTAAGTCAGGCAGATAATGCCTTTATGGAAATTAGAAAGTTGAATTGCCATCCAGATTCTACATTGGCTTGAAGTGTTTTATCATGAATACTACAGGACTTTCAAGGTTAACCACTGATGACAAGCTTAGAGGAGCATTCTCTACATTTGGACAGCTGCTTGAAGGTACTTAAACATCATTTTTTTTCAAAAAAAAAAAATCTCAGGATGAATTTACCATTGGTGGACCTCCATACTTGCAGCGAAAGTTATCACTGATAGAATCTCAAGAAGGTCCAAGGGGTTTGGTTTTGTTAAATATGCAACCATAGAAGAGGCCGATAATGCACGACATGGAATGAACGCCAAGGTTCTCGACGGATGGGTTATCTTTGTCGATCCTGCAAAACCAAAACAGCCAAGATCACCAAATACTCCACAGCCTCAAACTTCTGAAGGCAGTATCAAGACTAACAAAACTATTGGTTGGTGTGGTTGATCATTCATACGCGACATTCACCCTACTTGTAATTGGACTGATGTATTATGGTTGGTGTGTTGAAATTGTAACAGATTAAAATATATCGAGACATTAAGATTTTCGTATCATTCTTTATTTCTTTCTTGAGTTCTTAGATGGAAAAATTAATATGCTCCTACAAAATCACAGCATTTGGTTCTTCAGGCTTCAGTACACGATTCAATACGACAATCACCATTCGGTCGATGACCCACCTTTCAGTTACCCTAAACTCCGTGGCACGGCGAGATGGAAGCCACGGTGATTGAATTTTCGTTTATCTAACAGTGTATTTATCAGACGCTTGTGGTGCTAGAAACCAGTGGTTCCAATGGTTAGATCGGCCGACGGTTACACTGTTCATAAAGGGGAAAAAAATAATGATACGACGAAGAAAAAATTTCAATGAAAATCTTAAAAAATGATATAGTATTTTATATATACATATTCGATTATCGTTCGGACACCATCGACGATCGAAGATCGTCGTCCCAAATCAAATTATATCCTGAGAGACTGGATGAATCCATTGAAAATTACTATAATTATGGTATCACATCATTTTTGAGATTTTTATTGAGATTTTTTTTTAAAGAAAAGATAACGGTTAGATGGTTTTTATAGGGCTGAAACCTTAATAGGCTTGGCGCCCTGTCAGACCGATTACGATTCCGGTCTGATAACGGGAGTTTAGAGCTTCGCGCATCATTCTCTTGTAACAATTTTTTTATATATATTTAAACATAATTTATTTTATTTTATAATTTATTGACACATATGTATATATTTTGTATTATATTATATTATATTATATTATATTCGTGCGTGGGTCTCCGTCTCAGCGTGAAAACTAAGCAGGTTGCCCTTTAGGTGTAACGTCGCTAACTGACGGTCGACGTTCGACGGCGCTTGGCAGATACATACGTGGCTTATTACCACTGGCTGTAGTTGACGGCCTTCAAACGGAAAGGTTGCTGAAAATGTAAACACAACCTCTGCTCCCCCTTCGTCTCCTGCTTTTCCCCTCTTTAATCTCCCTCTCGTCGCTTATCTCCGATCTCGATTCCGCTTGGTCTCGGTTCCTAGACCTTCCCCACCGATCCTCATCTCTTCGTCATCGCCTCTGCCGCCGCCAACGCTGCCAGCAAAATGGTACGGCACTCATTTTCCTACCAGATTCACTCCTTTGTCTGCGTTTTTCTCCTGATCAGTCGAGTTTCTGTCTTCCATTGTAATCGTAATTGTTGGTTTTCTTTAATTTGTGTTGTGGAATCCAATTTGGAGGATCTGCTGTTGCGTGTCAGTTCATTTGGCTAGGGTTTGGATCCGAAGCAAACTACGAGTTTATGGTTGGGGTGATCTCTGATCGTCTGTATTTGCATTTATATTGTTGTTATGTTGGTCGGAGTTGCAGTCCCTTGCCTCTCTCTCCGCGGTAGCTTGGGTTAATTAGATTGGTCCCGTTTCATTTCGCCCGTGTTACTCTGGCGGTTTGCTGGTTGAGTCCTGATCTCTGTTCTCTGATCGTCAGTATTTGCTTGTAGATTGTTGTCACTCTGTGGATTTGTATTGTCGATCCCTCACAACTCTCTCCGAGTAGCTTGGGTCGATTAGATTGTTTACGCGGAATGGCATTTAGAGGAACAGTTACGTGGGTTCACTTCGCTAGGGTTTGGATCCAAATCATGCTGTGTTACTCTGATATTTTTTGGTTGGGCGGTGATCTCTGATCTGCGGCACTTGCTTGTGGATTGTTGTTCTGCTTCTGGTATTGTAGTGTTGATCCCTCCCTGCTCTTTCTGAAGTAGTTTGGATTGATTAGATTGTTAACGTTGAATCCAGCTTGACGGATCATCTAATATGGGAGTTCATTTGGCTAGGATTTGGATACTAAACATGTCATGTTACTCCGAAAATTTGATGGTTGTGGTATGATATCTGATTGTAAGTACTTGCATGTTCATTGTTATTCTATTTTTGGAATTGTAGTGTTTCTGATAACATGGAATCTAGTATGGTGGATTAGCTAATGTTGGAGTTCATTTGGCTCATGGCTAGGGTTTGGATATGAAGCATGTCTTGATGCTCTGTTGTTTCGATGGTTGGGGTCTGATCGCTGGCACTTGTAGATTTGTTCTGTTTGTGGAATTGTAGTGATCCCTTGCTGCTCTCTCTGCAGCAGCTTGTGTTGATTATGTTGTTAACATGGAAGCCCATTTGGAGTTTCTGCTAGTGTGAGTAACCCATTTGGCTAGGGTTTGGATGGAAATATGTGTGCTACTCTGAAGATTTGATGGTTGAGGTCCGATCTCTGTTTGTCTTGCGTGTTCATTGTTGTTGTATTTGTGTTATCGTAGTGTTGTTTCCTCACTGATCATCCGAAGTAGCTTGGGTCAATTTGATTGTTAACATGGAATCCAGTTTGGCAGATCAACTAGTACTTTAGTTAATTTGATTAGGGTTTGAATCCAAAGCATGTCATGCTCCTCTGATGACTTTATGGTTCAGTCTGATCTCTGATGGCCAGTACGTCCTTGTAGATTGTTCTTCTGTTTGTGGAATTGTTGTGTTTATACATTTCCACTCCACACAGTAGTCTGGGGTGATTATATTGTTGACATGGAATCCCATTTGGAGGATCAGCAAGTGCATAAGTTCATTTGGCTAGGGTTTGGATCTGGAGCATGTTGCAATTTGATGGTTGGTGTCTGATCTTTGATCATGGGTGCTTGCATGTAGATTGTTGTTCTGCTGGTGGATTTTTCAAATAGAGGCAATCTCACATCAGTCTCTCTTCAGTTACTTAGGTTGATTAAAATGTCAAAGTTTCTGATCTTTTGTCATGCTTATACATCTTTGGATCAAAATAGTTAAGCTTATAGAAGTGTAAGTCATAAATCGGTTAGAATTTGTTGTGAAAGAGATGTATGATCTATCCTTATATATGAGCACTTATTTATTGATGGGATTTTTGAAAATCTTTTCATCATATAATTTCTATCATGGGCCATGAGATCTCCTTGATGTAATGAATAACATTGTAGGAGATAGTGAACTAGAATTCCTGTTTGCAATGATAGTACTTTGTGTTTAGGTGCTTAATAGCCCTTTGTCTAATCCCTAGATACTAAACTAAGCTGACCTGTGTATGGGATTCAATCAGCCTCCATCCAAGGACGATGATTGCTTCTGACTAGTGCACACCAGATTTGCGATTATGATTTGTTGCATTGTTATATGGCAGGCCAATGCAGCATCAGGTATGGCGGTGAATGACGACTGCAAGCTGAAGTTCTTGGAACTGAAGGCAAAACGCACGTACCGCTTCATAATCTACAAGATTGATGAGAAGCAGAAGCAAATCCTTGTTGAGAAGCTTGGTGAACCCAACCTGACATATGACGATTTCACTGCCAGCATGCCTTCAAATGAATGCAGATATGCAATATATGATTTCGACTTTGTGACTGAAGAGAACTGTCAGAAGAGCAAGATCTTCTTTATTGCATGGTGAACTTTATATTTTCCTTCCTGTTGAGTTTATTCTAGACCTATTTTTAAATATGCATTGAATTTCCCCTTGTCCATCCTTGATTTATATAAAGGACCCCTGACACATCGAGGGTGAGAAGCAAGATGCTTTATGCGAGCTCAAAAGAGAGGTTCAAGAGAGAGCTTGATGGCATCCAGGTGGAATTGCAAGCTACTGATCCCACTGAAATGGGTCTTGATGTCATAAGAGGTCGTGCAAATTGAGTATGTGGCTTGTGCCGTGAACTGGATCTATTATTGGTGTGCCTTTGATGGAATCTTCATTATTCCAAAGTGAAGGTTAGTTGTTCCCTAGATAGCATCTGGGCTTGTGGTTGGGATTACTAAATAGTAACTTTTTTGAAATATCCTCCATTTTAACTCTCCAGTCATGTATTTTGTATTTGGTTCTTCTGGCATTAGCATTGTGGTTTTGTTTCTAAAAGCTAACGGTATGCAACAATTTGTGCTGTAGCTTGGTGCGTGAAATATGTAGACGCTTTGATTAGTGACCGTATTATTGAAACTTTACCTAAATTCTACCTCTGAATGGATGAGTTTGAAACTTTGGCCATATTGATTTTGTTTTTATTTCATCTTTCCCATAAGTTCTGGAAGTTATCCAAAACTCAGTATGTTTCCTTACCACTGTTTTAAAAGCCCTACCGGATCAAATGGTTGAACCAGTTGAATAGGGAATCGAAGACCAATACAGAAATTTCGGAAACTACAATTTACTCGATCATTCACGTATGTTTTATAGCTTTTTGATCATGCATGTATGTGCGACATGAAGATTGCTCTTACCTCATTCCAAGCAGTGGTGTTTGGTTAGTGCCTTGTGTTGACTTGAGTTTCAAATTATGGATTGGATATTCTATTGTGTCTGGGCACAACTTTGGATTACATTCTCGATTTCATTTTAGCCGCTTCTTGGTATATATTACATTTACATTTATTAATCTTAGTGATTTGTGTGCATTTGAAAAATGATTCCTGCAGATGAGCTGCTAAATTTGCAGTTAATTCCAATGTGATGAGCTGCTAAGTTTGCAGCTGATGCAATGAGGTGTGTTTGTGAGTTTTTCATCATTGAGCTTATAATATGTTTGTGAGTTTTTCAAATATTCATCATAGTCAAAACATTGTTGTCTTGACTGTGTAGATTTTATTCATTTTTACCGAGCTCTATGTTAAGTAGTTATTCTTCAATGGAAATTCTACCTAATATAAGTAATTATTCTACCATTGGGTTCTACACAAAATGAGATGTAATGAAGTGACTAGCCCCATTGGAAATTTTTTGAACACATAATTGATATAACTTCAAAAATTTTCACATCATTAACTCTACCAAAGAAGTCCGTTGGATTAAATTAAATTGATAAATCCATACTCACAAAGAGCAGGAACAAAAAAAAAAAAAGGTTATTGGTTTAATTAAAATAGGGTAAATATAATACACTAAGGCTGCGTTTTGTTTAGTTAGTTGTAATGTAATTCTATTTGTGTTTGTCATTGAACTATAATATAATTCAGATGGTATGTTATTAATTTTGTAATTCATATTATATATTTTAACTAGTTTTTTAATGAAAATTATATTATATTATAATTTTAAAATTATATTAAATAAAATAATTAATTTTGTAATATAATCTTAATTAATTATAAAATTGATTATCTCTTAATAGCTTAAACGCTCATATGAATTTGTAATCATGAGTGAAAAAGTTCATCATATAAGATTTGTTGCCAATAAGATAATGCTAATGTCTCTATCAACATTCACTATCAACAAAAGTGACCACATAAATATACAAATATTAGTCATTCAAATCAATATAATTCAGAGTATGGTTTGCATAAATTTCAAGACACCGGCCAAATATACGTTGATTTAATAAGTCGAGAAGAAGAAAATATTCGTAATGATATCTTAATTCTGTATGTTATAACTTATTTTTTAGTTCAATAAGTTAGTTTTATATTAATACTTTTGTTGATCTAAAAATGAATAGTTGACCCAACATGATTTAATTGGACAGTTCTGAACTTAATTGTCTAACCTTTTTAAATAGTTTTAAAAACATCAATCTGCCATTTAATTATGAATGTTAGTAAAGTATTTATCTATAACTATTATCTAAATAAAAAATTTACTGGTGGAATAAGATGTTCATACTTCATAAATAAATTCATATTCAATATTTAGTTTAATAAAAAATATACAAACTAATTAAGTTTAAATATTTGTGAAAAACTTATAAATAATTTACAGTAAAATTATTTATTATTCAGTTTAATTTTTAATTATGTTTTTTAAATAAGTGGTGATAACTATAAGTGGATTTATTTTGCAACTATTAACATGAAAATAATTGCCTAAATAACAGTTTGTGAAAAAGCTATGGCGCATTCACTAGAGCACCAGGTAACTAGAACGAGTGTGGGAACTTTCAATTTCAAATTTGAGAGTCCAGTTTGGATTTGGGAATTAGAACCAGGTTGCAACAAACAGAAAGCCTGAATCTAATTGTTAAATCTCTCAATGAGCATGTCACCTCAAAAATTAAAAAAAAAATACATTGTTCTCTTGACAATAAAAAATCTTCATATATATATATATTTTTTTGGATCTTATATTATAAAATTATATATCTTGAATAAAAATTTCAAATCTCACCTTCACAATCATTTAAGTTTTTTTTATTAAGTTTTTTTAATTTTACACCCTTTTAAAAAACTTGTCTTGGAGATGCTCTAACTCCAATGATTAAAATTTTAAATGAGCTATTTTTTATAATCTCAATGTATTATATTAATACCACATTAAAAATATAAAAATTTACTAACCCTCCTCATAACATTTTTTGAATTTTAGATTACAAATCACATATTTTTATTTATTTATTTTTTCATTTAATATCTATATGTAATTTTCATGTAATATTTTAATTAATTATGATTTTTAATTGCTTTTAATGTATAATTAATATATTAATTAACATGATTTTATTTATTTATTATTTTATTGATATTAATTAATTTATGAACAATTTAATTATAATTATTTGTATTTTTTAACTTATTGGATGTATTTATAACCATTACTAACAATTTTATTAAAATATTCATTTTTGAGTTGCTTGAAACGGTCAATATTTTAGTTTTTTTCATTTTCATTTTTATTTTCATTGTATTTCTTTTGAAAATGACTTTTTCATTTTTTTTTAGTTTTTTTTTTTTTTTTTTTTTTTTTTTTTTTTTTTTTTTTTTTTTTTTTTTCAAATCTATTTTTTTTAGAAACAAGCTGAAAAAAACCAAATATTTCAGAAAACAATTTTATAGAAAAAAAAAAAAAAAAAAAAAAAAAAAAAAAAAAAAAAAAAAAAAAAAAAAAAAAAAAAAAAAAAAAAAAAAAAAAAAAAAAACATATTTTTATATTTTCTAGCTAAAACCCAATTGGTTGGCAAATTTTAGTTTGTCAAAAAAAAAAAAAGATTTTGCCGCCATGCTTACATTTTCCAGTAGTTACACTTGCGGAGTTTGCTGACAAGACAACAGCCCATTCATTTCCTTGCAGGGAGAAGAAAATATCAAACCTGACCGATCTCATAAAATAAGTCGAGCCCACGTATTCTAGTTTACTTGGTTTGCTAATAATTGATTTTGAATAAATCAAAAAAAAATTGAGCATATAATAATTATAAATTACTTTTAAATCTCAATTTACATCTTAAATTTTACTACCAGACCCAATATAAAAAATTCATTTCTGCTCCTGAATATAAAATTTTATTTACTTCAACTTCCTAATACATATATACTTATTTACTCTCATTATTTTTAGGTATAAAATATCCTAAATAAAAAATAATTTTTCTAAATTTAGTATCATTTAACTAACTTCTAATATATTTTCTATTAAATTGAATACAACTCTTTTTCAAATCCAGTTAATCGAGAATCAATCAGAACTGCTAATAATTGATTGAGTTATTCCAATCGAGAGGAGCTCCGATTGATTAAAAATTGATTGATAATCGATCAGTTATATTATATTTGTCGCCAGACGACTCACCTTTATTTTTTATAGGTACAAAAACTCCAAAAGTAAATATAATTTTTTTTAAATTTAGCAAATTTAAATTAGAATTTAGTATATTTTTTTATCAAATTGAATATAATTTTTTTTGTTTAACCAATTAATTAGTAATTCATACCAATCAATTGATTTAAGATAATCATAATCAATTGAATTGTAATAAAAATATATTAGATTCTAGTTAAATAATACTGAATTTAGAAGAATTATACGTTATTTTACACTATTTATATCTTTAAAAAATTAAGGATAATTAGGAAAATCAGTAGTTGAAGCAAATAAAATTTTACATAAGGAGTTGAAATACTTTTTTCCTGCTATTAGGATTTTAGGATAATTTTCTCTATAAATAACTGTACATTTTTATATAAATTTTGAAAGAAAATAAATTAAAAAAAAGAGAGATGCACTTCTTTTCAAATTTTAGAAATAAATATTATCTATAATTTAATATTCAAAATAATTTTTTCGTACTAGTTTAAATTAATTTTAACCAAAATAGTATTATTTCAGAAAAAATTTAATTACAACTACTTTAAAGGATTATAATTTAGATTAAAGTTCCTCAAGTACTCAGAACAATTCTAGAGTAGAGCTTAGCCGAAGCAACTTTAATTAAAATTAATTAAAGTAGCCCCAAAGTGATACAGGTTTAATCATTGTTGTTTCAACGGAGAAATATTCAATACTGAAAATTCGTACCACAGATAAATATGTAAGATTAAGGAGTGTTTGATTCAAATTTATTAATCGAGATAGTAATGGAATTTATTGAGGGGTCAATGGTAATAAAAATTATAATTACATTGATAGTGTTTGGTTTAAATTCTGGAATGAAAATTATTGTCATTGATAATTTTTTGTACAGTTCAACTTTAGTAATCGAATCCATACAAATTTCAAAGTTATCTAAAATAATATAATTATTATAAAATAAAGAAAGTGAAATAAAATGATTTGAGAGATAAAGTAGAAAAACATTGAGAGAGAAATTATGAGAAGGTAGAAAAAGAAATTAGAAGAAAAAAATAAGAGAAAATACAATAATAGAAAAAACGAAGATAAAAAGTAAAGAGAGAAAGTAAGATAAGATAGATGTGATCAAAAATAGAGGGAGAAATCATTAAAAAAATATACAGAGAGAAAATGAGATGAGAGAGATAGAGAGTGAAAATGATATCGAAAATATAGAGAGAGAAAGTGATAGAAGATATAGAGAAAAGTGAAAAATAAAGATAGATAAATTATGATAAAGAGATAGAGAGATAAAGTAATATTGAAAATATATAGAGAGAAAATGAGATGAGAGTGGTAGAGAGAGAGAGTGATATAGAAAATATAGAAAAAAAAAGTGAAAAATAAAGATAGATAAATTATGATAAGAGAGGTAGAGAGACAAAGTGATATTGAAAATATACAGAGAGAAAATGAGATGAGAGAGGATAGGGAAAGTGATATAGAAAATGTAGAGAGAGAAAGTGATCTATAAAATATACAGAAAAAATAAAAAATAAAGATAAACAAATTATGATAAGAGATGTAGAGAGAGAAAGTGATATTGAAAATATATAGAGAGAAAATGAGATGAGAAAGGTAGAAAGAGAAAGTGATATAGAAAATATAGAGAAAAAATAAAAAATAAAGATAGATAAATTATAATAAGAGAGGTAGAGAGAAAGTGATATTGAAAATATATAGCGAAAATAAGACCAGAAAGATAGAGAGGGAAAATGATAGAAAATGTAGAGAAAAAAGAATAAATATGTAAAGAGAAATTTAAAATGTAGAAAAAGCAAGTAAAATGAGAATGCAAAAAAGATAGTAAAATAAAAAATAAAAAATAAAAGGAGTGTTTTGGATATATAAAAATGAAGGAATGATTGAGGAATTTGATTGGTGAGGGAGAGTAGGGATTCCCTTATTTTCATTCCCATTGATACTTACCAAACAATGCCAATGGGAATGATTATCATCAATTCCTATTCCCTATTACCCCAAACCAATTGCCCCCTAAGACAACTAAGTGCCACCATACTAATAGTTTTAGATAGTATAGAGGGTCTTTACGAGTTACGAGATAGATTGATAATTAGGATATGAGTGTTGCTATCATGAGGTATAAGAGTCAAAATTAATAAAGTCAATGTGTCCATCCTCCCCACATACTAGTTATAGCATCTGAACTAGTACTCTTATAATTTACCTCCTCCGTGTTGACCCAAGACGGGTTGACGAGAATGCTCGGCATGCGAGAATCATTTTTTTACCACCTAAATAGTATCGAGGGGACCTATAAAATAGGTATAGGTCAAATAGAGTCCGGTCGAAGGCAAGGACTAGCAAAAGAGACTTTGCAGAAAGACCATCTGTCATTGAATCACTGTCAAGAAAATTGCGCCCCCACGGGCTGGCTCGGTTGGTAAGGCGTCTGGCTGCTTGCATCGGAGGTCTCAGATTCGAGAGTCGACAGTCGCATACGAAATAAAAACCTGATCTGTTGGCTTAAATCCTCTCGGCCCAGGCGCCTTACCCCACCAGTAAAACCGTAATTTACCCCCTCTGGATACTTGTGGGGCTGGGACCGAGGCCACTAAAATGGCGTTTCCACTTTTTGCATTTGCAACTGTCAAGAATAGTTGAAGGGTACTGAAAAGAGAGTCGAATTCAGGCAATTTCCATAAGTTTTTTGAAGGGTACAGAAAATTGCCACAACTGTCAAGACTCAAACATATCACTAAGTTTTTTGAAAGTGGGCTCTAGAGATGGTTGGTGCAGGCAATTTCCATAAGAATCAGTTGAAATTTTTTCATACACATGAAACAGCACAGAAAGTAACAGAGTAGAACTTGAATGGGATACAAAAGAACTCAATATAATGGATACAAAAAGACTACAGTTCTTCAATTCACTCGGATAGAGTTGAAAACTACTCAAAATCTCTCGCCAAATCTGAAGAACACGGCGCCTGTGCCAGAATTGTGATCGACTGCATACTCTGCTCTTACCATCCCAAGCTTGATGCCACCACCATAGGAAGATCCATGTCCAATGCGGCGGAAAAACTCAGTAGGGTTTCCTTTCACATCCTTTGAACTGCCAAGGTCATTTCCATGCTCAGCGAAAAAGTACACTTGGGTGTTCCTAACGGGGATCCGCAACTCGGCCGCAACCTGAAATAGGATGGAAAAATAATCATAGCATTCCTTTGGAAACAATAAGGAACCTAATGGAGATAGAGATTTTGAAGATGGTAGTGGGAGAAGCTTTACCTCAAGAATGTTCCTGCAGGCACCCAACTCTCCCATGTTGTAGCCTCTCACTGAGTAGGGTCCTCCGAGAGTGAAAGCATCATAGCTCGGGAGGTCTCCAACGCAACCACCGTAATGTCCATGTAAAACTAAAACAGGCGGGGGAGATTTACCAGTACCTTCTTCGACTTGTTTCAACTGAATGAAGCGGGTTAAAGTGAGCTGGTGACGGTTGAAGAATGGAAAATTGCTACCAATTCCGAGACCTTGGTCCAACTACAATAAAAATAAACAAGTAATAAGATATTTTGATCGAGATGTGATGACCTTTTTATTTACTCTATGGAAATTATTTTGTTTTATAGAATGCCAAGATGTCAATTTCTGGAAACAACCGTGATACTTGATTTGTGTTAATAGTACTCTGCATCTCATAATGAAGCTTACAAACTATTCAACAATATGTGGCGATATGAACCAGGAATTATGTAAATATGTAGGCATGTCCATGTTTGTTTGCTTAATAAATGTAAATACTAGAAAATTAGAAACCAAAATCTAACACAACAATTGCAAAAAAGGACAAGTTGAAAGAACTGCATATGCACCTGAAACACATCTCTCTTGCCGACAATGGCACCATTTAGAAACCTTGTGTTGTCACGTGTAATGTTGGCTTGAGCAAATGCCATCCGATCAGTGCCAGTCCCACTGAGGGTTGTAGGAGGTCCATCAATGCTCAAACCACCAACAGGCATCGCTCGAACACCATGAGTGCACACAGTAGAAGTTTCATCCCGCGTCGTAATCTCCTCCATCACGAGTCCATATGTGAATTTGCTTTGTTGAGTGAAGTTCTGCAATGTTGAAACAAGAATGGTATCCAAGAGAGAAATCACAGAGTGGAATAGACTACTGATCCGACAGAAAAACATACCTCGGTCACATTGGCTTTCATTCCCATTCTGTCAATCCACACAGGTGGAACTTCATCAGCACCTGGTCCACCAGTGAAAACAGGACTTAACTTCCTGCTGTTAAAGCAACTAACACGGAAGGTTCGATTGCGGGGATTTGTCACGCCATCCAGGTAAGGGTGTGCATAATCAAGCTTGAAAGACAGATCATCCTGAAGAAGAGAGCATTATGGTGCGAGTCAAACTAAACCATAGTTTCCATTATACTTAATGCATAACCGAGTTCATAATTCATTGTTTTAGCTTTGGTCTATTTTCTTAATTCAAACGCCTGTTATCCCAAGCGTTTAGGCATCTAAATGCATACCTCAATCTGAGGGAGTGATCCCCATATATTGGTTGGAAGAATCAAAACTTGATTGCCACAACTAAAAATACAATAATTTTTTGATGCATATCAGATTTAAGAAACTTACTATGACAACCAAGAAAATTTCCAAATTTGCATTGGGATTTATGCATACTGAGACAACTTTAATGATTATATCAATGTCACATGTTATTGAAAAGTTTTGAATTTATACCATCTTATACTATGATATTATGCATAATTTTCTTTTAAAATTTTCATGTGTTTATATTTATACAGTTGTGATAGGCCAAATTACTTGCAGAATAAGTAGATAACTTAAATGTTGAATGTGAGAAGATCCATATGAATCCCTGATCTTTCGAGCACATATTCATTTTTCTTCACACAAGGCATAAGCATTTATGTGTTTCGTATGGCGGAAAGACCAGAAGAAGGAAACAAGTGGTGGGAAAAGGGAGGAGGAGACAAGTGATCGGTAAAGGGGGTGAGTGGACGCTGGTTTCATTCCTAGTATTGATCTTTGTTCTTTCCCTCCAAATTTAGTACTCTCTCCTCTACTTCTACTTTCGCTCCCTCGTAGGAAGCAAGGTGTAAGCATCTACTCAGAATTCCAGATGAGTATTCATGAAATCATAATACTTTATAAATCAGAATGGACTAATAAGGAAGCAAGATTTAGAAAATCTAGAGTGGCAAATACAAGAATGCTAAGATGGATGTGTGTAGTTACTAAAAAAACATAAATAAAAAAAATACTAGTATTCAACCCTACACCCTAAACCCTAAGCTTAAAAAAAAATTACACTAGGTGTGCACTGGTGTTCACCATAAGGTGAGTAGGGTAACATTCTCTCCTCAAATATATAATAAAATGAGCAAAAATAGCTTAAGATACTATGGACATGTTTAAAGGCAACCAAAATATTTTATATTTTGAAGAGTTGAATCAATTAGAGGAAGGTGCAAAGGGTAAAGGGAGATTGAATAATATAATAAAAATAATTTAATTGATTTGAATATTATTAGTGACAGAGTCCCGCATAGAGCTAGGGCTCCAAGAAGAAATATGATTTAAGTAGCAAACCTATAGTTGGCACAGACATGAATTGATGGTGGTGGTGGTGACGAAAATGAACAACATAATTCAAAAAGGTTACCAGAAGAGAACTACATATACCTGAGGATTGAGCAGATTACTCGATGTCACTGAACCAGAAATTGATCTGTTCAATCCTTTAATGTTACGGTGTTCAAGTGAGACAGTTCCACCAGGCTGAATAGACGCCTAGAAACAATAATGGCCAAAATTTTAAGATAAGTGCAATCATTGTAGTATGCTACTTGCGTATAACTACCTTACGGTAACTATCATGACAAAAGAAACAAGTTCAATCAGTGATGTCTGTGAATGAAATTACCAGAGTTGGCCATCCATTATGTCCTGGTACAAAACTCCATTCTGTACTTACTTCAGCAGACTTTTGGTCCATTTCTCTAAGTTTGACTTCAACTATGATTCCTCCATCATTCTTCTCGTCAGGTCGTGGATTCAACTCTATGTTAGAGAATAGACCAAGTGAATTCATGTTTCTCAAAACCTGCTTTCCTGCTTCCATGTTAAACACATGCCCTGGTCGAAGCTGCATCACGTCAAAGGTATACATTATAATATATTGGCCATAAAAAATTATCATATTCTAGCAGTATTAGACTAAACATGCACCGGTAGCAGACCATGTCAAATGACTGTGAGGAATCCTTATTTCCTTGAATGCCTCATCCTGATTTTGCATCAGCAGAAGGGAAAAAAACAAAGTAACATGCAATTGTATTTTAATTGAATATGTTTGTAGCTCTATATCCAAGAATAAAGTTGGCCAAAGAGGAAACATTTTCGTAAATCCTAGGGTCCTGTCTGCACAATTCAGTATGGAATTATAAACTACAACCACAAGAAGCAAGTAGGTAGAAGTATCACTTGTTATTGATCAATGCCTAGATTTACTAATTTGTATAACCTTAGTGAAACAAAAGAAGCCATTAAAGTTAGTAAAACCATACAAGTTGCAACTATGTGTTCTACTCGATGAACTAGAGGCAGATATGATCATGTGTGAAAAAGTAATATTTTATAAATCATCATAGCCTTGTTTTTAATGGTCTTTGACCACGAGGTGTACCTACACCACATCGGTTGTGGGACAATCCCCATTTGGAGCACGAGTGATAAGGAGCACCCCCAAACATAGGACGAAAGTGCTTAGAGTTTCACTTGCTTACCACTAGAACAAGAAAATGTTGGCATCTTGGCATATTTTAAATGCAAAAATAAGCAGTTTAAAAATAGTTTGGCATAGATTTCACCAAAAAAATATGTTTGATTGTGTCAATGTTCTCAAAAATTCAGTTGATTGTTTTGGAGATCTTCTAGGACTGATTTAACATATAAAGTGCAAGAAACATGATTATGATCCACAACCACTAGAACCAACTAGTACGAAAAAAACAAATGTTGCCACCAACAGAAGATTTCCAACCAAGTCCTACCTGTAACCAAATTCCAAGAGAATATTAAAAAAAAGGTAGCATGATATCTTCTTTTACTGCTCACAATTACTCATGAAAAACAATTTTCAATTCCTACTTTTTAACTTTATGATTTTTTGTTTAAAAACCACTCCCTCTGTTCATTTTTAAAAAATGTAGATTTCTAAACATTTACTCAATGGAATTTAACCAAGTGGAAGCCGCCATTAGCCCTTCCCTACGCATCCAACTCTTGTTTTAACAATTTACACGTCTCGTCGCTCTTATCTCTCGTCGCTATGATTCACTAAATGCAAAGAAACTAACAAAGAACAAGACCTATAACGACTCCATCTGCGTAAACTAGAGTTGCATTTTAATTTCTGAGAAAAAGAAGAAAAAAATGTCGCAAGCAATCATACCAGAGAAGAGACTATGAATAATTAAAAGACACAACGACAAACGAATATACCTGTGTGGGCAGCTCCCGGCGAATGACAGCAAGCTGAGTGTTTCCTTCAGTCGTGTTTCCAAGTTTATCCAAGAACTGGACGTCAAGTTGCGTGATATCACCCTCCACGACCTCACATACCAATTCCCTTGTGTTGAGATTCCCAAAATTTACCACCTGAGCGCACGCATACCCTTCATCGTGGTACCATTTTTGCACTCGGTCACGAATTGTTTGCAGCGTTCTAGCGCTCAGCTTCCCCTTCTCGTTCAGCATCCGAACAATCTCCTTCTTCACGTCATCAGAAAGCAAGCACGGCCTCGACCGTTCAATCCTCTTCTTGTACTCCCGGTCTTGTGCACGCATGAACTCCAATCTCTCTTTCTCCGTCATATCCGCATCCATCTCCATCACTTTCGTCTGCGGCAGCAGCCCAACATTGATGCATCGGAACGACTCGGCAGACATCCACGTGCTCTCAGTGAACGGCACCGTGATGGCCAGAGTGCCGTCGGGCTTCGTCTTGCCTTCGAGGTCGACCTTCTCGAACATTCCTGAAGAGGCTAGGTTTTCGAGTTCCTTCTGGAGCTGAGCCTTGGTGTAGACGCCACCGGGACGCAGAGTCATCATCTCAAAGAAGGAGTCCTCGGAGCCGGAGACGATGGTTGACCGGCGTTTGTCAAAGAAGAATATCTCGGAGATCTTGTACCGTTTGAGGCCGCTCAGCTTGTTGAGCTGGATGACGATGTTGGCCGGGAGGCCATGAGAGTCCCACTCGGCGCTTTCGTCCTCCTTCGCATGCGCCGCCAATGGGGATAACAGGTTGGACCAGAACCCACCGCCATCACTGCCTCCGAACCAGCCGCCGCCTCCGCCGTCAATAGGGGGCAGAGGAGGAGGAGGGGACGAAGCGAGAAGGACGAACCCCCCTCCTCCAGCCGCGGCAAAGGAAACAGCGGAAATTGAAAATACCGCGAGAGATTTCTTGCAAGCTCCCAAAACGGAGGTTTTAAGTGAGAGAGATCGATCGTCGGAAGGAGCGGGAGATCTACGCCTCCGAGGAAAGGAAGAAGCGAAGGTCGCTGTCTTGATTTGAGCGCCCGAGAGTTGGTTCGAGGCGAAGAAGGACATGGCGACGGTGGCAGGCCAGGCGGCGTGGCGCGGAGGCGAGATGAGAAGTAGATAACTCCGCTGTCGAAGACTCGGAGAAATCGAAGCAACGAGGGAGACTTGAGGAGAAAGAAAAGGGTTTATTCACTTCTGGGCCGGTTCACTTCTCAATGGGCCGGATCTATCTAAAAAACTTTATAGTCAATCACTCTAGAGCCGTCAATTTGAATTAGATCTATCGGATTGACATGTCCGGCCAAACAATTTAAACAGATTGAATTAAAATTTTATCAATCTAAGTCTGTCGCAGGCCAACCCGCATAGGCCCGTGACCTGCATGGGTCACCTTGCGATGGGCTCGGGTTGGCCCGCGGTTTGAGAAACACATATTAATTAAGTTTTATGTTAATCTATTATCTTTCTTTGTTATAATTTTAAAATAAAAATAATACTTTTTCATCGAACTTGAGTACTCCTTTGTATCCATTTACATTTAAAATATATGTTTCTAGATATATTTGATTGATAAATCCTAAAATCTTGAATATATGAATTTTTTATTTTTTTTAATTTTAGATGTGCCCGCGGTTTAGCACGCCTAACCCGCGACCTCCCTTGGATTGGATTGGGTAGAAGATTTCCCAACCTGCAAAGATGACAGGTCACCCCCCCCCCCCCCCGCCAAATGGCTGATCCACTACATGCCAACCCGCACCGCCACGGGTTGGCCCGTCTGATAGGTCTAAATCACTCCCATCGCATAATAATTAAGGAATCATCGTCTCTATTCCAATTTCTATCTCCAAGAACAAATCTAAAAGAATAGTGAATTCTAACTAATTCTAGAAAAAAATCTTAAAGTCGGATGGCATCGCCATTCTGATGCTGAGGCGGCCTGGGAGCTCGAGGATACTATCAGAGCTCACTACCCCCACTTATTTACTTGAGGTACGTGTGAGTGATTTCATTTAGTATTTGTGCTAACGAAATTTAGTATTTGTGCTCACTACCCCATGTTGCATGTGATAACGAAATTTGGGAACCAAATTTTTATTATTGGGGGAGAATATTGAATTCAGAAATTTAGGGGCTCGAGTACATAAGGTGCCTAACTTAAGGGTTTCGAGTAAATAACACAAGTTCGAGGGTCTATTTTGTTGGATCGGGTTGGACCGACTAGAGGGGGGTGAATAGACGGGGAAAAAAATTATGAAAGTGGAGGCACTCGTCTTCAAAAAAAAGAACTTGGTCGCAACTGAGAACGTTGCTTCCAAGGCAGTGGACGCTCAATAAAAATCTCCTTGTGGCGGAGAAGCCTTACAAAAATAGCACGCTAGAGATTTTACAAGAATGAATAAAATGATTGATTTCTAAAACAAAACCTCTAAGTCTATTTATAGCCTAAGAGAATAAATCTAGATTGTTGATTGTTGATCACTTTTCTCTTGGCCGTTGATCCATGGATGTAATCTGGATGGTTGATCTTGGATGGGATTAAACTGCATTCATTGGATTTGATTAAAGGATAATGTAACATTATCCTTTAAGTTTTAATTGTTTTAATTAAAACTTTATCTTTCCTCGAGATGGCTGTTGGAATCTCCATGTCGCTGTTGTAATCTCTAAGTAGTAATATCGGCAACATTTTATTGTCATCACCCTTTAGTCCAAATGGTAAGTGGGTTATTGTGTATTATTGAAGTCTTGGTTTCGATCCTTCGTGGCACCAAATAATTTTTTCTTTTCTTTTGGGCGCTTGGACTAGTCTTTTTGATTCTTCGTCTTCTGGGTGATTTCCGGCCAACCGGAGTTAGGCTCACCCGAACCCGACTCCGGCCTTTCGCCCCTCGAGCGTCCTTCCTCCGGGCTTCTCGTCCCTCGGACACCGCGCACGTCCTTCTCGCTCCACCGGTGTACTCTTCCGCAGCATCTGCGTCCCTCGGATTGTACCGAGCCCGTCGGCTCACTTCCCCGCACAATCCTTCTCGTCCGCTACGTCTTACACTCGACTTCCTCCGTACCTAAGCTCCTGCACACTTAGCAGAGGGATTAAAACCAACAGGACCTAACCTAACTTGATTGATCACATCAAAACTAACTGGGGCACCAACAATCTCTCCCTTTTTGATATGCATCAACCCAAGTTTAGTTAGGGATAAACAACAAACAATAATAGTATTGTAACAGAATTAAGCATAAAAAATTTTGCAATCATGTACATAACCTCCCCCGAACTACTCTCCCCCTTTGATCACAGCAAAAATGGGACAAAAAAAATAGGGAAGGGAAAATATAATTAGGGAAGAAGAAAAATTTTAAGTGTGATAACAAATATTCTAAGTAAAAAGAATCACATTATCACAAATTTTTCAAATTTAAAATGACATATTTTTTCAGAAGTTAATTCTAATTTTTTTATTGAAAAAAATAGATTTCAATAAACGATTCATAAAAAAATCGAACATTTATGAAAAAAATCTGAATATTTTTGTCAAAGTCGAAGATGAAAAGATGAAGATATGAGTTTAGACAAAAATTTTCAGCTTTAAATTTGTTTATCAAGTCTGAAAATAACAGATATAAGTTTTTAAAGAATAATTTTTTTAAAAAAAATCAAAAAATACTTCAATTTTTTTTTAAAAAAATTATAATGAGTTTTTCCACTATATCTGTATCATGAAAAATTAGATCAATAAAATTAAATTATTTATCTATTTTTTTAATTTTAATTTCAAATTTTGACCGAAAATATTTGAAAAATATTAACATAACTTTTGTATAAGAATTCTGCACAAAAAAAAACTTATCAGTTTAAAATAAATTTTGGAACCCAAAATAAATTTTCATCTATGGGGTTAATCAAAAACTTTGGAGGAATATAATTTCTAGGAATTTTCCTAATCTGGCCCTTATGATTTTTAACATACCAATTCAGATTTTCAGGATAAAAATTCTTTTTAATTCTTAAACATGCAATATCATTTTCTAATTTCTCCACTAGATTCTTCAAATTTTCATTTTCTATTTTTAATTGGTCGGATAGAACAGATGAGCATACAGTGCCAAATCTTTCTTTTAACTCAGAGTTTTCTATCTCCAATTTATTCATCGACTTAACCATGGATTTTATTACCGAGTAGATTCGAGCAGGTGGAAGTAGACATACCTCACTTACCGGGTCGGTTTCGAAAAGCGAGGTTCCTCCTTCGTCGTCGCTTTCTTCTGACGTCTCTCCCCCTTCATCAGTGCTCCCTTCTTGATGGTTTGCCATCAGCGCAAGTCCCGCGTATTCTTGACCTTCCGACTCCTCTGATGAGGACTCATCGTCGAGTTGGATCTTCCTTGTGTTCAGTGCGGCGATGTCTGATTTCTTATTCTTCTCTTCATGCAATTCTAGGAATTTCTCCCAGAGCTCTTTTGCCGAGTTGTAATTCTTGATGCGGTTAATTTCTTGCACGGGAAAAACGGCTAGTAGATGAAATTCAGCTTTGCCGTTTGCTTCAAAGTCTGATTTCTCCTTCTTGGTCCACGACTTTATTTCTTTATCCTTGCCGTTGTTGTCTTTAGGAACTGAAAATCCATTTTTCATAATTATTAGCAATTCAATATCAGTTTTAAAAAATACCTGCATTCGGCGCTTCCACATCGCGAACTCCCCCTCAAATTTCGGCGGGTAGATTACGGCTCCAACCATTTTTCTTGAAATTGCTGCAGTCGGCGATTAGTCCTTCTGCGGCGACCTTGGCTCTGATACCACTTGTTGGATCGGGTTGGACCGGCTAGAGGGGGGTGAATAGACGGGGAAAAAAATTATGAAAGTGGAGGCACTCGTCTTCAAAAAAAGAACTTGGTCGCAACTGAGAACGTTGCTTCCAAGGCAGTGGACGCTCAATAAAAATCTCCTTGTGGCGGAGAAGCCTTACAAAAATAGCACGCTAGAGATTTTACAAGAATGAATAAAATGATTGATTTCTAAAACAAAACCTCTAAGTCTATTTATAGCCTAAGAGAATAAATCTAGATTGTTGATCACTTTTCTCTTGGCCGTTGATCCATGGATGTAATCTGGATGGTTGATCTTGGATGGGATTAAACTGCATCCATTGGATTTGATTAAAGGATAATGTAACATTATCCTTTAAGTTTTAATTGTTTTAATTAAAACTTTATCTTTCCTCGAGATGGCTGTTGGAATCTCCATGTCGCTGTTGTAATCTCTAAGTAGTAATATCGGCAACATTTTATTGCCATCACCCTTTAGTCCAAATGGTAAGTGGGTTACTGTGTATTGTTGAAGTCTTGGTTTCGATCCTTCGTGGCACCAAATAATTTTCTCTTTTCTTTTGGGCGCTTGGACTAGTCTTTTTGATTCTTCGTCTTCTGGGTGATTTCCGGCCAACCGGAGTTAGGCTCACCCGAACCCGACTCCGGCCTTTCGCCCCTCGAGCGTCCTTCCTCCCGGCTTCTCGTCCCTCGGACACCGCGCACGTCCTTCTCGCTCCACCGGTGTACTCTTCCGCAGCATCTGCGTCCCTCGGATTGTACCGAGCCCGTCGGCTCACTTCCCCGCACAATCCTTCTCGTCCGCTACGTCTTACACTCGACTTCCTCCGTACCTAAGCTCCTGCACACTTAGCAGAGGGATTAAAACCAACAGGACCTAACCTAACTTGGTTGATCACATCAAAACTAACTGGGGCACCAACATATTTATCCTTTCCCTTTATTCCCCTGTGGTAGATCTCGAAACCGAGAACGCGACTTCTTCTTCTTTTTCTCTCCACCCGATTCTGCGCCAACGATCTTATTCTTCTTCGCCTTCCTCTTCGAGCGAATCCCAGAGGGCTTCTCTTCCCCACACGACTCTCGACGAGGAGATCTAGATGTTCACTTGGCGAAAGTTTGGAGGAGACCTGGATCTGCGCTACGGGGGAGGGACCGATCTATTCTCTCTAGCTTCAGTTGTGTGAAGATTCTTCACCAGGACCTGTTCGATTTTCAACGAGTTGGCGGGGGATGCTAGCGCAGATCAGGTTCTAAATTTGGCAGATTTCTTGTTGATATGTTGCTGAGTCTATTTGGAAAAACCTCATTAATCATTTTGTGGCGGCCGGTGGGAAACTTCCGTGAGGCCGGGCCAGTCGCCCAAGGTTGGAAAAAACCTCGTTAATTATGTTTTTTTATTTGGGCAACATCGGCAAGCATTCAAGTAAGGTTTAGATATGTTTTCATGGTTGTTCAGGTTCTAAATTTGGCAAATTTCTTGTTGATATGTTGTTGAGTCTATTTGGGCAACACCGGCAAGCATTCAAGTAAGGTTTAGATCTGTTTCTATGGTCGTTCAGGGATGATTCTAGATTAATAGGTTTGTTGATCGAAATTCTATTCTAAGTTGCAAATCTGGGATGGAAATTCTGCATTTCTTGATGATACATGGTCATCTTGGATTAACTCTGATGTGTGGATCGCTTGCGCATGGTCCTTTCTTGCTTTTAATGAGTGTTGAATTTGTTATGTGTTGATCTGTCTGGTTTTTTGCTGTTTTGGATGGTTTTGGAATTCAGATTCGGCATGGTATTGGTTAAGTTTTCGTTTTGATATTCTGTTTGTGTTCTTGTTGCCACCCTAAGTTCATTGTGAGCTATGGAGCATTTTTCTGATATGGGTTCTGCTGTGAGACTTGCCAGTAGTTGATCTATTTTGGCTCAATCAATTACTGTGGTGATCTCATTGTTATGGTTTAGTTGGGTTCTTTGAGCAACTCTATGTTGAGTTGATGGGTTTGGCTTGATTAGATTGCAAAGCTAATTAAGCTAGTCTATATAAATAGGATTAATTAGTAGTAGATCATTTAATTTGGGACCATTAGATGATCACGGAATTGGGATTAACCCTAATACAATTTAGGGATTTGATTAACTACTTATTAGATATGTAAGTAGCTATTTAACTACGTACTTTGATAACAGGGCATTGATTGTTTCATCGCGAGTATTTTGGAGGGGGGGAGTCTCATCGCCGACAGACTACTGCATCAGAGGCGGATACCTTCGACTTATCTATTTTATATATTGTCACAGTTATATGTATGATTTATTATGATAGCAATAAGTTTCTATTACTTACTTGTTCTTGTATACCTCCGTCGGATACTAGTAGCTTGACTTTGAGATGCTTCATGTTTACTATTGTATAGCTCGTACACAATATGAATTGATTGCTAGTAGTAGCTTACATGTATTCTGATAGTCACTTCTAGATCATGATTTACGACTCAGACCTGTGCATGCCTTAGATTCTAGGCAGGCCTTTCGGTTGGATGTTGCATGTGTTTAGTATCATGCACTATACTTGCATCATTGCATAGCTGACGATCTTGGGCTCTCTTGTGATCGAGTCAAATCGTCAGATCATGTTGTGTGCATACAACCACTCATGGGTAGTAGTACCAAAAGATGCATCTAGTTGCTTTGTCGAGAATCCGCACGGTCACTCTTGTAGTGGTATAACGCCCCGAAATTTCCATATTGAAGTTCTTAAAGTCCTTAGAACTATTTAAAAATATTTTAGAAATATTCTAGATATTTTTAGGAATTTTTAGAATATTTTTATGGAATTTTCCGAGTCCGTTTAGTATTTTAAAAAAAAGGAAAAACTTTAAAGGGCAGCAGGGGGTTCGAACTCGCGACCACAGGAGGAGCAAGCCCTTAAGGGCGCACAAGTGACCGGCTGGGCTAGGGTATCAAGCACAACAAAAGGCGGAGAGAAATAATTTTATAGAGTAGTTATGTTTTTTCATGAAGAGGTATTTAAACCCCGCTTAAGTCGCGTGAAACCCTTGGAGGAGAACTTTCGGCTGCGTGCGAGAAGGGGGCGAGGGAGGGGCGGCGAAAACAAAAGGGAACCTAGGTTTTCTTTCCTCCTCTCCTCTCCTAAGGGGCGCCGGCTAAGGGAATCTCAAGGGAGTCGGAGCGTTTCGTTCGTCTCGACGAGAAGAACACGTAGGCGCGGACGGTTCGTAGAGATCTCAAGTTTCACCCGAGCCCTAGTCATCTAAATTCGGTTGTAAGTCCAAGAAATCAAGGTAAGTACTGCTCACCTGCAGTAAGAGGCGGTTTTCCGCAAGAATTTTCCCTTAAAAGTTTTAAAGGAGATATTTACTTTTAGTTAAGATGTTGCATGTGATCTTAGTTCATTATATGCTTATATATATTTGATAGAGTACCCTATGTGAGTTTAGGGTCTAAGAAATCTATAAGAAAAGAAAAGAAAGATAAAGAAAAAGAAAAGAGAAGGCCAAGGCCTTACGAAATCCCCAAAAGTCAAGACTTAGGGATTTGGGCACACAAGGTGTTCGATAAAATGCCAAGGCATTTAAAGATAAGAAAGAAAAGAAAGAAAAGCTATTTTATTTTCTAAGGCCAGTACCCGGCGTCCAAGGGCGTCGTTAAAGAAATCCAGGTGTCCAATTCCAAGGTCTTGGCCCTGGTAGACCAAGGTCTGCTCTATTAGGATTGGCGGCTCGCTACCCCAACCTTTTAGGGAACGCGCATAAGATGGTACTTACGTCTTAAGTGGATCCAAGTGAGTATTATTTTCAAGTATATGCTTTAGCAAAGTTTTTCTAAAGTTTAAGGAAGTTTTCTAAAAGTTAAAGAAAAATTTAAAGTTAAAGAATTGCTAAAGTTTCAAGTTAAGCCAAGAAAAAGTGAGTTAAGACTTATTAATGCTTGAGTATACATGTTTTGAGTTATACATGTTTTAGTGTTTCTTTTAAGCATAAAAGTATCTCATGTGATTTCACATTGTTTAAAAAGCATGCTTGTACATTTCGAGATTTTGTGAGCTAGATAGTACTTGCTAAGCTTTATGCTTATTAGTTGCATTTCCTCTTACTGCAGATAAAGGTAAAGGCAAGCAATTCTGAAGGAAGGCGATGAGGCAGTGCTGAGTGACGTGTGTGTGGTGGCTGACCTTGGAGAGGTCCTTGGGACGAGACAGTTTAGCTTATTTGAAATGCAATGTTTAAGATTTCCAAATTCCAAGTTATTGTGTTATGGAGTTTATTAAACATTTATGCTTCGGATAGTTTTACATGCTCAATTTTGTAGAATGAAGATTCCATGTCATTTCAATTAGTATGCATACTTTTGTGAATGCACTAGATGAGCAAGGGCATGAGTAGTTTAACATGTGGATACATTGCATTTTAGACTTATTCTTGAGCTTATTATTCCCTTTGGGACTAGGTCCTAATTGTGCTTAAAATGCTTGTAAATTCGGTAGAAAAGTAGGATTTACATTCTATGAAGTTCTAGAAATGTTATAGAATTTTATAAGTGGAGTTTGGATAGGGATGTTGCTAGTCTCCTTTTGAATTAAGTTTTGTTGCTTTAAATATGCTTAGAAAAGTTGCATTCATATTCCATAATGCTTTAGTAATGTTATAGAACCCTGTGTGATGAGCTTAAATGGTTAGGATTGCTAGTAATGTACCATTGTATCATGCATGACTATTAAAGTTAGAATCTCATTCTTAGATAGATTAAATACAAAAAAAAAGAAAGTTCTGCATTTTTAGTCGTGCATTAGAGTCAAGAAGTAGATAAAGTAACGGTCCGTCAAAGATAGAGAAGGCGGGTCGCTACAAGTGGTATTAGTGCGGGGTAGAAGTCAGGGCCCCCTTCGAGTGTGTACAGTTGGTCTCCACTGCTCGGCTCAATCGCTCATAGGTAGTGGTGCTAGAGCATAGTAACAGGCAGGGGTCCCTCCTCTCTTGGTGATATGAGGAGATGAGAGATTTATCTCCCTCATATGACATTGCGTAGGAGTGTTTACTCCATCAGCATCCTGTCCACTCGGTCACTCAAGAGCAGTAATGGTAGAGTGCGTACAGTTGTCAAAGCTCTACACTTGGATGAGTAGTTCTGCCAGCATTCTCACTTATGACTCGTGACGATGGCTGACTGGTGACAAGGGTGACCATATCATTGGATCATGTGCATGATACATGGATTGAATTTTGTTTGTGTTTGCTACAGTTGGATGCTGCATTTGTTTGATATGCATTATAGGTGGTAATATACATTTCAGCCGATGACCTTTCTTAACTCATGGAGGGTACTAAGGGTATTGATCTATATGTTACCGAAATAGATTGACACTGGTATACTTTACTTTCTTAGTACCTCAGTTTTGCATTTATTTTTACTACTACACTAGATATTGTGTTAACTGGACTTTTACTGTTAGTATAGTTTATCATGCATATCAGATATCGGTATTCGCTGAGTTCTTGGAGTCAACCTGTTAGCTTTATTTTTATTTCAGGATGATCATCTGGAGTGCCCAACAGCCTGTTCCAGTTCTTCTGTTTCGAGATGATTCGTGTTTGTTTTGTGTTATATTTGTTGCTATACTGTATTTTCGTTTGCTTATGTTGCGTTTGTTTTCATTGCGTCATGGATTGTACTTTTGTGTGCCATGGAGGGCTTTGCCATCGTTTGTTGTCGTAAGTCGTACCGATACGTGACTTTTGTTTGCTGTGAAGTCATGTCTTTACTTTTATATCGATATTGGCAACTATGTCGGCTGATGCATAGTGGTGGTCGTGTAGGCCTTGTACTCATGCCTCAAGTGTCCACCGTATAGGGGAGGTGCTATTTGATTTTATATTGGGTCAATGGCTCCTCTTGGGTGCATGATAATTTATTTGGAATCAGAACCCAGATTGCGAGATACCTTATGGTTTTATGGACGTTTTAATATTTTATGTCGGAGTCGTTTTCTCGATATGGACGTGTTGTTTGGGACATAGCAGCGACGGGACATCTCTAGGCAACCGAAAACAAATGGTAAGACTTGCTAGCAGTTATAGGAATAACCTTATTAATATCGAGTCATATCCGTACAGGTATGCCCCGTCGTATTAAGCTGACCCCACCCCATAGACGTGGTGGCCTAGAGCAACTACCATGTAGGACAACTTGGGAGCTGAGGGAGCTGCGACCGTTAGAGCAGAGGCAGAGTCTCTGGGGAGACGATCCAAGGTTGAGCCCAGCCGTCAAGGACAGATTCCTCCAAAGATACGGGGTGGTCAGAGACCTCCATCACCCAGGGTTCCTCCACCATTTCTGATGGCATTGCCAGTTGCACCCCCGACGATACCTACCATAGCGCTGCTAGTGGCATCAACAACGGTACTCACTATAGTACCTTCAGTTGTGTAGATAGCACCGTAGTCTATTCAATAGGTATTTCAAACCCTTCAGCAGTTGTTACAGTCGAGCCAGTACCTTCCTCCCGCCACTAGCCCCTTAGACGGTTCAGCCAACACTTTCGGAGGGATAGGCGTCATATCCGTTAGTACAGCCAGTGCAGCCAGTACCCCCAGCGGCGCAGTCAGTTTATTCAACAGTACCACCTGCGATACCAATGGCCCTTGAGGGCCGAACCATTAACAGTTCACCGATCCTAGCTTTGGCTAAGTCCGTGAAGGGCCAGTTTACCCTATTCCACGAGGGAACCGACCTGTGCGCAGCCTGGTCCTGGCTTGAGACTCTGGAGGGCACTTTTCGATACATATCCTGCTCAGACTAGGAGAAGGCCGAGCTGGCGGGCTATCACTTGCGTGACCGGCTGTCGACTTGGTGGACGTCCCAGAAGACTATTTTTGGCGAGCTATCGGTCACCTGGGATTTGTTCAAGGAAGCATTTGAGAGGAAGTATTTTCCAGTCGCGTTTCAAATAACTCACCGACAGGAGTTTCTGAGTCTCCAACAAGGAGATCGATCAATGTTAGAGTATGATACAGAATTCAATCGTCTGGCTGAGTGCTGCCCCCAGATGGTCGCAGACGACTCGGAGCGGATTATGCATTTTACTCAGGGATTAGTCGCATATATTCAACTCCGGATGTCCTCGTGTGGCATTACTTCCCATCGAGGGGCTCTAGAGTCGATCCTCATTATTAAGACAACTCAACAGAGACTGTTCGGAAATAAGAAGAGAGACAAGCAGACAATTTCAGATGCAGTGCAGACACAGCAGCCGCAAACCTCGCAGAAGCGGGGTAGTCAGAACCAGTCAGGATAGGATGTTTCTGGGACTTCATCTAGGTTTCAGAAATTAGGATGTACCACAACAGGCTCCTTCCAGTCTTCTCAGCAGGACCGGAAGAAGCCTACCGCTGGACTTAGTTGCACGTAGTGTGGTTCCAAGAAGCACGACAAGTCGGGTTGTACTATGAGGCAGGCGGTTCGAGAGTTTCCGGATGTGTTTTCGGAAGAGCTTCCGGGCTTGCTGATAACCGTTTTTTGTCGTGTTACGGTTTCAAATACAATTTAAGTACCGAATTCCTCTAAACTAATGTAGCATAGAGTAACTCGAGTCGTCTCCCAACGAATGTAGTTGGTGCAAGATAATTCTCAGAATCATATCTTATTGCTTTTGGATTTTTGTATATGAAACTGGGTTTTAGATTTGAAAGCTATGACTACGAACAGAAATAGGAAAAGCAAGTATGAAATCTAATTCTACCGAAGTGAAAGACAGTGCAAGTAATGAAATCTAAATTAACCTAACTACATTTGCAGAAAAGAACAGACAACTTGAAATAAGCATTAAGAAACGAAACACAGAGCAAACTACAATATTTAAGAAATCTAATCTAATCCTAAATTAATTGCATTCAAATAAAATCATGTAACCTAAAGCAATAGGAAAAACAATTCAAAACCAGAGTTAAGCAACTAAGAGATGTCGCAATTTAAAATAACTGTTCTAAGAGACATTTAACCGAACACCTGATAGACATGATTGGACTTGCTTCAAATAAGTGCAAATTGAAATGGAAAAATCCATCAAATACAAGAATTCGACAATTCTATCACAAACATTCATCATTTAACTCAAACAACCAATTATCAAAACAATCAACAACTGAATCAATGTGAACCACGCTGCTATGAATATGAAGATGAAGCTGCTGTAAAATGGCTATGCAGAAGATGTAGATGAAGCTGCTATGAAAAGCACATGAATTGTTTTGAAGAAGCTGAATTGTGGATCTGCTGGAAATCGAAGAACTGTGAAGAAGCTGCCGGATGCTGTTGAAATTGAATTGCTGTGAAGTAGGAAAAATGCTGCCGACCCTGTGAAGAAGAAGTGGAAATTATGTGAAGAACTACTGGCTGCCGGAATTGTAAGACAAGAGCTGGAAAACTGTAAAGAAATTGAAGCTGGAAGTGAATTGCCGAAAAACTGAAATTTGCTGGATGAAGAGCTGTGAAGGAAATTGCTGCTAAGGAATTGTCGGCTGCCGAATGCTATTGAAGAGGAAAAACTGCGACGGTGGATGGATCGTCGCTCCCGAGCAATCGCATCGAGAGTGAGATGGCGAGGGTGGTGGAAAGTGGATGGAGATGAATCTGATCGAGTCGAGAACCCCTCAAACTGCGATCGGATCTTAGCTCCGGTCGGCTAGGGTTGGAACCCCTATCCCTAGCTTGCGGTGGTGACGTGGATGAAATGAAGAACGCCAGCTAAGGGTCGGAACCCCTGAGCCCTAGCTGTGGTCGGCGGCGATGGTGATGGAGAGGAAGTCGCCGGCTGTGGAGTGATCGGATCGAGTCGGGAACCCCTCAAACGGCGATCGATCGAAGCTCCGGCCGGCTCTTGGTGGAGGTAGAGAAGATGGTTGAGACGGGAACCCCTCGTCTGCAGCCGTTTCTCTCCGATCGCCCTCGCTTCTGTGGAGAAGATGGATTCGAGAGGATGATTAGGGCTTCTGCGCGATCGGCTTCTTTTGTTCTCGTGGCTTCCGCGTGTGGATCTGACTCAAGCTCGGTTCAGTTCAGCAGTCCGATTCAGCTTGAGTTCGGCTCAGTCATTGGCTCAGTTAAGCCAAGCAGCTTCGGTTCAGTCCAACTCAGGTTCAGCCCAATGGTTCAGCTCAGTCAATTGAGTTCAGCTCAGCCTTAGCCCAGCTGTTGGTTCAGTCCAGCCTGGGTTTGGTCCAGTCAAGCCAGCTGAATTCAGTGGTTCAGTCCAGTCAAATTATGATAGAAGCAGCAGACGGCTGAGATCAATTTGACTTCATCCAACGGTCAGATCTCTTCAGATCTGAACCAAACTTCACAGATCCCAATCAATGGTCATGATCTACCTGTTCCCAGCTCGGATTAACCAGATCAGTGGTGGATGGTCCAGATCTTCCCTTTTCTTGAATGGATGGTCTAGAACATCTTGAACTCGATCCAACGGTCAGATCACTTCTGATTTGGCTGAAATTTTCAGATCTTGATCTCTGGTCATGATTGATTCTATCTTGAACTCGGATCGACCGACAGTTGACCGATGGCTCAGATCTAGCCGTTCTCTGGAATGGACGGCTCCTATTAATCCGATGCTTGATCCTTTTGATCTGGATCCAATCCTGACTCAAGTCTGACCCAATTTGATCTAGGTCCATGATCAATTGAAGCATACAAAATGATATTCAGATTTAGTGCCAAAAATATCCCAAATATATACAGATTTGAATTAAATGCCAAAATTAAGGGAATACATAAAACCTAATACAAATGCAAACTCAAGCATATAAAATGTGGATCAAACATGGATTTTAGAGCCTAAAATAATCAGCAAAAATGGTGGTTATCAACTCCCCCACACTTATTCTTGGGCGTCTCGCACAAGTAAATAAAACTAAAAGAAAATAGCATATCTCCCAAACATTACATCCCCTATCAATACCTTAAGAAATAATAAAAGAAAGTTACTTAGGATCATCAAGTCTCAAGCATCCATGTAGTTATGGTTCCAAATCTCACATAAGCCAAAAGCATGGTAATTTCATCAACTTGAATAAACTAAGCATGACAAAAACCTCACAAAATGGATATATGCACTGATGCTCACAAAAAATAACATATATGAAAGTGGAGTTCTCTCAAAGCATTCATGACATTGCACTACCATATGCTTGCTTATCTTCTACTTCTCCACTACTATAATATAAGTACACAAATCAAGAGGGCTTTTCAATGAATGATAATGAACCCAAGTGCTACAAGAAAACAAGAATGATAGATAACAAAGAAGATCATAGAGAGCATGAAAGAATATCAAAGAGAATATGAGAGCATTAGGGTAATTAACATGATGTATACACTCAAACAATAGGCCAAAATAAACAACTCAATCAAGCCTCCAACACTCAAAATTATCCTTTCACATTCTCAATGCACTACACATCAACAATTTATAACATCTCTCAAAATGCATGTAGAGATTACAACATAACTCTTGAGATTCTCTAATAAAGATATCAAATGAGTATACATCAAGAAAATATTCCTTTTTGTTCATCACTAACAAAATCTCGAATGCTTGAGGATTTTTTTTTCCTCTTTATTATTTTTTTCTATCTCTCTTTTTTTTTTCACATAGAGAGATTTTTTTTTTTTCAAAGAGAGATTTTTTTTTTCACACAAGCATTCGTCCATATACACTTGTCTCCCCCCCACACTTAAAACTTGATCGTCTCGGGCGAGATAGTAAAGCATGATAACATCTAAAACTCACAATAATAGAGGCTGATAATAGAGAAATAAAAATGTAACTCATCATGCAATCACCTTATGCTCTCATCGCATGCTCCAAGGAAGAATAAAATAATAAAGATATGACAGTGAAAATGTAATGACGATGAAAAGATCTGATAAACTAGAGACAATGAAATATGAAAGCAATAGGTGAAATGCCCAGTAGTGACAATAACAAAGGAGAGGAAAACTAAAAGTTCAACAAGAAAGATTGCCTCCATCATATTCATGTAAGCTTATGCTATTGTAATTTCAAAAAGAATCAAAGCAAGTTCTAGAGTGTTAAGTATCACAAATGCTATCACACATAAGAGGATTAAGGATAGGCATGGCAATATCCTCACTAGGTGAACAATAAAACTGTCATGCTTAATCTAACAAGATAGAGTCTATCACCACAACAAATGACTAAATACAATTAATATCCCCAAGCATACCAAGGAAACCAAAACTCAATAGTCAGAGTTAACTATCTTTTATGATTCTCAAAGCATAATAAAGGAACATGTAAGGAGATACAACTAGAAGTCAAACAAGATTTATTCAAAACCAAACAAAATGTAGAATGAAAAAGCAAAACATGAATGCCAAGTATAAAAGTAAACAAACATGTGAGTATAACATAAAGAAAAACAAGAAAAGTAAAGTAAAGGAACAAACTCCCCTTTATTCTGGTGGACGGAGCCTATCAAGCAGTAGCCTCCATCTTGGTAGTGGAGGAGTCTGAGTGACTGAGTGATTTGGGACTCCCCCACACTTAAACTTTACAAAAAATTGCTCTGGTGGCCTAAGTCGATTCAGGTTTAAAATCCATGGAAGGGTTGGAGTGCTTCGAATTATAGTAAAATCATCTCCTCCTTCTTGATTCTTTTCAGAAATCCTTCCAGGAGGCTGAAGTCTGTTTAGTTGGAGCACCCACTCCTGAAGTCTTCTGGACCCTGCAAAAACATGTAATACCTCTCTCAAGCGTGCAGGGTCAGAAAGAAATGATATAAATTCAATCTCTGAATGAAATGTATCCAAAATTGCATCATATCCAATTAAATCAATTCCTGATATCTCAATGAAATTTTCAAAATCATGTTCTACAAAATTTGCATCCAGGAACTCATCATAAATAAAGAAATCAATTTCTGGCTCATCAATAGAAATTTCACAATTATTTTCAATCAAGGGTGTATCAAGTAATGTGTCACAACCAATCAAATCAATCTCAGATATTTCCATGAGTTTCTCACATTCAACCTCAGCATAAGATATAGCAAGAGATTCATCAAAATAGATAACATCCATTTCAGGCACTTCTAAAAATTTTTCACTATCCATATCCATAAAAGATGTATTAAGTGATTTATCATAAAAAACTACATCAATTATGGGTGCCTCTAAAATTATTTCGCAATTCATATTTACAATGGATGTGTCAAGTAATGCATGATGATCAATAAAATCAATGTTTGGTACCTCTATTGGATTTTCACAAACAATTTCTACACAAGGTATATCAATAAACTCATCAGAATCAATAGCATCAGCACTAGGTACCTCACTGTATTTTTCTGAACAAAGAGGAGAAATACTTACCTGAGTGTGCTGGAGAATACCTGAAGGCTCTATAATAGTAGATGTATCTGTGGCCTCCTCCTGGTCAAGTTCATGCTCCTCTTCAGCCTCAGGCTCTGGTGGACATTCAACTGGTGATCCTTGGGTGCTTGCTTCCACCATGCAAGTCCCTACACTTTCTGGTTCATCTTCTGAATCTTGTGGTGGTCCCTGGGGCTTAGTGCAGTCCCCTACACCTGTGGAATCATCCTCTATGCAAGTTTCCTCTGTAATATCAGCAACAACAATATTAGAAAAATTAAGACCATCAATAATACTATCATCAGAAAATAAAAGTCTAGAATGGTCCTGTGGAGCTTCAGTTTCTTCTTCTGGAGCTGAAAAATTTAAAAATGAATTTTGAATAGGAATCTCCTGAGGAATGCATGCTGTAGGTGCCCAATATTTGATGATTACATCATCTTCTTCTTCTTCTATCAAATGTGCAAGATTACTTGAAGAAGGACTTGGCCATGCACTAGGGTCACTTTGAACTGATATAAAACCAACTCCGGAGGATTGTTCTGATTCTTGGGCTTGCCTTTGTTTCTCTTGTTGTTGATATAGTAAAATTTGTTGAACCATCTCCTCCAACCTTTGTTGTTGAGCCTCATCGCAATCATGATTCTCAAAACCTCCTTGGTTAGTGTGGAAATCATGTTGGCCTTGAAATGTAGCATAAGGCTGTGAATTCTGAAATTGGAACTGTTGAGGCTGCTCAAATGGTTGAATGGGTTGATTAGACTGCTGAAAATTGGGTTGATAGCAAGGATAATGTTGCTGGAAATTATTGTTCTGAAAATTCTGAAGTTGGGGCTGACATTGTTGATTGAATTGCTGAAATAGTTGAGGCTGAAAATTCTGAATGCCTTGCTGAAAATTCTGACCTTGAAATTGGAAATCCTGCTGACATTGTTGAAATTGTGGCTGAAAAAACTGATTTGTTTGCTGAAATTGGTTGAGATGCTGACATTGTGGCTGCCCTTGCTGAATTTGATGTTGGAATTGTTGTGGTTGCTGGAAGTTTAAATCGGGCTGCCGAAAATATTGGTTTTGGTGCTGAAACTGTTGACATGGCTGCTGGTAAGTAGATGACTGAGCTTTACGTTCTAGTTGGTAGTCCAACTCCTTAACCCTACACTTCAACTCCACCAATGCCTCTGTTATCTCTTTACGGAACTCTGGTGACCACATTTTGATTTTGCAGCTCTGTCACAAAACAACCAAGAAAAAATGGCAGCAACCGTATATAAAAGATAAAGCAATCAGAACAAAATCAAAAGATAGAATTATCAAACACCACTACATTCCCCGGCAACGGCGCCAAATTTGATAACCGTTTTTTGTCGTGTTACGGTTTCAAATACAATTTAAATACCGAATTCCTCTAAACTAATGTAGCATAGAGTAACTCGAGTCGTCTCCCAACGAATGTAGTTGGTGCAAGATAATTCTCAGAATCATATCTTATTGCTTTTAGATTTTTGTATATGAAACTGGGTTTTAGATTTGAAAGCTATGACTACGAACAGAAATAGGAAAAGCAAGTATGAAATCTAATTCTACCGAAGTGAAAGACAGTGCAAGTAATGAAATCTAAATTAACCTAACTACATTTGCAGAAAAGAACAGACAACTTGAAATAAGCATTAAGAAACGAAACACAGAGCAAACTACAATATTTAAGAAATCTAATCTAATCCTAAATTAATTGCATTCAAATAAAATCATGTAACCTAAAGCAATAGGAAAAACAATTCAAAACCAGAGTTAAGCAACTAAGAGATGTCGCAATTTAAAATAACTGTTCTAAGAGACATTTAACCGAACACCTGATAGACATGATTGGACTTGCTTCAAATAAGTGCAAATTGAAATGGAAAAATCCATCAAATACAAGAATTCGACAATTCTATCACAAACATTCATCATTTAACTCAAACAACCAATTATCAAAACAATCAACAACTGAATCAATGTGAACCACGCTGCTATGAATATGAAGATGAAGCTGCTGTAAAATGGCTATGCAGAAGATGTAGATGAAGCTGCTATGAAAAGCACATGAATTGTTTTGAAGAAGCTGAATTGTGGATCTGCTGGAAATCGAAGAACTGTGAAGAAGCTGCCGGATGCTGTTGAAATTGAATTGCTGTGAAGTAGGAAAAATGCTGCCGACCCTGTGAAGAAGAAGTGGAAATTATGTGAAGAACTACTGGCTGCCGGAATTGTAAGACAAGAGCTGGAAAACTGTAAAGAAATTGAAGCTGGAAGTGAATTGCCGAAAAACTGAAATCTGCTGGATGAATAGCTGTGAAGGAAATTGCTGCTAAGGAATTGTCGGCTGCCGAATGCTATTGAAGAGGAAAAACTGCGACGGTGGATGGATCGTCGCTCCCGAGCAACCGCATCGAGAGTGAGATGGCGAGGGTGGTGGAAAGTGGATGGAGATGAATCTGATCGAGTCGGGAACCCCTCAAACTGCGATCGGATCTTAGCTCCGGTCGGCTAGGGTTGGAACCCCTATCCCTAGCTTGCGGTGGTGACGTGGATGAAATGAAGAACGCCAGCTAAGGGTCGGAACCCCTGAGCCCTAGCTGTGGTCGGCGGCGATGGTGATGGAGAGGAAGTCGCCGGCTGTGGAGTGATCGGATCGAGTCGGGAACCCCTCAAACGGCGATCGATCGAAGCTCCGGCCGGCTCTTGGTGGAGGTAGAGAAGATGGTTGAGACGGGAACCCCTCGTCTGCAGTCGTTTCTCTCCGATCGCCCTTGCTTCTGTGGAGAAGATGGATTCGAGAGGATGATTAGGGCTTCTGCGCGATCGGCTTCTTTTGTTCTCGTGGCTTCCGCGTGTGGATCTGACTCAAGCTCGGTTCAGTTCAGCAGTCCGATTCAGCTTGAGTTCGGCTCAGTCATTGGCTCAGTTAAGCCAAGCAGCTTCGGTTCAGTCCAACTCAGGTTCAGCCCAATGGTTCAGCTCAGTCAATTGAGTTCAGCTCAGCCTTAGCCCAGCTGTTGGTTCAGTCCAGCCTGGGTTTGGTCCAGTCAAGCCAGCTGAATTCAGTGGTTCAGTCCAGTCAAATTATGATAGAAGCAGCAGACGGCTGAGATCAATTTGACTTCATCCAACGGTCAGATCTCTTCAGATCTGAACCAAACTTCACAGATCCCAATCAATGGTCATGATCTACCTGTTCCCAGCTCGGATTAACCAGATCAGTGGTGGATGGTCCAGATCTTCCCTTTTCTTGAATGGATGGTCTAGAACATCTTGAACTCGATCCAACGGTCAGATCACTTCTGATTTGGCTGAAATTTTCAGATCTTGATCTCTGGTCATGATTGATTCTATCTTGAACTCGGATCGACCGACAGTTGATCGATGGCTCAGATCTAGCCGTTCTCTGGAATGGACGGCTCCTATTAATCCGATGCTTGATCCTTTTGATCTGGATCTAATCCTGACTCAAGTCTGACCCAATTTGATCTAGGTCCATGATCAATTGAAGCCTACAAAATGATATTCAGATTTAGTGCCAAAAATATCCCAAATATATACAGATTTGAATTAAATGCCAAAATGAAGGGAATACATAAAACCTAATACAAATGCAAACTCAAGCATATAAAATGTGGATCAAACATGGATTTTAGAGCCTAAAATAATCAGCAAAAATGGTGGTTATCACTTGCCTCCTAAAAGACAAGTAGAGTTTGCAATCGAGTTGATTCCGAGGACAACGCCGACATCCAAGGCACAATATAGGATGACATCGAAGGAGTTGGACGAGCCGAAGCTCCAACTCTAGGAGTTATTGGATAGAGGATTTATCCGGCCCAGTATCTGCATAGGGTTCTCCGGTATTATTTGTGAAAAAAATGATGGATCTATGAGATTATGTATCGATTATCGACAGTTGAATGCAGTCATGATCAAGAATAAATACCCTTTGCCACAGATAGAGGATCTATTTGATCAGTTGAGGGATACATCAGTGTATTCGAAAATAGATCTGCGGTCAATTTATCACCAACTGAGAGTCAAAGATTCAGATATCCAGAAGACGACTTTACGCACTCGGTATAGGCATTATGAGTTTTTGGTAATGTCATTTGGGTTTACCAATGCTCCTACAGTGTTCATGAATTTCATGAACCAAGTATTTCTGGAGTACTTGGATTAGTTTGTTATCGTATTTATCGATGACATTTGATATTCTCCCATTCCAAGGAGAAGCACACTCGTCATCTTCGCATCGTCTTGGAGACACTCCGAAGGGAGCATTTATATGTGAAGTACTATAAGTATGTTTTCTGGTTGTCTTCTGTCGGTTTCCTCTAGCATATGGTATTCGGTAGAGGCATCTCTGTAGACCCCCAGAAGATTGATGCTATTACCAGTTGAGAGCAGCCCAAGTCAGTTCACAAGGTAGGTAGTTTTCTGGGCTTTGCTGGTTATTTTGGCGTTTCGTTGATGGTTTTTCCAATATTGCCACACATTTGGCACATCTGACCAGAAAGGGTGTGAAGTTCATATGGACAGAGGCCTGCGAGACCAGCTTCCAAGACCTGAAGCATCGGCTAGTATCTGCACCAGTCTTATCTTTGGTAGAGGACGACTTCGTTCATTATACCGGTGTATTATATCAGGATCTTGGAGCAGTACTTATATAGCACGGGCGGGTGGTCTCTTATACTTCTCGATTGTTGAAAGAGCATAAGATGAATTATCCTATTTATCACCAAAAAGTTAAGTAAATTTTATAACTTGTTCACTCCTATCTCAGAAATTGACATAAAAAATAAAAATAAATAGTTCACTTTCCGTGATTGAATAATGTCGTTGTAGCTCCCAGTGCTGATGCAGCCCACAACAAAAGGAAAGTCGGCAACTTTGCAGAGAAATTAGAATGAAGGGATTTGGGCTCCCACGGGCTGGATCGGATGGTAAAGTGCCTGGTCGATTTGGTCGAGGTCACATATTCGAGGATCGCCAGGTGCGCACGGGGATAAAACCCTGATCTGCTGGTATTAATTCCCTCGACCACAGTCCCCAGGCGCCTCACCACACCAGTGATAACCATGATTTACCTCTTCTGTGTTGGTTCTGAGACGGATTGGCGGAGGGTTGGGGTGAGCATTTCGCCTTTTGGTTTGGTTGGTAGAATGAAGGGATTTGGAAACTAGGACTCACATAGAGATGACTTAGGAGATTTGATTTTTAATTAGGATGGTAACCTCACGTGAAAAGCACGACGGAGTTGACAAAAAGGATACATTTAAGACACATTTAAAAATATAAGGCACGTATTCAACCCCTGAAATTTTATTAGGGATCGGATATTTTAATAAATTAGTAAAGAATTCTATCACAATAATCGTATGATTAATTGAACATTAGTTATTTAAATTGCCATAAATTTATACTAAATAATATGAAAATAATTATAAAATAAAAAAAAAATCTTAATGTGTTAACATGGAATCAGACACCTAATCACTGTCCGTTAGAACAATAATCAATTTAGAATAACGACAACGTCGAGAAACCCGGCGAAGCCACACTAACGATCAACAAGTCACTATATTCGTTTATCACGTGGCCGGATTTGAACTTTACCACATTGAAGGAACATAAACTTGCTCTTTCAAATTCTGAGTCGCGCTCTCCGTCGGAAACCCTCTCAGCCCGCCAATTGTCCATTGCGAGATAATTCCCGCGGCCACTGCAAAACGGAGCTGTCTTTCCAACACATCCTGTTCCTCAAACATCTCTGGATGTATCGTTAGCTTTCTCATGATCGCCGCAACCACAGCATCGCCGGAGCCGGTCCGATCGCAAGTGAACGGAGTAATAAGCACATCCTCAGTCCCAACAACTGCTCCATCGAATTTGGGAGTGTAGTAATGTATGCGAAGCGTGCCGTCGGTCACAAACAAGATCTTTATCCCATCATGCCAAAGAGGAGCGATCTCCTCGCGAGTATAATGGTGATAGTTCCTCCTGTTGTAGGTCTGCTCGATGTCTTCACTGTAATACTGGGGTCTGTAGTCTCGCTTCTTCTGAAAGTACTCTTCGTCCAAGAGGAATTCCATCTCCGATCTCGACACCTCAATGAGGTCCGCTTTGCTCCACGCCTCCTTGATAAATTCTCGAGTCTTATCTCTCGATTTCCATAGAGGCAGGGGCAGATTCAGATCGAAGAAAACGTTGCTCCTGTACTTCTTGGATAACTTGATCGCCCGAAACAAAGCTGGAAGCATTGCAGGAGATAGTAGGGTTTCTGAGTTGAAATGGAAGATTCTAGCCTGCAGATTTCAAAAAGAATTTCTTAGCGATGTTTCTACCCTCACTAGAATGAACAACATCACGTGTCTGAGTTTAAATGAATGATTCTAGCCTGCACATTTCGAATGAATTCCTTAGCAAAAAGTTTCGACGTTTCTACTTGATAATTATTTCGTTCAGGAAATTCGTCAAACACATGGAGAGATGGTACTCCGAACAAGATCGAGTTCTAGAATGAAGAATCTGCTTTAAAGCTCATAAAGAAGGGATTGAAGAATTTTAGTAGAGAATCAAACCTCCTTTAGAACAGAAACATCGATGTCGGATTTCAAGAAGGAATCCTCTGCACAAGGTCTGGCAGTTTCAGCAAGCAACCTACCGCCATCATCGTCCTTGTCCTCGAATTTTAGCTTCATGTAGGAAGCTGCGGTTTTGGCCGTGGGATCGGCCTTCAGCGCCCGCGTCCGAACCTTCTCCAAGTTCATGCGGTAGATCAGATCGTCACCGAAGTCGTCATCGCCGACCTTCCCCATGAAGGCCGCGCGGCCGCCCAGGCGAGCGTGGGAGACAGCGACGTTGGAGGGCGGGCCGCCGGGCGCCCTGACGAACTCGGGCGGATCCCATTGGAGCTGCTTCCAGGTGGAGTACTGGTCCGGGTGCATCTGGCGCTCGGATACGCGCACCGTCGGCACGAACTCCCTCCGCGCCGCGCCGAAGCAGCAGATCAGAGGCGGGAACTCGTAGGGGAAGTCGATCCCGTCGTCGAAATCGGCCTCGTCGTCTTCCTCTCCAGCTGCGCTGGGATCTTCCCCTAGAGGGGGGTTTTTCGGGGAACGCCGCCTCGTTCTCTTGGTTGGTGCTGGAGAGGCGGCGGTTTCGGCAGATTTCTTCTTTCGGCCTCGGCGAGCTGGGGGTTTGGGGGCATCGGAGACTCCATTTCCGGCGCCGTCGATGAGGGAGGCTCTGAAGGCGGAGGTGGTATTCCTTGATAGGTGTGTGTGACAGTCGATTGGGAAGAGGAAGCGGATAGAACGGTCGGTATCTGCAACCAAAGTCGGAGTCCTGGACGGAGAAGGGACGGCGAAGGCGTTGGTGGTGAAGAAGTGGAAGGCGGCGGCCATGGCGGAGTCTTCCTTCTCCTTTCCTTTCCTACTCGTTCTTACTTTATCCACTGATGCTGCAGAGACGCGACGCGACTTTGTGCACGATTTGTAGGGTTTTGTTTAACATGGCCCAAAATATTAGAAGCAACAAGGAAAACACGATTAATAAAAATAAATTTGTTTATTTTATTGTTCAAATGTAACAATTTAAAATTTTTAACTTATATATTTGAAAACTTTTGTAAGATTAAATTGAAATTTTCACATAAAAATGTGTTTTTTAAAAACATGTGGGTCCTTATAATAATATTCAACATATATTCTAGATTACATAATTTCATTTTACTCCATTTGGTATTTTTTTAAAAATTTATTTTGCAGGTGTTTAAATGGATTCGAGTGAAAGATATATGAATTTAAATAGTATCTTAAAATATAAATTAACTGATCCGTTGTTATCCCACGGATAAAAAGTTGTTATTATTTTACAAAATTTGGAGAATAAAAGTGTGTAATTCTAAAATTGTCCAAGGGTAGAAATGAAAATTTCCAACCATTTTAAAGACCGTCCGCTGATTTTTTTAATAAGTACAAATATATAAGCACGATATAAGGGTAAATGGACTCGAGAGTGGTTCGTACATAATATAGTCGTATGATAATACACCATATGTATATATTAATTTATATACTTTTGAAAACTTTTTCACTATCTTTTCATGGAAGAAATTACTTTTCTAACTCTCCATGTAAATAATACTAGAGAAGATAAAAATATCTAACTTGGTTGACAATCTACTCTCGTGATAATATCTCCTGATTCCTAAAAACTCTCAACATTCATTAATAGATAGATATCTCCTATCTCATATGTAGCTGATAGGAATGAGCATTCCGAGGTAGACATGTGGCGCGGGGAAGCTACGTGGCAGGAGGCCACGAGACAGGGTTCACCGAAACATAGCCCCGAGGTCAGGTTGAGAATCAAAAAAATAGATGAAGACCCCAAGGTCAGGCCGGCAACAGGGCTTCCGAGACTATCTCGGGAAAATAGATGAAGGCCCCGAGATCAGCTCGGAAGATGAGACCCCGAGACTGACTCGGGAGAGTGAAGTCCAAAGATCAACATAAGGATTAGGAAGCTCGACTTCAAGTAGTCATTTATCCTTCCACAACAGGAAGGTCATCGAATAATTATGATCCGCAACGTACGGAAATTAAGGCCTTAATAATCGCAGCAGTCGTTATCCAAAGATAGAATATCTATTAAGTAACTGATGATTAAGAGAACGTGGGGACACGTGTGGTGAAGACCATAAGTATATAAGATGCTCAACATCCAAGTAGGGGGGCAAGCTTTCGGAACTTAAGCAAAATTTCGATTCCTCGTTGTCCTCTTAAAAGAGATAAAATTCCTGACTTGAGCGTCGGAGTAGGATCCACCGAAAAATCTTTCGGTGTATTCCCTGTAACGCTGGTGTTAATCTCGCAGGGTGTGAGCATCTTCTCCCCGTCATCGTCTTCGTGGGCTGGGCTTTGGTGACTCGTTATCCCAATCGCTCGCTTCCGGAACAATAGTCATTCCCTGATTCTCCTCCACACATTTGTGATGGGGGGCATCCAAAAGGTAACTGTATAACTAGATTCATCATAGGACTTCCACACTAATAATGGCCATGAGTTCTTAGGACTAAAATGTCTAAAAAAGTCATATGCTCTAGCTACTTTTTTTTTTTTTTTACATTAACCATGCCCATGTCTAAAATTTTTTTTGATAACTCCAATTTTTTTTTAAATCTATATGTTATATTTTGGACATTCCGAAAAATTATCAAAATCTTTGGATGTATAAATCAACTTTTAAAAATATTTCAAAATTTATTAAGTTTCTTAAAAATATTCTAAACTATTTTTTCCCCTTAAAATTTATGTTTTTAAGAATATTTATTGTTACCCCATTTTGATATGATCAAAGAAAGAGAGTGATGAGGATTAAGTTAAGGGAAGGTTATCTTGGAATTTACTTGCATTATTTTTTTATGTTTTATTGCATTATTTGTTATTTTCTTGTTTGGTTAATCTTAACTTAACTTGGATTGATGCACATTAAAAAGAGAGATATTGTAAATACCATAGGTTTATTTTGATGTGATCAACCAAGTCAAGTTAGGTCCTGGTGTGTTCTGATCCCTCTGTCTAAGTGTGCAGGAGCCCAAAAACGTAAGAAATCGAGCGGAAGATGTAACAGATGAGAAGGATGGCACGGAAAGAGAGCTAACGAGCTCGATGCATCCGAGAGACGTAGAGGCCTGCGGAAGAGTACACTGGTGGAGCAAAAAGGATGCGCGCGACGTCCAAGGGACGAGAAGCCGGAAGGAAGTTTGATCGAGGCGAAGGTTAGAGTTGGATTTGGGTGAGCCTAATTCTAGTTTGCCGGAAATCAGCCAAGCAAAGAAGGATGAAAAAGCCAACATGAATGTTGACTTTGACCATTTGGTCAACTGAGGGGCCTAGTTGCCTTAGGAGGTGCCTCAGCTGAAAGTTTCAGCTTTGTGCAAAAATTGAATTAAGACGCCTCAGTTTAGACCTGAGGCGCCTTAGATCAGAACTGAGGTGCCTCAGAACAGATTTTATCACACAGTGACCGTTGGTGTGTAGATAAAGTTTTATCTAATCTAAGGAACCTCAGTTCACATTTGAGGCACCTCGGGTCTGTTGAGGCAATCTATGATCCATGTGACTATGTGTTTTAATGTTTGGGCAAAGAGTTTAAGTTAGGTTTGCCTTTGTATTTAATATCTGTGTTTGAGTGTGCAGGTTCTTCAGGATACACATAGACTCAGCTTGATGGCTTCAGGTCCAACGAAGGATAGTGCATCCGAGGGACCGTCGACAAGGCTGCAACGATAAGCCGAGGGTAGCACACTTCGAGGCATACGTGAAGGATGACATGAGGATGAGTCGCGGACTTGTATGCATCCAAAGGACGAGAGCTAAAGTGAAAAAGGCTTGAAGACAATAGATCAAGGATACAATGAAGAATCAAGTGAGTCACGAGGGACCGTGAACCCGACAACAAGGACCAAGGCCAATGGAAGCTCCAGAAGGTAAGACGTGAAGAATGGAGAGACATCTGAAGGATGCGAGGCTGATGGAGGAGGCTAGAAGTAGGTTTAGGTTTGTAAGGCTAATTTCATAGGTATTTTAGCTATAAAACTCAAAACCTTAAAGGTTTTCGTATAATGGGGTCATCGAGCACGTTTCCGATCACTTTCATCAGGACTATCATTACTAGGGCTTGCATTGGCAACAATTCTAGGTCAAAATAGATAACAATTGCAATAAACATGTTTAGATAAGAATGGTTTACTAAGCAATGTCTGGTTCAAAAATTCTTACATGAGAATGTCTCTAGTTCCATATTCTTCTGCTGAGCTGGGCTTGAATCTTCCTCCCATCATATGTAAGCACCATAGTGAACTCGTTGACTTGAGGAAAGTGCAAGATATGAGGAAAAAATCATTCCGACGAATGACACAATGTTTCATTTTGAGGGAGGTGAGAAGGGTGCAGGTGATGGACGGATAGGGGTGGCCGAAGAGCTGATGGAGGAGTTTGGATATGAGAAGAGCTGATGGAGGAGTTTGGTTGAAGAAGCCGCAATTTCCCTTGCCACTGAGATTCTCAACTAGGTCCTCGACGAAGAGCTGATGGAGGAGTTTGGATAAAGAGGTGAAGGTATTGCGGATTAGGACGCGGGGAAGGTAGACTGTTGGCCGATGTCGACGCCGCCAGAGGGGTGCCTGACGTTGAGGCGAAAGGTCGGGGGATGGAGGAAAGCAGAGGAAGACGGAGCAGAGCCTGCGGAGGCGTCGAGACGGAGCAGTCTTCGTAGAGGGAAGTGTGCCTAGCTATATTTCAAAACGGAGCCTAGCTATATTAATAGACAGGGAGGGGGAGGGGAAGCATCATACCGATTGTTGTGTGGATTACTGACCGGTGATATAATTCCGCAACCCATCCCAAGGCTATCACGGAGAAGGTAAATCACGAAAACTACTAATCCGGATGTTATGGCTAATACATGAGGAGAGTGGGCACATTAGCTCCAGAGGTTATAGGGCAAGGTCGCACATGGTTGCTGCTGCTGAGATATGAGAGCGGGATGCCCAGTGTTTCGTACTAAGTCAGGTATCATTTCTTCAAAATCTAAATCTCAATATTCATTATAAAACCTTTTCATAATTGCTATAAAAATAAAATTATCATATATATCCAACTATTGCAACCGTAGTCAGAAATGATTTAGCCATGCATTATTCAATCGCATGTTTTGTGTGACATCCAAAACGGATTACAAGGATGCAAGTGTAGAGGGAAAAAAGCATACAACTTGAAAATTAAACAAATCTGCATAACACCAAGCTGAATATCTTCAAGCTTCTAATAAACAAAATACATATTGAACATTAAGCTACGAGGTTTCTGATGGGCACAAGATAGAATTGACGTTATTAAATAATAGAAAATATCTGTCAGATTATAACTACATAAACTGACCAAATTACATACGACATATCAAACAAAGAAGCCTTTATTGTAGTAAACCATTCTTCTTAACATGTTTATTGCATTTGTTATCTTTTTTTATATTGAATTGCTAGCAATAGAAACCCTAGAATGATAGTCCTTGAAAGTGGTAGTGGTAGGAAACGAGCTGGACGACCCCATCATACGAAAATCATACACAAAGTCATATGAAAATAGTAAGATGGGATCGTCAGCTCATTTCGTATCACTTTCATCGATTATCTTTACCAGGGCTTCTATTGCCAACAATTCTAGATCAAAAATAGATAACAAATTCAATAAGCATGTTAAGGTTCAAAAAATCTTGCCACTATGGACAAATTACATGAGACTCTAGTTCCATGTTCTTCTGCTGAGCTGGGCAATCTCATGAATAGAGACTTCTTCCCATCATACGAAGCAGCACAGTGATCTCGTTGTTGATTTGAAGAAGAGCGCCAAGGGCGAATAGAGCCTTCTCCCCATCATACGCAAAAGTCATTTTTTCCTAACTGGTGTAATTTATCTATTACTTTTCTTCCAATACCCAGGACGATCATCTTCATATTTAAGTGCCACCTAATTCAATAATAATAATAATAATAATAACAATCTCAAACACTCATAAAATTCAACGTTTCAAAAATTTAAATGAAGAGCAAATTCTTAATCACCTTGTTCCAGTCCAGTTGGTATGGATCCTTGATATTTTGATTTGCAAGTAGAAAATGAGCCACCAGCCAGGCCTCACAATCATAGTAGTAGAGACATCTATATTCAACAAATAAGAAAGATAATAATATTTTTAAAACAACAAAGCCAGGAAATAGCACTATAGCAGAAGCGTAGAGACATTGTAAGTGTTTACCAATATTCAAAGAAAAGCTTCCTTGTGGAGTTATGAAACTAGAATGAAAGCCTCAACATCCCAATGCTTTTAGTATTGTTTTGAAAAAATGACTGTCTCACAAGAATCCGTAATGCCTCCTGTGAGTTCTCAGGTTCACGGTTCATTGCCTTTTAAGGCTAATTTCATAGGTATTTTAGCTGTAAAACTCAAAACCTTAAAGGTTTTCATATAATGGGGTCGTCGAGCACGTTTCCGATCACTTTCATTAGGACTATCATTACTAGGGCTTGTATTGGCAACAATTCTAGGTCAAAATAGATAACAATTGCAATAAACATGTTTAGATGAGAATGATTTACTAAGTAATGTCTGGTTCAAAAATTCTTACATGAGAATGTCTCTAGTTCTATATTCTTCTGCTGAGCTGGGCATGAATCATCTTCCCATCATATGCAAGCACCACAATGAACTCGTTGACTTAAGGAAAGTGCAAGATATGAGGACAAAATCATTCCGGCGAATGACACAATGTTTAATTTTGAGGGAGGTGAGAAGGGTGCAGGTGATGGACGGATAGGGGTGGCCGAAGAGATGATGGAGGAGTTTGGATATGAGAAGAGTTGCTGGAGGAGTTTTGTTGAAGAAGCCGCAATTTCCCTTGCCGCTGAGATTCTCAACTACGTCCTCGACGAATAGCTGATGGAGGAGTTTGGATAAAAAGGTGAAGGTATTGCAGATCAGGACGCGGGGAAGGTAGACTGTTGGCCGATGTCGACGCCGCCAGAGGGGTGCCTGACGTTGAGGCGAAAGGTCGGGGGATGGAGGAAAGCAGAGGAAGACGGAGCAGAGCCTGCGGAGGCATCGAGCCGGAGCAGTCTTCGTAGAGGGAAGTGTGCCTAGCTATATTTCAAAACGGAGCCTAGCTATATTAATAGACAGGGAGGGGGAGGGGAAGCATCATACCGATTGCTGTGCGGATTACTGACCGGTGATATGATTCCGCCAACCCATCCCAAGGCTATCACGGAGAAGGTAAATCACGAAGACTACTAATCCGGATGTTATGGCTAATACATGAGGAGAGTGGGCACATTAGCTCCAGAGGTTATAGGGCAAGGTCGCACATGGTTGCTGCTGTTGAGATATGAGAGCGGGATGCCCAGTGTTTCGTACTAAGTCAGGTATCATTTCTTCAAAATCTAAATCTCAATATTCATTATAAAACCTTTTCATAATTGCTATAAAAATAAAATTATCATATATATCCAACTATTGCAACCGTACGTCAGAAATGATTTAGCCATGCATTATTCAATCGCATGTTTTGTGTGACATCCAAAACGGATTACAAGGATGCAAGTGTAGAGGGAAAAAAAACATACAACTTGAAAATTAAACAAATCTGCATAACACCAAGCTGAATATCTTCAAGCTTCTAATAAACAAAATACATATTGAACATTAAGCTACGAGGTTTCTGATGGGCACAAGATAGAATTGACGTCATTAAAGACTAGAAAATATCTGTCAGATTATAACTACATAAACTGACCAAATTACATACGACATATCAAACAAAGAAGCCTTTATTGTAGTAAACCATTCTTCTTAACATGTTTATTGCATTTGTTATCTTTTTTTTATATTGAATTGCCTGCAATAGAAACCCTAGAATGATAGTCCTTGAAAGTGGTAGTGGTAGGAAAGAGCTGGACGACCCCATCATACGAAAATCATACACAAAGTCATATGAAAATAGTAAGATGGGATGGTCAGCTCATTTCGTATCACTTTCATCGACTATCTTTACCAGGGCTTCTATTGCCAACAATTCTAGATCAAAAATAGATAACAAATTCAATAAGCATGTTAAGGTTCAAAAAATCTTACCACTATGGACAAATTACATGAGACTCTAGTTCCATGTTCTTCTGCTGAGCTGGGCAATCTCATGAATAGAGACTTCTTCCCATCATACGAAGCAGCACAGTGATCTCGTTGTTGATTTGAAGAAGAGCACCAAGGGCGAATAGAGCCTTCTCCCCATCATACGCAAAAGTCATTTTTTCCTAACTGGTACTATTTGATTTTATATTTGGCCAGTGGCTCCTCTTGGGTGCATGATAATTTATTTAGAATCAGAGCCCAGTTTGCGAGATACCTTATGATTTTGTGGATGTTTTTAGATTTTATATCAGAGTCGTTTTCTCGATATGGTCGTGTTTGGGACATAGCAGCGACGGGACATCTCTAGACGACCGAAAACAAATTGTAAGACTTGCTAGCAGTTATAGGAATAACCTTATTAATATCGGGTCATATCCGTAAGGTATGCCTCGTCGTATTGAGCTGACCCCACCCCATGGACGTGGTGGCCTAGAGCAACTACCACGTAGGACGCCTTGGGAGCTTGAGGGAGCTACGACCGTTAGAGAAGAGGCAGAGTCTCTAGGGAGACGATCCGAGGTTGAGCCCTGCCGTCAAGGACAGATTCCTCCAAAGATACGGGGTGGTCAGAGACCTCCATCGCCCAGGGTTCCTCCACATTTCTAATGGCATTGCCAGTTGCACCCCCGACGATACCTACCATAGCACTGCCAGAGGCATCAACAACAGTACTCACTACGGTATCTTCAGCTATGTAGACCGCACCGCAGTCTATTCAATAGGTATTTGAAACCCTTCATTAGTTGTTATAGTCGAGCCAGTACCTTCCTCCGCACCACTAGGCCCTCAGACGGTTCGGCCAACACTTTCGGAGGGATAGGCAACATATCCGTTAGTACAACCAGTGCAACCAGTACCCCCAGCGGCGCAATCAGTTTATTCAACAATACCACCTGCGATACCAATGGCCTTGCGGGCCGAACCATTAATAGTTCACCAATCCTGGGTTTGGCTGAGTCCGTGAAGGGCCAGTTTACCCTATTCCACGAGGGAACCGACCCATGCGCAACCTGGTCCTGGCTTGAGACTCTGGAGGTCACTTCTTGATACATGTCCTGCTCAGACTAGGAGAAGGCCGAGCTGGCGGGCTATCACATGCGTGACTGGCTGTCGACTTGGTGGACGTCCCAGAAGATTATTTTTGGCGAGCTATCGGTCACCTGGGATTTGTTCAAGGAAGCATTTGAGAGGAAGTATTTTCCAGTCACGTTTCAGATAACTCGCCGACAAGAGTTTCTGAGTCTCCAGCAGGGAGATTGATCAATGTTAGAGTATGATACAGAATTCAACAGCCTGGTTGAGTACTGCCCTCAGATGGTCGCAGACGACTCGGAGCAAATCATGCACTTTACTCAGGGATTAGCCACGTATATTCAACTCCGAGTCTTCCCTCAACTTTGTTCAAGGATCTCTCACATGACACTTAGTCTGGACCATGATTTTGATATCACTTGTTGAGATTTAAGGATTCATATATCTTTATAATGACATGATATTGTCCACATTGAGCTTAAACTCTTATGACTTTGTTCTTGAGCTCTTCCCAAATGTTTTCATGCCAATGAATATATTTTTCGTCCTTTTAAACTCATGATCTTTTTTATATCTTACCAATATAGAACCGTGATTATATCTCCAACAAGATCATTGTCGGTGAGATTCCAATTCATAAAGTTGAAAACTTGAACTTAGTAGTTACGATTGGTCGAGCTACAGAGTTTGAGATAATGTATTTTTGTTATGGAAGCAATATGATTGTTTTGTGCTCAAATAGTTTATGAGAATACATGAATCACCATCAACAAGGTTTGCCGGCTTTAAACTATGAACTAGCTGTCTGGTCTATCCTAAAGCCAGCAAGGGCAAAATTTATCTAACATAATTTATCTAACATTTTTAGATGATTCGAACTTCGAAGTAATCTCCGTGGAGGATATTTTCTTCTTTGTTTTTGTACGTGAAGGTTTCAAACTAAGACCTTAGCCACTGGGCTAGTTGGCCTAAATAACTAATGAGATTTTTTAAATGACGGACGATTAATTCGACTTCGTAGAAATTTTTTATTAGCCATCAAAATAAATCGAAAAGTACTCGTGATTGACGATACAAAAGTTTAGCGTCCCACAGTTTCGTAATTAGGGATCGAATCGCGGATACTCGGGATGATAATTAGTTGCTCTTCCACTGCATCATAACTTCGAGGGCTAGGCTAGTTGGCCTAAAGATGATATGCTATTAGTAATGTAGGCTTGCTTCAAAATAGACCTTAGTCAATCTTTTTTTCTCTTTATGAATTACAATTGATATTCACAAGAAAATGAAGATCACAGAGCAAGATACTTGAAGGTTTATGAATCATTGTCAAACCGTTTCTCTCAACTATTTATCCTAACCCTTCATTGAGTTTTCTAAATAAGACAATGTTACTAGTAATATTCAAATTACTTAATTTGTTTATTGTTATAATTTTCAATTTTATCATGCATCCTTACACATAATTACTTTTGAATATCAATTGTTTTTTTTTGTTTTTTCTTTTTTGCACCTGTGCAATGAAGCCTATAGAGTCGGGGAGGTATTAGAGAAAGCTTTGCGTTCGTGATGTCTGTCAAGTTAGATGCTTTTGCTGTTGATTTTTTTTATTTCAACTCCAAAAATGAAAATTTAGAAGGTGATGGTTAGGAGGTGGAGGAGGATAAGGGAAAGGAGGAACATTCGAGTAGTAATAGCCGGAAGAAGGAGGTGGTAGAGGGAATGGTTGAGTGGAATAGGATTCGGGTGGTGGTGCTACCGCAAGGCCTGCTTGATTCGGATCTTGCCCTGCGGCCGGCCGGAGGGTCGCCGTAGCTCGAGGTTCCAGATTGAGGATGATCCGCCACTTCCGCCTCCAGTGGCGAAGGCCTCGGGTTCGAGAAGGTCCTTGATGGGGATCGGGCGGTGCCGACTAGGGGTTTGAGTGTCTCCGAAGGATTGGAGTGGAAGACTTCGATCATGAGGAAGAGAAGGGCTTCTGGGGAAGAGAGCGGGATGGTGAGGAGGAGGCGCTCGTTCCAGACAGGGCGGGTGGAGCCGCTATCATCCGGCTTGGTTGCGGCGCGGCGGTCGGGGTCGAGGTAGGCAACGACGTAGGGTTTGAGATCGCCGCTTCGCCAGTTGACGTTCTTGAGGTGCTTGGCGGAGACCACGGTGATCTCGAGGTCGAGGATTGCAAGAATGCGTTCGGATTCGAAGAAATATTCAAGCTTGCAACCGTCGCTGCTACATTGAAGGGGTTGCAAAATCTTTCTTTTGCACATTAAAAGAGCTCCAAATCGAAGCTTTTTTTTTTTTAAATCTTTTTGATATTTTCTATGCTCAATTTGTTGTTGAAGAATTAGAGCTTTGATTTCATAGACTTATGGGTGCTGATATCTACATGTGGCAATAGATTTGGTGTGAAAGTTCATTATTGGTTCTTATCAAGTTCTCTAGTTTTCTTTATCAGTGGAAGAAGTTTGTGTTGACAGCTTATGTTGTTAATACAATCTTTGGCATGAATGACTATCTAACCAGTATGTCTTGCTCTTCCATATTCTAGCAACCATTGGTCAGTAAAAGGTAATGTTCAAGGTTTAGGATTTGGGGTTTGCTGTGAACTGTGGTGCCCAAGTGATCTGTCAGAAAATGGGACTAAATGAGCTGGTCTGAGTTGTTGCATCATAGTCATCCAGTCCAAGTTGTTTCTCACTTGCAAACCACTATTGAGGGAGCCAGGGCACTTCAATGCTCAAATAAAAAAGAGAGGAATTGTAGGCTTTATCTGTTTGTTTGGATAAATCTTATAGAATTCAACCCCTTTGCAGGCCTGTGATGACCGAATTTGATTGAACATTAACAGAAAACTTCATGTTATTTTGCTTGTAAATTGCTGATCCAGGATCAGTTTATGTTGTGTTTGTGCTTTCTTTGATTAATTGCTTGCATAAGCTTTTAAAGTTCAAACCATTTTGCATTCCTGTGATGAAGTAGATTGCATTCTTCTTTACTTTCTTATAACTTTTTTGCTTTCCATTCCTTATGTTTCAATGCGCAAACTAAGTGGCAATTGTTTGTGCCATCTAATTGACTATCATCTTAATACATCAGAGATATGGAGGGAACTGATGATAGGTACACAAAAGATGGAGCAAAAGATATCCATGGCAATCCTGCCTTGAAGAAGGAAACTGGCAATTGGAAAGCTTGCCCTTGTATTCTTGGTATCCTCTAGGAACCTAATTTAGCAACTTTTGAAATATTTTTCACTTTCTGGTTCTATTATTCCGTTTAAATTTCACTTCTTATCACAGTGAATGAATGCTGCAAAAGGTTAGCATATTATGGGAAGGGCACAAATTTAGTTGACTTTATGAAAGATCGTCTCAACCAAGGGAATGCCGAAGCTGCAAACAATATCACTAACTGGTCTGCTACATGTTACATCACACTATTATTTGGGGCTTTCCTCGCCGATACCTACCCGGGAAGATATAAGACTATCTCTACTTTCATGAAAATTTACATCACTATAAGATCCTTTGGTACCTGTCACTCGATTATACAGGCATAAGAAACCTGGAGGGAGTCCAATTACACGTGTTCTTCAGATTATTGTTGCATCATTCAGAAAATATGGGTCAGAAGTGCCTGCTGATAAGTCTCTTCTATATGAAATTTCATAAACCGAATCTGTAATAAGAGGTAGCCGTAAGCTTGGACATACGGATGGGTTTAAGTAAGTCCACTGTGACTCTGCCGAAATACTTATTCAAAATTGACCCCAAATGATGAATTCTGATATGTTTTTATAATTATGATTATTATATTTATGATTTCTAAAAAATTGAATAGAGTTTTAAACTTTTGTTGAGATTTCCCAACCGTGTATTCTATCGCCAACCTCCTAACTCAACCTCCACGATTTGGAATTCAATAATTTTTATTTATCTCCGATAAGTAAATAATCTTAAAATAAAGATGGTCTAAAAATCTTAAAACACAAAAATGAACAACACAAGGTAGCACCAACCTACTAACGAACTGCCTGATTTATAATTAGGGGTAGATTAATTTTAACAAAATCTATAATCTGGTTTTTGATTTGCCAAATCAACCTTTTTCACCTCTAAGCTTAAAGGTCAAATGGGCCTGTGGGAAATTTTGATAGAGTTGGGACGGTCGTCTCAGTTCGATGTTATCTGGTTAATCATTTTTGTAGGATTTTTCTTCCAAATAGGGTGCGCAATCACAAGATGTTGGACTTCTGGATTGTCTACCATGAGTCCTTCCCAATTTACTCTGGAAAAAATTTCTATGAGGTCGAATCAGTCTTCCTAAGTTTGACTGTTATATGATTCGTCATTTTTGTTAAGGTGAAATGGGTTGATCACCTATGAGCTTAAAGAACATTTGATGGCCCTCCAGGTTGACTCAGTTGATAAATGAATGGGATAATGACTATAGTGGTCGGAGGGGTCGAAACTCGCAGAGAATTTCATCACCTCTATAGACCCCGTCCACGTACTTGCCAATACCCCACGAGTTGACACGGTCGGTACATATATAGGTGATTACTCCAATAGGTCTTGAGGTCTATGGGAGCGACTATACTGAACTATTTGAGATGAATGATATCTGTTAGGACTGGTAGGCGAACTAGAGAGGGGTGATTAGCTCCGATTTGCTTGTTGATAATTTGTCGCTACGGAAGTCTCCAAGCAATACTAGCACTCAAGGATTTACTTGGTATCCATCTCCTTGAGGTGACTAATCCAAGGATCCGCTATTCCTCACTCTCTTATACACTATGAAAGATCTTCTTCTTGAAGTAGAGAAACCTCTTACAAACTTACAAGAAGATACAACAAGAAACTCTAACAAATACAAAATAAATCTTACAAGATTTGCACACTAGATCCTTGCTTGTCTTGTTTTCTTCTTCTTCTTACTTAGAAAACGTCTCTTAAAGTGTATCAATACTTGCTAAGAACTAGCGAAGAAGGAGGAGAAGAATCGTCGAAGAGCTCGAAGAGATGAGCGAAGGGATGCTGCTTCAACCTACGTGAAAATCCTATATGCTCGTGACTTAGGGTTCCCTAATCGATTACCACGTCAAATTTAGCCGTTCAACGATTATTTTTTGAAGCTTAATCGATAAGTCAATCAATTAAGACGATCTTAATCAATTGCTGAATTGATTCAGCACATCTCTATACTTTCGCGTAATTTCACTGTAATCGATTGACCAATCAATTAGCACCCTCCTTAATCGATTGCCCAATCGATCAAGAAGATGCTGAATCGATCACCTAATTGATTAAGTCTGCTTCTGTTCTCGCAACCCAATTCTCCTAATCGATTCATTCCTTCTTTAATTGATCACCCAATAGATTAAGAGTACTTCTGTTTGTGAGAAATAAATACCAATCGATTACTTAATCGATTGACCCCAACTCTAACTTGTGTGCATAAGTCCAGGGTTCCCTTGCCTAACCCCGGTCAACCGTGACCTGTTAGGACTTCCTCATCAAGTGTTCGATCAAACCTTTCACCGATTTGCATTTTCCATTGCCTAATTCCCAACCAGGTTTGTCTAACCCTCGAGTTATGTTTAGTCTCTCGGTAGACTTCCATCTTGCCAACGTGCGATCTCCCCGATCTACATGGACTTCACCTAGTCCCACTAGGACTTTTTCCGTGCAGCGTGCGATCTTCTCGATCCACCTGAACTTTACCTAGTCCCACTAGGTGTGCCTAGTCCTATCAGGACTTTTTTTGTGTCAGCGTGTGGTCTCCCTAATCCACTTGGACTTCACTTAGTCCTATTAGGTATGCTTAGTCCCACTAGGACTTTTCCCAGTCAAGTCTTCAGTCAACCTTGACCCACTTGACTCACACAATCTTCAAACATCATTACAAACAACGAAACTTAAAATCACTCGAACCTAGTCAAACTATGTCAACTCTAACCTAACAAAGATTGCACCAACAACATCATCTTTTGCTTCAATTAAAGAATATTTGAAGCAATTATGATGCAATTAAAGAACATTTAAAGCCCACAATAGCATAGTCGGTTCCCATGAGGCAACATTATTTCCTTGGACATGAGTTCGAATCGCTAGATTGGCAGCCACATGATACTCTCCCTCCTTGAGACTTGCTGCGTACTTGATAGATCTATCTATAGTTTATTGTAGGGCCGACGATATTGGATCACTTAGAGTGAGTGAAATCACCTTTTTTTTCTTCCTTGAAGAACATTTGAAATTGCTCTTTTTTTGCCTGATGAAGCCGAGTTGGTATTTGAATGACAGAGTTATTTCATTAGGCAATGATGATTCACGCTAGGTTCATTATCATGAGGATTAAATGTCCTCCACTTAGTGAGCCACTCGATATATGTTCCTTCATCTTACCTTGGGGCCAGCGATGAGGAACATTCGAGATGAACGAAATCATTGCTTTTACTCAATTAAAGAACAATTGAGCATTAGACCCCTCGCAACTGCCCCTTAGAATTTCTCATGTGCCTTGGATAGAAATCCCAAGACTGATAAGTTGGGTTATTGGATCATCAGGTCACTCATGCTTCTGATGGATGAAACCAAAGATAACCGCCCATCTAGATTAGTTGGGCCATAAGGCATGAATACCTGAGCTATATAAAAAAAAAATTGATCCATCTTTGCGCTGAAATAGATTAAATTTTTAAAATTTCTGATCATCAGAATTTACTTCTCCGTTTCAAAATAATTTTAAAATCTTTAAATCATTAAACTATCTCTCAAAACTCTTGATTATCACCTTACCCTAATTAGTAATAGAGTAATATTAAATAATCAGAATCTGACTGGCCAAAAAAGATAAAAAAAAATTAAAAATTTTAATTTAATATCTTTTTTTAATTTTAACCTTTCTTATTTATTTTCCTATTAAATTATATCATTTTAATTTATTTTCATATTAAATTGTATCTTTTTTCTTATTTATTTTTATATTAAATTATTTTTTTAACTTATAAAAATATATAAATCTATTATAATTTTTTTATAATTTTTAATATCATTATTAAAAGTATTTAATCTCGATTATATTCTTTCTTATTTATTACATACTACATTATATATTTTTTCATATTTATTTTTTATTATATTATTTTTTATTTATAAAAACATTTTTTAGGTGAGATTCTGACGACCAGATTTACTGTTAGTAATAATTAGAGTAATGATAGGGACAGTAAATTTGGGACAGTGAATGAGACAGTGAATGACGTGGCAATTATTGTGTACACGTCCGATCGCCGATCGGAGACTACCGGCGGCCTTCGGCCGCCGTCCCGAACCAAACTATACCCTGGGGGGCACGATGAACCCGTCGGGGATCGCCGCAATTGCGATCTCGCATCATTGACCGTCGATTTCGATAGGTTCACCGTTGCCGCCGATCCTGACGAGTTCACCGTCCTCCGAAGGTATAATTTGATTCAGGACGATAATCAGAGGTCATTACTCTAATAATTATTTGTTGGAAAAAATATGCATACAGCCATGAGTAATGATTGGGACAGTGAATTTGGGACAGTGAATGGGACAGTGAATGACGTGCAATTAATGTGTACACGTCCGATCGCCGATCGGATACCACCGATGGCCTCTGATTATCGTCCTGAATCAAACTATACCTTCGGAGGACGGTGAACTCGTCAGGATCGCCGGCAACGGTGAACCTATCGAAATCGACGGTGATGCGAGATCGCAATTACGGCGATCCCCGATGGGTTCATCGTGCCCCCCAGGGTATAGTTTGGTTCGAGGCGGCGGTTGAAGGCCGCCGGTAGTGTCTGATCGACGATCGGACGTGTACATAATAATTGCCATGTCATTCACTGTCTCATTCACTGTTCCAAATTCACGATCCCTATCATTACTCTACAGCCATACACATGATATACTTATCTTGTTATTATTTTATCGAACAGGTTAACAACATTATTGATTAGTGAAATTTCAACACGTGGCTTGTCTTATCATTTCTTTATTATAATTTAAGCATTTCTTTGGTATTAATTAAAATTCACGTAGGAAAACAAATGAGAAAATTCCAATTTCAATCCCAATCCCAATACACGAATGAGCATTGAGTGAAAATCATAGTAAATGATGTGGCATGACGTGGCACTTTACATGTACACATACGATTATCGCTTGGACACCATCGGTGGCCTTCGGCCGCCGTCCCGAATCAAACTATACCCTGAGGGGCACGGTAAACCCGTCGGAGATCGTGCATACATGCCACGTCATTCACTATGATTTTCACTCTCCCATTTTCACTCTCCCAATCATTATTCTACATGAATATTCTAAAAGTAATGATTGGGAGAGTGAATTTGGGAGAGTGAATGACGTTGAGCTAATGTATACAGGTCTGATCGCCTATCGGACACCACCGATGACCTCTGATTGCCGTCCCGAATCAAACTATGTCTTGGGGGATGGTGAACCCAGCAGGGTCGCCGGTAATTGAGATCTCGCCGGATTGACGGTGAATGCGACGAGATCATAATTGCGGCGATTCCCGATGAGTTCACCGATCTTCTTAGGACATTGTTTGATTCGGGACGGTGATCAGAGGTCGCCGGTGGTGTCCGATCGGCGATCAGATGTGTATACAATAACTACCACGTCATTCACTCTCCCATTCACTCTCGAAAATTCACTCTCCCTATCGTTACTCATATTCTAAAGATTGATCTCTAAACTATATAAATTATGAATAATAATTGGGAGAGTGAAAATGGGAGAGTGAAAATCATAGTGAATGACGTGGCATCTTGCATGCACGATCTCCGACGGGTTCACCGTGCCCCCGGGGTATAGTTTGATTCGAGGCGGCGGCCGAAGACCGCCGATGGTGTCCAAAGGCCGTCGATGGTGTACAAGCGACAATCAGACGTGTGCATATAAAGTGTCACGTCATGCCATATCATTCATTATGATTTTCACTCTTCCATTTTCACTTTCTCTATCATTGCTCATAAATTATATTCCGGATTTATCCTGTACACAACTAAAGAGAAGATTATCAAAAATAATAAAATAAATAAGTGGAATATAAAAAAAACTTTACAATAATATATAAAAAAATACTGAAACAAAACTGAAGATGTTAAAGATAAATAAACAGAGGGCTAAAAGAAAGTTTAAATAATTTTTTAAAATTTCTTTAGTCGTGATTAAAGCTTATAATTTAAAGGAAACTGAATATATGCATCATGCATGGTACAATAGTCTTGTAGAAAATACATTTTTAATATTACGTGCATCGTGCATGTCACTTTGACATTTTTAATAATATGGGGACATTATCAATATTCTAATATAAAATCTATAAGTAATATTAAATCAGACAAGAAAAAAGAAAGAAAATAAAACATCAAATTAATTTTTTTAAAAAATATTAAAGATTGTCCTATTTATTATATTCTTTATTTGTCCCTTAAATTTATTATAAATACACAAGTAATCCACCTATTATAAAACACATCTCTGGTTAGCTGTTAGAAGTGGGCCATCGCATGCAACACTTTTTCCTTAACTGCCCGGGGTTCAATATCTAGTGGGGGTCCATCTAGTTGTCCATTCATCTGACGGGTCATTTCTGGGCAATTCACATCGGGTACGCAAAATCCCCCAGATGACAACCAGCCGTCGAGGATAATATCTTCCACCGACGCCATCCAATCAAATTTGTCCAAAGGGTATAATGATTATTTTACTCCCTTTTTTCTTTAATGCACTCCCTATTGGGTCACTAATGGGCGTGCGATTGGGGAAGGAAATAGAAAGAAATGGGGTAGGTATAACAGCTACACCTTTAATTCAAAAAACATAAAAAGGAGTGGACTTCATGACGCCGAGTCCAAGACGAAAGATTGACGACGTGTCGTCGATTTAGTGGACAAGTAACTTCCGTCCGCGGCCAGACCAAACAACGGATCCCAAGCATGCGCGAACCACTTTATAGCTCCTTTTTGGCGCATGGCAGAACAGCCTCGCTTTCGTTTCTGTTTTCATCGGATTCGTCAACGCCGGTCTCGGAGAACAGCGAGAGATCCCGATCTGTTCCTCGTCGGCTTCACTTCCGGATCGATCGGTCGGAGGTGGACGGGGAGGAGTTGGGTCGGCGGAGGTCGAAAGGGGGGAAAGATGGCTTTCAATTTCACCGGCACGCTTCAGAAATGCAAGGCCTGCGACAAGACTGTCTACCTCATGGATCAGCTCACCGCCGACGGAATCGTCTTCCATAAGTCGTGCTTCAAGTGCAATCACTGCAAAGGAACCCTCACGGTATCGTCGTTCGCCTCTCTCTGTCTCCTCCCTTTTGGGATTTTCTGTTGTTATTTGGGGATTTCACTTTGTTTGTAATCATCTATTTTCGTTGGAAGTAGCGAGTTTGAGTAAGATGTGGTCGTCCGATGCGTTCCGAATAACTTGGAACGTCGGGATTCCTGATCAATGATCGATGCTGTAGATCTGATATTCGAGCTAGTTCTGTAGAGTAACTAAATATTCTGTCTTCGGATCATGATAAAAGCAGAAATACTGTCTCCATATTCTGTTACTCATGTTATGCAATCCAATAGTTGATTCCTTTGTAAATCCGTTGCTACAAAATGCAGTTTTGTCTACGGTCTTTCTGTGTGTTGGAAACTTAGTAGGACTAAATTGCTGTAGGTAGTCTCCTCAGCAAAATATATATCAAGTTTGAGTAAATCTAGAGCGATTCATTGCTTGATGGCATATAGTGAGCAAGATTACTATTCAAGTGAGAGCAGATTGCTGAGTTCCTGGGCTGTAAATTTTTTACATCAGGATTCTCAAAACGATCGCAATATGAATCAATGCAAGTTATGTATCGCTGCTTAATTTAGAACTCTAAAGACAAAAGGTGAGTTGTTCCTCAGAACCTGTTTCTAGCATATGCTACTAATAAGAAATTGTAACTCGACAGGATCATCTGCAACCGCTTCAACGTAGGTGCTACTGATGATGGGAAGGTTGCCAACGTTTTGGCTCTATTGGGTTTCAGCTTTCTTAGTTTTGATATAATATTGCTACGCATGATCATTGACCACTTTCTGTTGAATAAGTTAAATCACGTTCTGAGAAATTTCAATTTTTTTTTGTTGAAAGCGGTAGGGAATTGCATAAACAATGATTTAGCATTCAGAAGAGTTTTTCTGCTCTTCATCTTTTGTTTATTTCATCTTCCTATGAAAACATTAGTAAATGTTGAAAAAAATGATGATTTATTTGTTTGAATATTACTACAGTTATTGCTGAGGTACTTTACAGTTATGAAATTTGGGCAGAATAGAATAGTAGTGCTTCTAATTACTTATCCATTCTCCTCAGCTAAGTACATATTCATCGATGGAAGGTGTTTTGTATTGCAAGCCTCACTTTGAACAACTCTTCAAGGAATCTGGCAACTTCAACAAGAATTTTCAATCACGTGTGTCTTCATAACCAGTTAGAAGGAATTTGATCTTTCTCATAATACCTTAACTGCTGTTTATTTAAATTTCCTTCTTTTTCAGCTGCAAAATCTGCTGATAAAGCTCCAGAACTGGTTAGTAAAGATTTAACTATTAATTTCTTCATTGTTTAGTTTCAAACCACTCATCCTTTGTTGTATAATCTAGTAACATTTCAAATACCATTGTACCTTTCAAATGGCGTTTCCATAAGGGTAGTCACCTTTCTATAACATCCCTAGCTATGATTTTTTTCCTTCTAAAATGACAAAAAGTGTTGTGAGGTGATTTCCGAAACAATTTATTGTGAAGATGAGAAAATTATCTCATGTTTATCTTGAAACACCCAAGTTGAATATTTCAAATTTAGGTATGAAAAAATATTTTTTATTGTCCAAAATTTTGCCTATATTCTTTATCATATTCCTCAATGCAAATTAATTTGTCAATTAGCTCGTACTATAAAAAGTTCAACACTTTTTTATTTTCTTTGAGGCACTTCTACTTGAACATCTGAGTGGTTCTAGGTGTCTAAATTATATATATACACCCTAAATTTTCCTGTTTTTGCAATACAAGTTAATTTGATATTAACTTGGGTCATGAAAATAATAACATTACATGCTTCCAAAATTTTTTTTTAAAAAATGTAGTTTTAGTGCCTAAATCTTGTGGCAAGTTGATTTGTAACTTGTGACATTGTCGGAGAGAATAAAAAATAGTGTGTTTTAGTTTTTTTTTAAAAAATCATATGAGTACATTTTGGTAAATAGGTTGTCTGATAAAGTACTCCATTTCAGATCAATTTATAACGTGTCTGTCATATCTTCTATTCAGACGAGATCTGCTAGCAAAGCTGCCAGTATGTTTTCAGGAACACAGGAGAAATGTGCTACATGTGGCAAAACAGCATATCCTCTGGAAAAGGTAGGTCCAAAGTATATTTATCTTCTTTTTTTTTTACTTTGTTTTATTCTTTAATTAAGCATCACGCCTAATCTAAAATGATGGCAATATTCTGTCAATCTGTTTTTTCTCCTTCATTTGTCATATACTAATATCAAAATCTTCATGAATTACCTTGTTGATGTGTTCCTTGTGCATTTGGTTTAATGAGTGTAAGTGATTTAGAGAATGAAACAGATATAGAATACACTATGATAAAGTATTTACTTTGATCCCTGGATTGGAGTAAATGTGAAATAACTATTGTTATATTTGGTTCATAATGATATTATCAAGAATAGAGTAGATTTAATTTTATATTTGTATGTAAAATATTTTGTTTGACTCATCTTACTCTCACGGTCTACTTCATCCTGTCTGCCTTGTCCAACTGTCCATCTATCTTGCGCAACTGGTTTGATGGTCATCGGTCCACCCTCCTGCTCTAGTTGACCTCTCCTATGGTCTGGTTTGCCTAGCACAACCAATCCACCTACTCCCCTAGATCTGCTTAACTAACAGTTAATCTTGGAATAAGCTTAGGAGTAGCTATTTGCTATCAATAGTGAATTACATAATTCCATGGGAATTGTTGTTCCAAATTCATTTTTGTAGCTAAATATTCAAATATCTATTACACGAGAATTCATAATGAATAGAATGGCAATTCATAATTTCATAGGAATACTTAGCAATTTCTCATAGTTTATAAAAAATTTAGTTTACGATAAACAATCAGTAATCCAACCTTCTCTATACTCACAAAGCAGTTTCCTTAAACCAAGTTATCTGTCCTGTTGCCCCTCCTTTTGGTGAGTGATCAAGGTAGTTATTCCTCCAGGTGACTGTTGAAGGACAAGCCTACCACAAGTCCTGCTTTAAGTGTTCTCACGGAGGCTGTTCAATTACCCCTTCAAACTATGCAGCCCTTGAAGGGATCCTCTACTGCAAACACCATTTCTCCCAACTTTTCAAGGAGAAAGGAAGCTACAACCACCTCATCAAGTCTGCATCGATCAAGCGCGCTGCAGCAACTGCCCCAGATCTTTAGTTCGAGGCAGATTTCGCGTGTATTTATATCGTCTTCATGATAGTGCAGCTGATAGTGCAGCTCTCATCTTTTTCTTCTTTTTCTTTTCCCTATTGTCGTTGCTTGATTTACTAAGACATTTGTGATCTTGGTTTCCTGTGTTGATTTGCTTCCTTTTGTCATGTGGAATCTGTAGCAAAATTTACTCGGGAGAAAGAAATTGCTCCTCTGTTTAATCTCTATGGCATTTTCCCCCCTTCCTGAGATTTGTCATTGGCCTGTTCACATGTTTCTCTTCAAGTGGAAATAATGAATTCAAATGAGAATTATACACTTCAATTTGTTTCTTGTGTATAAAGTCACAGGGGAATGAAAATATTTGATGTTTTTTTTGATGAAATTCTTGAAACAAATTTGACTAGTTTTTATGAAACGAGTTTTCTTATCTATGTTATATATTTAATGAAATCCTTGAAACACTTTTTTTTTTAATTTATATATTCAACTTTTACTATCTGATTAATCATTGAAATGATTAATTTAATCCTATAAATTTTTTTTACCGATTATTAAGACAAATCAGAAAACATAGATGAATATTTAGCATTATAAAATTTACAAATTCTTCAATTGTAATGGGTTCTGAGTAATTTAAGAAGTCGTCTCACCTTTTACTATCACATCATAACTCATGCCCTTGAATCACTCTTTAATTAATACTGATGAGTTTTTCATCTCTGGAATTATTTTTCGATTAATCAAAATTCTACAACTAAGATAGGAATTTTAATAGTAAATTGATACTTAAAAAAATATAGTTGATTTTACTTATTGAAATAAAATTTAAGTTGTTATTCAATTTAAAAAATGTCTTTTTAAATGTCCTATTAATGAAGTAAAAAACGATTTTACTCACTTGAGCATTCTTGATCATCATTAATCTAATAAATCCTGTGAAAATGGGGATGACTTTAAGGGAATCTCCGATGAAAATTAAATTAGTGAGTTTAAAAAATAAAATTTAATTTTTAAAACAAATAAGTTTGTTATTTTAACGACCTTTCTATAGTCGATTCCACAAACATAGAAAAAGATAAAATAACCATACAAGCAAGTAACCATACAAGCGAGAGATACATGATGAGAAAGTACTAAATCGTCAATTCCTAAGAGTTGCTAGAAGTACCATTGGGTGACTTAGATTTAAAATTTTAAATAAAAAAAGTTAGTTTCAAAATCATGAATCATGTTTTCATTAAATATGTCATTGAATACTGCAGGGGTCTGAGCCTATAAAAGGAGGTCGTGACCAAGAGCAAAAAAGATGCAGACAATACAGAGCAATTCCCTTCCACTTCGCCTCGTTCCCGATCTCCGCTGATAGTAGTCGGGTACATCCTCAGTTCGCCACGAGCAACGGGTGCTCCGTTGCGCCCGTGATTCAACTGTTGTATCCTGAGAGACAGAAGTCCATCTGAGCCTCGAAGCATCGTCAGAGGAGGACAAATCTGTTTCAAGAAAACTGCGCTGCGCAGGCCTCAAGAATTAAATAATGAGGAAAAGAATAGTAGTAATATTGAATAAGAAAACAAAGGTTGTCTTGTCATTACAAAAGAATTGACCAAACACATTAACCCTCGATTGCGGCTCGTCGCGGAGATGTCTTGTCCTCGGACTCGTCGCAGAGATGCTCGGATGGTAGTAATATTGAATAAAATAATGGAAGCGACGTATTATATGTCCCAACTTGTCCGCCGTACTAAGGAAATGCTGTCAGATTTTCGAATAAGAATGTACCTCTGGGGGCGTGTCATGATGAGTTGAGGATAGAAATATAATTTTTTTTTCCTATTGTGTCATTTCATTTAATCCTTTTTGTAAATGTTGTTATTTTCGTGTTTCAATTGAGTAATTAGACATATTTTTTATCTTAGATTTTAAACAATTTTGAATACATTTGTTTTTGACCAAGACGGTAATCAGTTGCAATTCCGAATGAAAAAAAACTGAGTAAAATATTTTAAACAATATTAAAGACCTTTTTTTTTCCTATGGCCTTAAATAGGCTTGAGTTGGTCTTGGATCGCCCTTAGCGCCTCCGCCAACCCATCCCAAGGCTATCACGGAGAAGGTAAATTACGAAAATTACTAATCTGGATATTATGACAAATACATGAGGAGAGTGCACGGACACATTAGCACCAGAGGTTATAGGGCAAGGTCGCACATGGTTGCTGCTGTTGAGATATGAGAGCGGGATGCCCAGTGTTTCGTACTAAGTCAGGTGTCATTTCTTCAAAATCTAAATCTCAATATTCATTATAAAACCTTTTCATAATTGCTATAAAAATAAAATTATCATATATATCCAACTATTGCAACCGTACGTCAGAAATGATTTAGCTATGCATTATTCAATCGCATGTTTTGTGTGACATCCAAAACGGATTACAAGGATGCAAGTGTAAAGGAAAAAAAAGCACACAACTTGAAAATTAAACAAATCTGCATAACACCAAGCTTAATATCTTCAAGCTTCTAATAAACAAAATACATATTGAACATTAAGTTACGAGGTTTCTGATGGGCACACAATTGACGTCATTAAAGACTAGAAAATATCTGTCAGATTATAATTACATAAACTGACCAAATTACATACGACATATCAAACTAAGAAGCTTTTATTGTAATAAACCATTCTTCTTAACATGTTTATTGCATTTGTGATCATTTTTTAGATTGAATTGCTAGCAATAGAAACCCTAAAATGATAGTCCTTGAAAGTGGTAGTGGTAGGAAACGAGCTGGACGACCCCATCATACGAAAATTATACACAAAGTCATATGAAAATAGTAAGATGGGATGGTCAGCTCATTTCGTATCACTTTCATCGACTATCTTTAGCAAGGCTTCTATTGCCAACAATTTCTAGATCAAAAATAGATAACAAATTCAATAAGCAGGTTAAGGTTCATAAAATCTTGCCACTATGGACAGATTACATGAGACTCTAGTTCCATGTTTTTCTGCTGAGCTGGGCAATCTCATGAATAGAGACTTCTTCCCATCATACGAAGCAGCACAGTGATCTCGTTGTTGATTTGAAGAAGAGCGGCAAGGGCGAATAGAGTCTTCTCCCCATCATATGCAAAAGTCATTTTTTCCTAACTGG